>QEPC01006157.1:825235-836377 GCA_003113815.1 Sphenodon punctatus
TTCCCAGGCAATTGTCGACCAGGCCTGCAGACCCAATTCTAGTCTTACCACTACTGCAGGGGTACTCCACGGATGTCTTGTTAGAGCCCTCAAGAATCTAGATTGGAAGCTAGGTAACTTCTTTACTAGGGGAGCCCAGACCTCTGCTCCATACAAAAATGAGGCGTTGGTCTTTGTTTCAAAAACCTGAACTGCCAAGAGAACATCCCACCCTGAGAACATCCTTAAAATAGCCATTGACTGACTCCTTGCTGCTACTTCCAACTTTCTAATGTGCTCTTCCCAGCTACCTTTGACATTGAAGATCAGGCCCAGATATTTATAAGACGGCTTTTGCAAAAGGTATGAGGATCCCATAGGCCAATAATGGGTCTGTCTTCCTCGGGCAAAAACCAGAATATTCGATTTAAGATGATTCACAGCCAAATGGTTAACCTGACAGTATTCCATAAATGCGTGGAGCTGTCGCCGCAACCCCACCCTAGTCTGGGACAACAAGACCAAATCATTCGTGTAAAGGAGTACACCGATAGGCTGAGCTGCCAGCCTCGGAAGGAAGAAATGATCCTGTCTCATAAGCGGGGCTAGCTCGTTGACAAACAAAATAAACAGGGTGGGAGCCAGCACACATCCCTGCCTAACACCCTGAAAGACTGGAATGTCTCTTGTCAGGCTCCCCTTCCTATCTGTCTTCACTGCAACAGAGGTATTTGTATAGAGGGCTCTTATGAGACAGAGGAGCCTCTGGCCACCATTTGAGCCAACTTCCCCCACAAAAGAGACCTATCAACCATGTGGAAGTCCACTTTGAGGTCTATAAAGGCGGCAAAAAGTTTTCCATTTGCCGCCCTATATTTCTCCATCAAATTGGATAGCACTAGGCAATGATCTAATGTGCCCCTCTCCCTTTGGAACCCTGCCTGTTCACAAAACAAAATATCCTCTCGCTCCAGTCAGGCTAAGACCCTGGCTAAAAGATACCTTGCATAGATCTTGCTAACAACGCTAATTAGATTAATTAGCCTATAATTAGCCGGGTCTGTTCTGGCTCCCTTTTTGTAGATAGGGATCACGATTGCCCTAGACCAGCCCCTAGGAATAATACCTGAACTATTTATCTGAGTAAACAGAGAAGCTAGCAATGGTAGCCACCAATCCAGATTGGTCTTTATGGCTTCTAACTGGACCAGATCTGGTCCTGGTGCTTTTCCTCCCTGCAGGGTCTCCTTAATGGACTCTATCTCCCACTCTGTGACTGGAGGCCATTCCAAAAAATCCTGGGCTCCCATACCTTTCCCCCCCCCCCCACCTCCCGGTCTGCAGCCAGCCCTTGCTGTGCTGTTCGAATAAACCGTTCCCAGCCCGGCGGGGATATAGGTATGGACAACAACTTCCTTTCTTTATTAATTGCCCCATTGGTAATCGCCCAGAAAGTTTTGGAGTCCTTCTGGGTACTTGCCCTCAACAACTCCTTCCATTTATCCTCATGATATATCTTTTTCTTCTTCCTAATCAGTTCCCTGTACTCCTTTTTGAATTGAAAATACTGGGGAGGAAAACTCCGCCTCAGACCACTTCTGTATTCCCTATATATTTCTTTAAACTTGCCCCTTGCTGCACAACAGTCTCTGTCAAACCATTTTTGGGAACGCTTGATATTATCTCCCCTAGTTGGCTTGCAGACCCCCTTGGCCACCTGCTGCTGGAGAGAAGCGACTAGAGCAGAGTATACCTCTACAACCCCCCCCCCCCACTTCCGCCTCCTGCCAAGATCTCTGTTCTATGCCCCTGGCACTTCTCAGAGCTTACTAGAGCCCTCCATATTCCCTACATATGTCTGTTCCATTTTTTATATTGGAAACACGCATATTCGGTTGTTACCCAATTCTCCTCCCCTCCCCCTTCATCAGTAGCTTCCACCTCAAGAGTTCGCCTGTGGCATGCTACCGATAGAGACAGAACTAGAGGCAAATGGTCCGAGAGCTGTCTTGAGGCCACCCTAAAGTCTAAGATAAGTGGCAGAACGTTGTCAGTGACCACCACGTAGTCCATAACACTACAACCCTGTCTAGACAAAAATGTATATTCTCCTAAGGGGTCATTGAACCCTGCACCATTCAGGATGGTTAAATTATGTTCTAACACCAGACTGGCGAACCTCATACCTGCGGAGTTGACCCCAGAATCCTTCGAGACCCTGGGGGCAACCTCGCACAAATACATTCTACTTGCGGGGGTATCCAGATGATGCACCAAAGCTGAATCATCCACTCCAGTACGAGCATTAAAATCACCTAATACAATACAGTGGGCCCTCGGAGAATTTTCCACCATGTTTCCAACTGCTTTTTCCAAAATGGCCCAGGCATTCTTATTGTATGTGCCGGCCAAATGTTGTATGTTGACTGGAGGCACATAAACATTAAGAAAAACAAACAAATAGGTATTACAACAGAACTCAACCCCAAGCAAACAGACTGTGAAGAATTGTAGTTGGATCTTGAGAGAGTCGGTGACTGGGCAACTAAATGGCAGATGAAATTTAATGTTGACAAGTGCAAAGTGATGCACATAGGGAAAAATAATCCAACTATATGTACACAATGGTGGGTTCTAAATTATGAGTTACCACTCAGGAAAAGGACCTTGCTTGGAGTCATTATGTACAATACCTTGAAATCCTCAGCTCAATTTGTGGTGGGAGTCAAAAAAGCAAACAGAATGTTAGGAATTATTCAGAAAGGGATAGAAAATGAAACTGAAACATCATATTTCAGTTTCCTCCGGGTATCCTAGGGAGCCACTATGGAGAGGGTGTTCTCAGTGGCCACCCCAAGGCTGTGGAATTCCCTCCCGGCAGAGGCCTGGGTGGCCCCAGACCTTCCTTCCTTTCAACGTCAATGCAAGACCTGGCTGTTCTGCCAGGCTTTTGGTGAGGGAGATGGGTGAGGGTGGGTTTTATTGGTTTTTCTGTTGGTGGGCTGGGCTGGGTTTTTTTAAAGTAATTTTATTGCACTTTGATGTTCCTTTCCGTATTGTGTGTGTGTGTGTGTGTGTGTGTGTGGAGTTATGGTTCCCTCTTTGTTTTTCCCCCCCTTTTGATACTATTTTAATATGTAACTTATTTATTTTATATTTTGTATTGTAAGCCACCCCAGGCTTCCTTTGGCAGGAGGGGTGGGGTAATAAGTACTTCAAATAAAATAAATAAATAATGCCTCTATACAGTTGCACCTTGAATGCTGCAACTTCCATGCAGTTCTGGTCATCCCATCTCAAAAAAGATATAGTAGAACTAGAAAAAGTACAGGGAAGGGCAAATAAAATGATAGAGTATGGAATGGCTCCTATATGAACCGAGGCTGGATAGGTTAGGGCTCTTCAGCATGGAACTCCCTCCCTGCCCACATCCGCCTTGCCTCCTCCCTCCGCTCCTTCAAATCCCTCCTCAAAACCTAGCTTTTCTTTGCTGCCTTTCCCAATGCCAGCTAGTCTTTCCCCTCACTCTTACTGTCGGCCCTCCTCTGCTGACTGCTGCCACCAACCTCTCTGTAAACCAAGCCAAGCATACGCACCTGAGACTTTGCATCTGTTTGAATGTTTGTTGTCTTCTCCCCTGTCTCCCCCACTGTCCCCTCTCCCTGTCTCCCCCCCCCTTTTTGTCTTTTAGATTGTAAGCCACAGGCAGGGACCACGTCTAATTCTCTGTTCTGTACAGCACCAGGCCACATGACTGGCGCTATATAAATGTTTAGAATAATAATAATAAGACGAGATGACTGAGGATGTTTTTAGATGAGATGCTTTTCTTGCGGACCTGTGAAGTCTGTAGAGATGGGCGAACAGAACCGAGTTTGGAAATTCAGTTCGGTTCGGAAGTTCGGTTCGGTCGACCGAACTATTTGAGTTCAGTCCGAACTCCAAACTTCCAAACAGAGTTCAGAAATTCAAACCCCATTGAACTAAATAGAATATTATCTTTTAGGGATGGGCGAACAGAGCCGAGTTCAGAAATTCGGTTCGGTTCGAAAATCGAGTTTGGTTCGGAAGTTCGGTTTGGTCGACCGAACTGGTTGAGTTCAGTCTGAACTCCGAACTTCCGAATCGCGTTTGCCCATCCCTAGAAGTCTGGGAGAAAGAAAGTCCGAGGGGTGGGGTGTTAGACATTCACCTGCCAAACCGGAAGTTTGCCAGCGCCATTGAAAACAGTGCACTCGCGCATGGACAGAGATGCAGACTTATGAAACCTTAATATCAGGGTTTCATAAGTCCACATCTCTGTCTATGCATGAGTGTGCTGTTTTCAATGGCACCAGCAAACGTCCAGTTTCATGGGTGAACATCTAACACCACCCCGACCCCGCGGGAATGTTTTTCTTCCGGATGTCACAGATCTGCGAGAAAAGCATCTTTTCTAAAAAGGCTCTAAGAGAGGATATGATAGAAGTTTATACTTCATGAGTGGTGTGGAACAAGTAAATAGGGAATGGTTATTTACAAATAGTACTAGAACTAGGGGACACTATATGAAACTGACAGGTAGAAAATTTAAAACAAATAAAAGAAAGTGTTTTTTTACTCAATGCACAATTAACTTGTGGAATTTGTTGTCAGAGGATGTGGTTAAGGTCAGTAGCATAGTTGGGTTTAAATACAGCTTGGATAAGTTTTTGGAGAGTAGGTCCATTAACAGCTATCAGCCAAGTAGGTTTGGGGGATGTAACATCTTAGTAGCAGGAGCTGGAATGAAGAACAGGGAATGGATTGCCCCTGGGGACCTGTTGGGTACTTCTCCTAACCAACTAAGATTGGTCATTGTCAGAGACAGGATGTTAGACTTGATGGACCATTGGTCTGACCCAGTATGGCTCTACTTATGTTCCTAAATATTGGATCAAATGAAAGTTAAACTCACTATGGGACTGGGCCATATTGTCTGAGACTGTCTTACCTTTTCTTCCTTTCTGACAACAGAACTGCCAGGCACAGTGTCAGGGCTGGGCCTTGAACCCAGTCTTGAACCCTCAGGGGCTGTTTGAGGGTGTTTTGCCCCTTGTGCCACAGGTAGGAGACCAGGGAGTGACTTTTCCCCTTGCCTTGGTATTCATTCCCTTCCCTCCAGCTCTGTGTCCCACCTGCACCTGGGAGTGGGCATGGACCTACTTGCCACAGCCTGATTGGCCCTTTGTGGGATTTAGGGCTGCTCAGAGCTGTGGTGGGTGCGGAGCTTTGAGTCATTTCTCTCTGACTCGTGCGTGGCCTGCTTCCCTGTTATTTCTGCTTGTGTTGCCTCTACTTGTGTCTTTGTGTATGTTTGTGTCTTGGTGTGGGTAAGTCCTAATGTGTTTCCCCTTTGTGTGTAATTAGTGTATGAACCCTTCCCCATGTGTGAACACTTGTCCCTTTTGTAGCCTTGATTGTTGGGGCTTTTCTTGCCCAGTTTCCCTCCCTCTCCATCTGTCTGCACTGAGCATGTGGTTTGTTACCTACTCACCCCTTGTCCTGTCTCTATGATGGCCTGTCCCCCTCATGTTCTACATTCCCTCTAGTGGGGCCTGTTCCTTCTCGGTCTTTGATCTTGTTCAGCCTGTCTTAGGGCTATTAGAGTTATCCTGTCTCTCTTTGTAGCTTTCCTTGGCCCTTGAATCCACAAGAGTCCTGCTCACTTCTTTACCTCTGTGTCTTGTGTCCTAGGAGCTTGGCTCCCTGTTGCCTCGCCTTTGGCTTCCCCTGCCTCTGGCTCCCTGTTGCCTCGCCTTTGGCTTCCCCCCGCCTCTGTCTCCCTGTTGCCTTGCCCCTGGCTTTCTTGTCCCCTTGCCTCTGAACTCCTTACTTCAGGTTGTCTTGCCCTCCCCCCTTGCCTTGGGTTCCCCATTTCTTGCCCTTGGCCCCTGTCCCGGGTCCCCTATCATTCCCTAATTCCTTGCCTTGAATCCCTGTTGTTCTCTACCCCCCTCCCCACCTAGAGTTTTCTGGTGATCCCCCTGCTCTGGTTCCCAGTTCCCTGTCCTTGACTTCTTGTTCCCTGGCCCTGGTTTCCCCCTCCCTAGCTTCCTATCCCTTGGCCTCAATGATGAGCCGTATGCTTTCTTAGGCCAGCTCGTCTGGCTCATATGATGAGCACTTCGTCTCCTTTGTTTCGGAGAGTGGCTGAGAGGTCCCCGTGTTACACCCCTGCCTTCTTCCCTCCCCTTTTCCCCGCCTACTTCTCCTTCCTTCATTCCCCCCTCTTGCCACTTCCTTGGTTTCCTTGTCCCTTAGGTTCCAGCTGTCGGAGCCGGTCCATACTGAGGGACCTTAGTGTAAATCCTTGTGCCCTTGTCCTTGCCCTCCTACCCTCCTTCCCTCCCTCCCCTAGGTTCTGACCCCGGAGCTGTGACACACAGGAAAGAGTTTCCCCCCTCCATGGCCTCCCCTCCTTAGAATTTGCTATCCTAACCTACATCTATTTTATCATTTGATTATTGATTTCTTTCGGTGTGGTCGAGCCGCATGCCCTGCAAATTATGCACACACCCGTTGTGGGCACCTTGTGCTGTGTGGGGAACTGTGGCCATTGTATTTAAATGTCTGAAATGCTAGTAACTTTCACCCCTAAAAGCTCCCTCTTAATGTCACTGTTATCACAATTACATACTGTGCATTAGCCTGCATTAGATGGCCTAGATTGTACCTCAGTCTATATAGTTCTGACTTTTCCATAGGAAGGGCTCTGTGTGGCTCAAAAGCTTACATACTTGCACCAACAAAAGTTGGTCCAATAAAAGAGATAATCTGAACAACGTTGGCCCTTTTCACATGGAGCCCCACACTCCTTGCACGTGTGTGTGTGTGTGTGTGTGGGGGTGCCCATGTGAATGCCACAGTAGCTGCAGGGGGATGGGTGGGTGCCCATGGGAACACCATGGGCAATGGGTGTTTGTGTGTGTGTGCACTTCCGCGCTCTCCACCCATCACCACGCACAGAGCAACGTGTGCCAATGCAAAATGCTCTGTGCATGGAGGTGGGTGTGCACTCATGGAAATGGCCACACACTCACTTCCACCTGCTGCTGGCAACCACCCATCCTCGCACCTACCATGGCCCATGTGAAGGGCCTTTGTGTCCTTCCGGCGAAGAAAAAGGCAAGCTTACTTACTTAGCCTGGGCTTCCCACAATGCCACCAATTTTAGCTTAAGCAAAATAAAATTTATATAAAGCTCAAACCCTTCAGACTGGACAGAAAAATAATCAGCAAAAACAGCAATGGCAACCATATAAAAATCCAAATAAGTTAGTTATATAGAGTTTTCTATTTCTTGGTGTGACTTGGTCTATAGTTATAGCCAGATCTTTATGCATTTCAGTAAATTTTTCTCTAAGAAATTGAACCCACTATGAACTTCAACATCCATGTATAAACAGCTCTATGTTCTGCATGCTGCTTTTATTCTGTTTCACAGAATCATCTATCTACTTAGAGAGTCTTGAAAAGACCATGGGAGTCCAATTGCTAATATGATAGCAGGGTACCACTCTGGGTATTTTCAGGCGTGACGGGGCCAATTGTCCCTGTCTCGAAACCAATCCGATGATCCCCTGCTGGGGCCACCACGTCATGGCCCAACAGATGTGCCGGGGGCTCCCGGCGGGGAATCATGGAGGGGGCGGGGCCATGCAGTGCAACATGCGGCCGCACGGCCCCGCCCCCCCATGCTCCCCTACCGCCCCCCCTCCGGGGAGACAGGCGGGTGCCGCAGCTAATGTGGCCGCAGCGCCCACCTGAATTGACCATGGGCCGGAATCCCTGCGGGGTTTCCGGGCCGTGGCCGCCGTCCAGACGTGATGGCTCAGTTCATCGCGGCGGGGAATTGCCTTCACCACGCGATCACCGCCGGCCCCGCCGGTTCGGCCGATCGCGTGGTGAATGTGATTCCCTGCTGCAATTGATCGTGGTGAACATCTGGGGGGAACATCCGTTCCCCCCCATCAGACGTTACGTGGTCACAACCACCACAGGGAATTGGCTGTGGTTGACTGTGATCTCGTAACGTCTGAAAATATCCTCTGTTTTCTTCAAGCCCACAGTACAGATTGATTGGCTGACTGGTAAGGCCCTAACACTGATGCTCCCCTTTACAGCTGGGGAATGGAGACAACTTCTCCCAGGACTGCCCATGCCCAGTGAGTGCCAGATTCAAACTTAGGACTCCCACTTCCAAGTCCACTAGGGCCCTTTTTACACAGACACTCTAACACCAATAAAATGGGTGTTACATTTTATTATACATGGTACAAGGCAACATTGAAGCCCTGCAACATAGGCCCTTTTCACACGAGATGTAGGTGCGTGCATGCTTCCGCGCAACACCCATCTCCACCTACCACCCACCCACGGAGCAACGGACTCCACTGCCGATTGCTCCGTGGGTGGGTGCACTGGGTGGTGGATGGAGATGGGTGTTGCGCAGGAGCATGCACGCACCTACATCCACCGTCCATGGTGTTTACACAGACGCCTCCACCCATCTCCACCCAGCGTAACTGGGTGGAGCTATCTCGTGTGAAAAGGGTCCATGTTGCAGGGCCGCAGTGTTGCCCTGTACCATGTATAATAAAATGTAACACCCATTTTATCGGTGTTAGTGTGTCTGTGTAAAAACGGCCTAGATCATGTTGGTTCTTTTCACAAAACACTACCAATTATCAGTTATTTCTTTCATTGTTAAAAGTTGGATGTTAAAATTTGGATATTCCTTCTTACTCCTATTTTTTAATTGTACCAAATTAAAGTTTTAAAAAGCTTAAATTAATTATGTATGAAAATTGCCTGCTTAAATCTGTGATCAAATAGCTCTAGAGTGACACAGAAATCTACTCTGTGGGTGTACAGCTGATCATCAGTGGCAGTAGTACCAGTTTCCTTCACCTGGAGAGGGTTCACCTTGAGTGATGGAGAAACTAGTTCACTCTCTAATGTCTACTCAGTTCTTTTTCTCTTCTGTTGCTGTCGAAAAGTGACACTTAATGCCAGACACATGGATAGCTTGTGTGATGTGGACGCTGTCTTGGATTCAGCAAATGCATTTCATACAGATAATTAAATAATAATAATTAATCATCTTAATTTTTATATAGTGCCCCCCTGCCATGGCACTTGGAGTTTTTTACATTCAACAATTTTAACACAACTTTTAATCATCACAACAACTCTGTGAGGTAGGTTAGGCAGAGAGAATAATGCATCTGGCCCAAGGTCACCTAGTGAGTTTCTGGCTAAGGCGAGATTAGAACCAAGGTCTCCCCCTGTCTCCTAGTCCAAGTACTGCGTACTTAACCAATTTTGAACTCATGGTACTTTCTATAATCTTATGAATCATCCAGTCCAAGATCCTTTCTGAATAAGGTCTGCGTGGGAGGATGAGGTGAATGGATGGATAGCACACTGTTTTGTCAGTGGGTTTTCTCAGTGTGTATGTCTAAATGTCACTGCCCTACAGCCAACTAACATGGCTCCAGGCTGGATTGGTCTTGGCATGGGACGCGTGAAGATGCAGTTTATTTCCTCATTAGAACGGCACAGAGATATGTCTTGATAAAATATATGCAGGAATAAAATTAGGATGAGCTGCAGCAGTGACATATTTTGCTACTATTGGAAAATGCAAGGAGGTTTTTGTTAATGAAGGGCATCCTGGTGTAAAATCCTCTGCCACTTTTCAGCTAATGAAAATCTGCTCTGCAGATGGATTAGCTGCTGTTCAGCAGAGCTATTTAGACAGGAGACACACAGACAGGTATCAATTGCCACAAGAAACACAGAATGCAAACACATTACCCATCCCACTCAACCAATTTCATAAAGCCAATTCCACAAGTTTAGTTCATGTAGGAGAAATCATTATCCCTCCAGAAACAACAACAAAAAGTCTTGCAAGTATATGCTTTAGCAAATATATAGTGCTTTAAAAAGGAGCCAGCTTGCATCTCTGGGGTAACTCCACGGAATTATTATACAAGAAATTAATCAGACTCATCAGTAACTTCATTAAGAGATTGTGATGGGTAATTGTAAAGAGACTTTACCTTTGTGAACAGTTGTGAGTCCTTCAGGCTGAGAGACAAAAGAAGAATCAGTTTGTCCAAAGGTTTTCTGCATTTGTATTAGAGATGAATGAACGCGGTTTGGAAGTTCGGAGTTCGGCCCGAACTCGGCCTGTTTGGACGACAGAACCTGAACACGAATCCAAATACGTTCTGACCGAACTGAACTAGATCCGAACATTGAAATGACCGAACAGTTCCGTCACTTCGGATTGCATTCGGGTGAGTTCGGGTGGCAAAAACGTGTCACTGGAAGGCAAAACATGACAGGGAGGGGGAGCAGCCTTCCAGGCACCAGGGGTGGAGAGGCTTGGAGTAGCAGCCAGCCTGCCCAATCACCACCCCTTTTCGCCTCAGACCACTGGCTTTGCAGTCTGTGATTGGCCACGGGCTAGGCTGCACAGAGCCAATGGGTCTTGCGGTGAGGTGGGCGTAGCAAGAAACAAAACTGATTGCCACCCCTCCTCCCAACACCTTCTAGGTAGTCACTGTTTCTGAACAGCAGACGTTTCAGAAGGCTCCCTCTCTCCCAGAAGTTTTTGTTCCTTCCTATTCCTAATCCATTGCCATCCTCCTCCTATTTCACCCATCCAACCCATTTACCTTCATATTATCATTTATTTAGATTATATTTATTTATTTATTTCCTAGATTTCCTAGATATTAGATAGATTTAGGTGTTATTTTTTGTCTTTACCCCTTCCTGTGTTCCCTGTGTTCAATCTTCCTTCCTTCTTCCCCCCTCCATTGAATCCTTTCACTCTCCCTCTTATTCCATCCCTGATTCCCTTCCCCTGTTTTAAGTTTTGGATTTATTTAGAGTAGGATTATTATTAGATTAATTTTCATTTCAGTTTTGTACCCCTCCCTGTGTTCTTTGTGTTTCCCCCTGTGTAATATTGTATATATAGATAGATAGTTATTAGATAGATAGTTACTAGATAGATATACATAGTAGTTAGCTTAGTTATAGAGATAGATAGAGATACAGTGTGTTTGTAGGACAAGGCCTTTGTAGTTAATTATTAGGATATTCCATTTAGTTCAATAGGTTTTA
>QEPC01006157.1:839256-862613 GCA_003113815.1 Sphenodon punctatus
GGTTCGGCTGCACGTCTGTTGTGCTGCCACGGCCCGCGATGGTGCGGCCCGGTTCCGGCCCGTGGTCCCGTTCCCGGCACGTCTGTTTGGGTCGTTTTCCAACCCCCGGGCGTGGTTGCGCTGTTCGCCCCCCCGGTGGTTCGCTGTGGTGAACCGGCCGCCCGTAACGTCTGAAAGTACCCACTAATGCATCTTTGGTGGTCAAAATGGATAAGTATGGCCATATTACCCCCTCAATACCAACCTCAATGGGGGTTCGACAGGGATGTGTCTTGACTCCGGCACTTTTTAACTGCTTTATAGATAACATAATTCCAGTCTTGGCAGATCCCCGATTTTTTCCACCGCATCAGCTGTCTTTGTTACGCGGATGATGTGGCCTTACTGTCCCAGATTCGAGTGGGGCTTATGCGACAATTACAGACCTTTGCTAACTTTTGTCAGTCTAACAATTTGATCATTAACCATGACAAATCTAAGATTTTGGTCATTTCTTCACGGTCAAAATTACAGGGCTGGTCTGTGGGGGGTATCCCGATCCAGCAGGTTAAGTCCTTTAGATATTTGAGAATTCTATTCCATAGCTCTGGGTGCTGGCAGGAGCATGTTAACAGGGCCATGCAATCAGCACAAGCTGTTGCTCAATCAATAAGCAGGCTTTTTGCTAAACAAGGTAGGTCAGTAATCTGCCCAGCTCTTCAGGTATATAACAGCAAAGTCAGATCCCAATTACTTTATGGGGCAGAGTTATGGGCTCCCTTTCATTCCAATGTAGTAGATAAGATTCAATCCAGATTTCTCCAGAGACTCTTGGGAGCTCCAAGAGGTACTCCCATGGCAGCCATTCGGATGGAGTTGGGTCAGAAATCATGGACCCAAGCAGCCAATGAAGCTACCTTGACATTATGGCTGAAATTGCATCTAGGGCAAGGGATATGCTTGAGGATCCCTTTTTGGACCAATGGTCCTTGAAGGTTGAGGCGCAATTAAAAGAGATGGGCATTTCTCCAGAATATCTGAAACATAAGCTCCCAGACTCGTGTAAGCGGGAGGTTCTTTCTCGTGTAAGGGATATAGGTTGGCAAACAGAGCTTGCTAGAATAAGGCAATCACCCCACATTTATGACTATCTGGCATATGTGCCGGTTGTAGGGCAGATGGCCTTTTATTTGACAGCTACTATTTCTGGTAGAGCCAAACAGCTTTTTGCTAGTGCCCGTTTCAACACTTTCCCTTCTCGAGTACTTGAGGGCAGAATTCAGGGAATTCCATTTTCAGATAGGCTATGCCCTTTTGACAACATAATAACAGAGACAGTTGGGCATATTATTTTACACTGCCATCTTTATGATGGCCCATGCCAGGAATTCCTTGCTCCCATCATGGGAAAGTACCCAGGCAGAAGCGACCAAGAATTACTAGCTGTGCTATTAGATTCCTCTGATCTGGATATAATTCGGAATGTAGCGATGTTTTTGTTAAGAGCTGTCCACCTTAGATCTCGGTTCTTGCAAATTATTCCCTTGGCTATGTAAAATAAGTAAATATACCTGCTTTAGATAGGGGGTATTTATGGGGGACAGTAGATTATTATTTTCTTTTAAACAGTAATGAGGTATATTGTGTTTTTTGTTTGTTTGTATCTTTTATAATTTGCAATGATCAAAGATCACGCAATAAAATGCATTTGATTTATAGATAAGGGAGCCAATAATGATTGGCAGAGGATAACTTAAGTAATGTTTAAAGTTGCAGCAAACTTTAAATCCACAACCAGAGTATGGCTTCTAGGTGATGAGTTTTGCTCACTCTATCTTAGTTCTTGAATTCCAAGTGAGGAAAACCTATTTTATCAACCACAAGCACACATCCATTCAACAGTCCTTTTGTTAGGTTTATAACAGCGCACAATTTATACCAACTGGGCCTTCATTATCTCTTATGTCAACTCCCAGTCAAAACCCCTGTCAGCCTGGAACCTTTATCCTGCATCATATTTCTTGTTAAATTGATCTCTTCAGCCAATGCACCTGTCCATTCCTGTAGCAATATAATTTGCAATCGTTTATCACTGAACAAGCTCTGTTACTCAGTTTCTTGGTGGAGACTTCTGTGTTAAGACCTGAGGTTATGGTTTGAACTAATTCCCCCCCCCCCCCAAAACAGCACCAGCTTAACACTAAAATATGAACAGCCACTGTCAGTTTAAAAACTACCTTCCTTTCCTGGTCCTCATGCATAGGGGTGTGCAGAACATACCTCATTTGTATCGTTTTATGTTTAAGAAAGCCATTCATTTGGGGAATTTTGTTGAAAACCCGTTTGTTTTCGTTACTTTTTTTTAACTTTCAAAACTATTAAGATAAATAAATAAAATAATTGTGCATGTGCAAAATGGCCACTGGGCTGTTCTGCACATGCATGCCTTTAAAAAAAATGCTAGTGGCAGCAGCAGTGCTGCCATTTTAGGAAAAGGCAGACAGTCTGCACATGTTTAGTGGCCATTTTGCACATTTGCAGACCAACTGCCCTTTGCCAAAATGGCTACGATGCTGCTGGCACCATTTTGGAAAAGGGCCACACATGCTTAATGGTCTGGGAGCTCATTTTGCACATTTTTATTTTTTAACAAAAACTAACAAAAGTAAACGAATGTCATTTGCATATTAATTCAACTTTAGTTACTAAAACAAATGGAAACAAAAACAATTTCATTTTATTTACTAAAATGAAACAAATTGATTTTAGGAACTATAAAAAACAAAACAAATTGCACACCCCTACTCATGAACTTTATATCAATGAGAATATTTCTTTATCTGGAAGCTGATGGGGGTAAAAAGCCTAAGGTCACTTTACATGGATGCATGCCACCCACCAATGAACACCCGGAAACACCCATCGGATAGGTGGGAGAGCATCTGTGTAAAAGTCCACAAGTGGGTGGGTGCGCGTGCCCGACCCACCCGCCAACACCCGCCAACACCCATAGAGCCGGGGGGGAATCAGCACCCTCCGTGGGTGGAGATGGGTGGAGATGGGTGTCCAACACCCGAGTTTCCGTGTAAAAGTGAAAACACCCACACCCATGCGGACTGGACTGGCAGAGCCCCACTGCACCGGCGCCATGGGTTGCACACGTGCTTCCATGCAGACACGCCCACCGGGGGGGATACTGGACGTCCGTCCAAGAGCCCGTAAAGGAGGGCGGAACCACGGCACACGCCTGCAGGCTCCCACGATGGTTACCAGGAAGGTCAAGGGAGATAACGATGCCCCACACGTGGGAAGGGGCCAGGTGAGCCCGGGGACCCATGAGTGCCCGGGGGGGAGCCCCGGCAAGGCAGTACAGGGGGGGCACCCCAGGCAGAAGGCACAAGGGGGAGGTCTAAGGCCTGGACGGGAGGTACAAGGGGGGGTCTGGACATGCATGTTCAAGGGGGATGGGCCAGGAGGTACCAGGGGGGTGCCCTGGTGGGGGGAAAAGAGGGGGAACATGCCAGGCCATAACACAGTGCACATCTCCCAGCACAGGGAAGACGGTCCACACCAACACACACCCCCAGTCGAGGACCCCCAGCCCAGCACTTCCCAGGGGCACGGCCCAAGGAGCAGCAGAAATAGCGAGGTGAGCGCGAGGGAAACGCCCCCCCAGGGATGGGAGGGCCATGCCCCAGGCCCGGCCCATGGGCCAGGGAACACAGAGCAGGTGACAGCCACATAACCTGGTCCCCCGTCCCCACAGGACAGCTCCCAGACAATGGAGCACCGTACCACTGGGACAATGGTCGAGGAGAGGCCCCCAGACAGCCAGGTGATCAGAAGGGCACCCCAGGGGGAGAGGGGAGGGAAGGCCCCTCAGGGGCACAGAGGGGGCCAGCAGGACCCGGAGTAACCCCTAATGCACTACCCCAACAGTACATGACCATCACCACAGCTACCACATCCAAAGGGCAGGCCCCATGCCCAAGCTGGTTGGCCCTCCAAAAGGGGGAGCCCTGGTCAAGGCAGGAGATCAGGGACTTTATACATGTGTGGGGGTCCAAAAGGGTCCAGCATGACCTGGTGCGCAGCTACAAGACCAGACAGGTCTATGAAACCATCACCCAGGAGATGTAGCAGCAGCGGTACAATAGGGATGTCATCCAGTGCATGCAGCAGGCAAAGGACTTGAGGTCCAGATATAAACATATCAAGGACAACAATCTCAAGTCCGGCCAGACCATGCATACATCTGAGTTCCAGGAGGAGCTGGACAAGTTCCTCTGCATGGATGGGGACATCGTGGCCTCCCACACACACGGTAGCACCTTCACCAGAGGCAGACACAGGGCCACCATGCAACCCCCTCTGACTGACCCCACAGAGCAGGGGGGGGGAGGTGCCCCTGGTGAGGCCAGCCAGGAAGTGGGAGGAGACAGCCCCATCCCACAGGGGAGGAGGTGACCTGGGGATCCGAGCGCTGAACCATCACACTCCGCGTGTGCCCCCAACACCCACAGGCCTACCGGCCACAGGGACAGTGGGCACGCGCAGAGCCAGAAGAGACCTGGTACTGCCCCCAGGAAGTGGAGGAGCAGGATCCAGGTACGTCTGGCCCAGCAGGGCTGTGGGGGGCGACAGCCCGGACAGAAGCTCAGCAGCTGGGGCCAGCAAACACTAATGGCCCCCCATCCCATTGTAGCACAAGGCAGCCTGGAGGTGCATGAGGTGGAGGTTGCGGAGGAGGAGGGGGATGAGGCAGGCCCGGAAACTCCCCCACCACTAGGTGGGCACACCTCCATGGCAGGGCACACCAGCCAAGGGGCCATAGGGGGGCCAGGTGCTGAGGGGGGCAGAGGTACAGGGTGGGGAGCTGCCACACTATGGGGGCTGCCCCACCAGGCACCCCAGGTCATGTGGTAGCGGGCATCAGGGCACACAGGCCAGAAGCACTAATGTGGTGTTCAACCTCTCGTTCACAGACCAGGCACCCACTCGCGCGAGGGTTGAAGCCACCAGCAGCGTGGAGCTGAACTGGGAGATGCGGCCCAGGAACCGGCGCTGGAGGGAGGACTTCAGCAGGGAGCTTCTGGAGGAATCGCAACAGTTAGCCGTGGTGCGTTCCGGGAGCTTGCGCTCACAAGGTGGGAGAGCGTCTGTGTAAAAGTCCATGAGCGGGTGGGTGCACGTGAAAGGGACTGGGAGATCCTGGCTGCCATGATGGCATAGTCCCGCACCGAGCATCTCTGGGACATAGGGATGGGCGAACAGATCGTGGATCGGGTTTGGCCGTTCGGTTTGGCTGCATTCTATTCGGCCATTCGGTTCGGTCGTTTGGTTAGTTCGTCGGGTTCGGGTTCAGGTTTGGCCGTTCCGTTCGGCCGTTCCATTCGGCTGTTCGGCCATTCGGGAAATGTTTTGTTATTGGGTTTTTTGGTTTCTTTCTTATATGGTTTTTGGTTTTTTGTTTGGTTTTTTATGTTTTTTTGGTTTTTTTTTTTGTTTTTTTGTTTTTATATGGGTTTTTTAATTTAATTTTTTTAATCTAAAATTATATATATATATATATATATATATATATACACACACACACACACTAAATCTAACTGCTATTAACTATTCTAAATGCTAGGAACTAAATGGATTATCTAAAAGGTACACAGGCCTACTCCTACAAACACTAAAACTAAATCACTAACGCTATCTCTATCACTAAGCTAACTCCTACAACTGTCTACTATCTCTAATCTATATATCTATCGATCTATCTATTTGGGATGGGGGGAATCACAAACAACTCAAGGTTTCAGTTTATGGTTTAAGTTTCATTTCAGTACCCCCAGCAGGCATTCCCAGCAGGCATTGCAGCACCCAGAATCCCACAGCAGGCATTGCAGAGCCCAGAAAGCCCCTCCAGGTGAGCAGGGCCCCACCCCATAGCCACAAGCCAAAGGTGCACGCCCGCGCCCAGCGGGCGGCGACAAAAGGGCGCTGGCCGTTTTGTGGCCGTTGTGTGGCCGGAGTGAGGACATGACAGCACGCACGCGCTCACCCGACAACCGCAGGTCTGGCATCCCCCTGATACCAGGACATTCAACACCTATGATGCCTCCCTATATCTCCCTCACTCCCTCGCCCTCTATCACCTCCCTCCTTCTAGCCTTTCTCACGCACCCCCTCCTTCTCCCTCTTCCACCACCAGCGGCCTTTCTCCAGCCAACCTACCCCTTATTCTCACCCACGCCCATCCCCCCTCCCCACCCTCATCCCCCCTTACCCATTCCCCCTAGGCCCAAACCCGCGACACCCAGGTGTTCCACAGACCATTGTGGCCAATACGAGGCCGGTGCACGACTCACACCCCGCAAACCAGGCCGTTCCCCATCCCCCAACCTCATCCGCATCCCGTGCCTTCCCAAACACCAATTGCCTTTTTCCTGCTCCCTCTGGAACTGCCGCTCGTCCGTGGCTAAAGCTCCCTTCATCCACGATCTCTTCCTCTCTCGCCCCTTTCAACTCCTGGCTCTTACGGAAACCTGGATCACGCCCTCCAACTCTGTTACCCCGGCTGCTCTATCCTCCGGGGGCCTGTCGTTCTCTCACCGCCCCCGCCCTGAGGGCCTGGGTGGTGGTGTGGGCTTGCTCCTTGCTAAGCACTGCCAATTCAAAACCCTCTCCCCTCCCCCCTCCTCCTCCTTCCCTTCCTTTGAGGCCCACTCTGTGCGCTTATACTCCCCTCTACACCTTCGGGTTGCTGTCATCTACCGCCCCCCGGGTTCCCTCTCCTCTTTCCTCCCGGACTTTGAATCCTGGCTCACCTTCTTCCTCTCCGATGATATCCCCACTCTTATCCTTGGTGATTTCAACATTCACGTTGACACGCCCTCCGCCCCCTCTGTTTCCCGCTTTCTCTCTCTCGCTTCCTCCTTTAATCTCCGACTCTGGACCGACTCCCCCACTCATACTGACGGCCATTCCCTCGACCTCGTCTTCACTCGAAACTGTTCTCTAACTGACCTCTCCTTTGACCCCTTCCCTAGTTCTGATCACTTCCTCGGCTCCTTCAGCCTTTCCCACCGACCCCCCTCCGCCTCCCCCTCTATGCGCCCCTTCCGCAATATGCAGGCCCTTACTCCCTCGGAGTTTGCCGCACATCTTTCCCCCCTTCTCCCCCCCGTTTTCGCCTCCTCCTCCCCTGACTCTGCTGTCTCTGCTCTCAACGCTTCTCTCTCCTCGACCCTTGACTCTCTTGCCCCCCCCTCTGCTCGCCCCGTCCGCCCCCTCGACCCCCGCCCCTGGCTTACCCCTGCCATCCGCTACCTCCGCTCCTGCGCCCGGGCTGCCGAACGCCTCTGGCGCAAATCCCGCTCCCTCCCTGACTTCCTCCATTACAAATTCTCCCTCTCCTCCCTCTCCTCGGCTATCTCCCTAGCTAGGCAGCGCTATTATGCCTCTAGGATCGAATCTTTCTCCCGCGACCCTCGCCGCCTTTTCTCTACTTTCGACTCCCTTCTCAAACCCCCCTGCCCTCCCCCGCCCTCTTCCCTTGCTGCTCGGGATCTTGCGTCGTTCTTCACCTCCAAGATTGACAAGATCCGTCGGGATATTGCCTCCCGCCCCCCTCCGCCCCCCGCTCCCCTCCCGCCCCCTCCCCCGCCCCCCTCCCTCCTCGCATCCTTCCCTCCTGCCTCTCTCCAGGAAATCTCTGCTCTTCTCTCTTCATCCAACCCCTCCACCTGCCCCCTTGACCCGATCCCCTCCCGCCTCCTGACCTCTATTGCTCCCACTGTCGCTCCCCCCCTTCTGCATGTTGTCAATCTCTCCCTTTCCACAGGCTCCTTCCCCTCTGCCTTCAAACATGCCACTGTCTCCCCCATCCTCAAAAAGCCTACCCTGGACCCTTTCGATCCCTCTAGTTACCGGCCGGTCTCCCTCCTTCCCTTTGCTTCGAAGCTCCTGGAACGTGTCGTCTACTCCCGCTGCCTGAACCTCCTCTCTGCCAACTCCTCCCTCGACCCTCTCCAGTCCGGCTTCCGCCCCCTCCACTCTACTGAAACTGCCCTGGCCAAGATCACCAATGATCTACTTGTCGCTAAATCGAAGCGCCACTACTCCGTTCTTGTCCTCCTTGACCTCTCTGCCGCCTTTGACACTGTCGACCACTCGCTCCTCTTGGACTCCCTTTACTCTTTGGGCTTCCGTGGCTCTGTCTTTGACTGGTTCTCCTCCTACCTCTCTGACCGCTCCTTTAATGTCTCCCTCCCCGAGTCGACCTCCCCCTCCCTTCCCCTCTCGGTTGGGGTTCCCCAAGGTTCTGTCCTTGGCCCTCTCCTCTTCTCTATCTACACCCGGTCCCTTGGTGAAATTATTGCCTCCCACGGGTTCCAATACCATCTCTATGCTGATGACACCCAACTCTATCTCTCTACCCCCTCTCTCTCCTCCTCTGTCCGCTCACGCCTCGTCGACTGCCTCTCTGATATCTCCGCCTGGATGTCCCGACGCCAACTCAAACTGAACATGGCCAAGACTGAACTCCTCATTTTTCCTCCCTCCCCCTCCTCTCCCTCTGACCTGACCGTCTGCATTGATGGGGTCACCATCCGTCCTGTTCTCCGTGCCCGCAGCTTGGGCTTCATTTTTGACACGCACCTCTCCTTTAAACCTTACATTGACTCTGTGGCCAAATCCTGCCGATTCGCTCTCCTCAACATTGCCCGCATTCGCCCCTTTCTATCTGTCTCCTCGGCCAAAATCCTTGTTCATGCCATGGTTATCTCTCGCCTCGACTACTGCAACCTCCTCCTTGCTGGCCTCCCTCGCTCCCACCTGTCCCCCCTTGTGGCGATCCAAAACTCTGCCGCCAAGGTCATTCACTCTGCCCGTCGCTTCGACCATGTGACGCCTCTCCTCCTCTCCCTTCACTGGCTCCCCCTTCCTGAACGTATCCTGTTCAAACTCCTGGTTTTCACGTTCAAATCGCTCCATGACCAAGCTCCCCCTTACCTCTCGGACCTAATCGCCCTACGCGCTCCTGCGCGCGCTCTCCGCTCTTCCGCTGTCCCCTCCCTCGCTCTCCCTCGCTTCTCCTGCTCGCCCAACCGCCTTCGTCCCTTCTCCCTCGCTGCCCCGCATGCCTGGAACTCCCTCCCTGCCGACGTCCGCCTCGCCTCCTCCCTCCGCTCCTTCAAATCCCTCCTCAAGACCCACCTTTTCCATGCTGCCTTTCCCAATGCCCTCTAGTCTTTCCCCTTGCTCTTACTGTCAGCCCTCCTCTGCTGACTGCTGCTACCGACCACCTTGTAACCAAGCCAAGTACACGCACCTGAGACTTCGCATCCGCCTGAATGTTTGTTTGTCTTCTCCCATGTCTCTCCCGCTGTCCCCTCTCCTTGTCTCCCCCTCCTTGTCTTTTAGATTGTAAGCCACAGGTAGGGACCGCATCTGATTGTATGTTCTGTACAGCGCCAGGTTGCAACTGGCGCTTTATAAATGTTTAATAATAATAATAATAATAATAATAGTACAAAACTGAAATGAAAATTAAAGCAATCTAATAATCCTACTCTAAATGAAAAAACAGAGGAAGGGAAGGGAATCTGGGATGGGATATATGGGAGAGGGAAAGGATTCAATGGAGGGGGGAGGGAGGAAGGAAGATTGAACACAGGGAACACAGAGAGGGGTAAAAACAAAAAATAACCACTAAATCTATCTAAGCTAAGCTAAATAAATGAATGAGACTATGGGGGTCGATGGGTCGGATGGGTGAAATGGGAGGAGGATTTCAATGGATTGAGGAGCTGGGAAATGGTGGGAGAGGGAGCCTTCTGAAATACCTGCTGTTCGGGAACAGCGACTAGCTCAGAAGGTGTTGGGAAGGGGGAAGGCAGATAGTTTCGTTTCTTGCAAGCCTCTCCACCCCTGGTGCCTGGAAGTCTGCTCCTCAGCTGACTACCACTCCCTTTCACGTTTGACCTTCCAGTGACCCTTTTTTTGCCACCTGAACTCACCCGAATGTGATCTGAACTGACCGAACTGTTCGGTCATTTCGGCGTTCGTACGTTTGTTCGTTTCGGTCAGTTCATGTTCGGATTCGGGTTCGGGTTCAGTCATCCGAACAGGCCGAGTTTGGGCCGAACTCTGAACTTCCGAATCACATTCGCCCATCCCTACTGGGACAGGAGCCAGGCTGCCGCCCTCCAACGCGAGCAGTGGCATGCCTATGATGGGCTGGAGAGTCAGGCCACAAGGCACATGGACCTCATGGGGGAGGCCTTGGAGACCCTGAGGCATGACCCCCAGCGCAACAGGCCCTGCCATGCTGCAGAAGGAGGGTCGGCGGCCGACCAACACCATGGTGGCCTCCCACTGGTGCAGGAGCCCCCCTGCACCTCGGCCACCTGTGGTTCCCCCACCAGCAGCCCTATCCGGGCCTGGTCCACAGGGTCCCCCTCCCCCACATAGGGCAACGGGACCACTGGTGGGGCTGCCCTTCCAGCCCACACCCCCTGTGGCCCCATCCCTGCTGCCGCCCCGACCCCTCCACCAGGAAGCGATGTCCCCACCCCAGGACTGTGCACCCCAGGACAACCAACTGCCAATGGTGGCTGTCCCACCCCTTCCAGTAAGGACGCAGCACCCCGGGGTCCTGGGGGTTGGGGGGCGCTACACAGGGGGCCTGGATGGGGAAGAAGGGGCACCGCACAGGGCACTGTCCTGGTAGGGAACCCAGTACAGAAACCACACTGAGCACATGCACCACAGGAGCCGTGAAGCCACGACCGTGGCCACAGCCAAGTGTACCAGCTCCGTGAAGCAGGTCCGGCCTGCAGAGGGTCCATACTACCATGGGAGGGTCAGTACAAGGGTCCTCTTCATAGGGGGTTGCTCCACATTATGTGTTATGCTTGTGTGGGGTGTAGGGGGCTCCCTGGATGACCATGGGGCCCCTGGTGGCCTGGGCCCCGGCGTGGGACAGAGACAGGTGCACATGATGATCACTTACCCCATTCTGGTTCCTCCTCACAGGGGTCATCAGCGGAGTCCAGAATGGAGCGGCCAGTGGATGACGGGGGGCCAGGTCATCCAGTCAGTAATCCCTGCAGTTGGATGCGGCTAGGACTCGCCGGCCTGCGATCCCCGGTGGTGCAGCCAAGGGGGCGTAGGCCTCCCGAAAGTTAACCACCCCTACTCATTGTACACATCCCCCACCAATAAAAAGATGCTGAACCTACACCTCACCGTTGCTTCCTCTGCCCGGGACAGGTGGTAGGGGGGAATTCTGGGGCGGGCTCGGGGGAGTTCCATGGTGGGGGGGGCACTGTACAGTGCCTGGGCAGTCAGAAGTGGGCTGACCATTCCTCATCTGTCCAGGTGGCCAACATGTTCTCCCACCAGTTGTTAGTGTGGGAGCGTGACCAGTGACGTCGCAGGGTCAGTAGGCTCACGCGGTGGCCGTACACATTGAGGGTCCTTTGGACCAGGACAAGCAGGCCTTGCTGGGACACCGCGGAGCCCAACAGGGCATGGCATTGGACGGCTGCCCACCTTGTCCCTCACACGATCGCTGCCCTCCTCAGGTTTTCTGCCTTCCACTGCTGTGCCCCCCAGGAGGATGGAGCCTTGACCTGACAGGCAGGGCAGGGCTATCTTCTGTAGTAGCATGCAGAGCAGCAGGAGGGCTGCGCCCAGGAGTCACAGCAGCACATTCCTGGGCTGTGGGTACCCGTCCCCCAGCAGCATGGTTCAGCAGCTCCCCACTCCCAGCCACCCCCTGCTGGCATGTGCCCTGGCCACAGCATGCTCCTCAGTGTGGCCTGTGCCCCTGGCCCACTCTCCCCTGGTATCGCAGGTGCTCCTCTGTGTCCACCCAGCTCAGTGTCACTGTTCTCTGTTTGCTGCTCGACCCCGTGCTACTGACCCTCTGCCCCACGCCCGACCGCCTGCATCGGGTTGCTTATGTACTGTGTAGCCTGGTGGGGGCAGGGCACCGATTGGGGTTGCACTGCGGGTGTGCTGGGGCTGCCACCGGTTGCTGGACCCGGCTGATCATCCCTGCAAGTGCGCCGGCTGCATGCCCACCAGGGGGGATGGGACTGCACGCACCCCAGGATACCATTGCCTCTGCACCCACACTACAGTCCCCCCTGCCATGGTACGCCTTTGCATGCTGCAGCTGTGTGCAGTGTGGATACAATGCCTGGCTCAGCTCCTTGGCCTGGTGCAGTGCCCGGCCGTGGCCCCCCTCATCTCTCATCACCTGTGCTGCATCCCTTCTGTCCTGTTTGTGGGTTGCATACCCTGGCCCCAGCGGGCTGGCCTATCTCTGGCATGCAAGGCCACCTGTGGGCAAGGGTAGCCATTTGTTATGTGCTCGTCCCAGTCACTGCACCCCTCCGTCTCCCACCTGTGGCTTCACCGGGGTGGGTCCCATTCCTGCCATGGCTGGTCGTTCTGCAGGGCCCTCAGCTGGGGATGTATGGGAGGGGTGGTCGCCCTGTGTGGACATGTTGTTGGTGGCCCTCTGGCTGAAGCCCGACATTCAGCTGTTGGTGCGTGATCCCTTGTTGGTGGAGGATGGCTTTCAGCTCCTGTCGCAGTACATGTGGACGATGGGTCACCAGGTCGGTTCCCCAGCATGCCGGGGCCATTACCTTGAGCTTGGTTTCAACCCCCTGTGCCAACCTCCTTGGGGGCAACAGGCGGGAGACAGAGGGCTGCAGTGACTGGGATGAGCATGTAATGAGAGGCTACCCTAGCCCACAGGTGGCCTTGCATGCCAGAGATAGGCTGGCCCTCTGGGGCCGGGGCTCCGCAACCCACCGTTGTCGTGCCGTGGACCACTGTGGAGTTAACGCCCCCCCAGTCTAGAAGTCCCGTGCATGAAAGCAGGGGGCACCCCCTCCGATCGGACTGCGAGATAAAGCGGAAGGTTGCTACCTAGCAAGCAACGTTCTTTGAGTTGGCTTCAAACATTCTCATAACTGGGTTGTGCATGTTCACTCTATTCAAATAATAGACCACATGATGGTCTCAGCTTCTCTAGTATAAAAAGCACTCTACCCTTCAGAATGACCATTCCTTCCAACCCTTTCTAAACATACAAGGAAAAAAAATCCATGTTGGCTGGAAGGTTGTGTGTTGTGAGAATGTTTAGAGCCATCTCAAAGAATGTTGTTTACAAAGTAGCAACCTTCTGGCTCCCCACAGGCCACTTCCTGTAATTGAACCGCACTGAGCAGCCGGGTAAGCGTGCACTACAAGAAGGTCTGAATGCATTATTTCACTGTACTTAAAAACGGTATGGCATGCATGTGAATGCAACAGGACTTGTTAACAGCGAACTATTGAGAACCAGTTTTTAAAAATCCAGATAATTGCTGCACGTGTGAATTCACCCTTAGAGGCATCTATTGAGGATCTGATGTTAACTTTCCCTGATGCTTGTATTTTACTTTTGGGAGATTTGAATGCCAGAATGGGGAGATCTGATCTGGACTTACTCCCATATTTCCTTATATTGACCTGTGGTACCCTTTGGCAGGAGCTCCAAGGGTATCCAAAGATTTAGTTATCAATCAGTCTGGGGTTAGATTGGCTGGTTTGTTGTCAGCAACACAGCTCTCTGTACTAAATGGCTCCTATTGTCATGATATCCCAGGTGCATTTACATTTCTTGGTGGGAGGGGTTCAAGCACAATAGATCTGGGGTTGGTTTCATCCAACGTTCTTCCAAAGCTTGTCGATTTTTGCGTGAATTGATTGATTGCACCCTCAGTGTATAAGTATTTCCAGGAGTGGGCCTTAGAAAAGAATTTCATTACCAAAATTTGTGAGGGACATTACCATGTCCAGAATAAAGAAGTACCTAGATTAGAGAGGCCTGGATAAGAGATTTCTGCATTAGCTAATACAGTCCCTCCTGCTTGTAAATGGGGCTCACTGGTGTTAGAGTTGAACAGATAAACCTGCCAAATTTCTGATTTGTGAACCCTGAATGATTTCTCACAGTGCAGGGAGTGCAAAATTCCAGAACGGTACCCATTTCTGTTTTGCTTACTTGTGGCTGAGCTGAGGCAGCAGTGGTGGGTGGCAATCCAAGGTCTGGAGGCGCTCTGGGCCAGGCTGGGACCTAGGCTAGAGCTGAACTGGTTATTATCCATCCACCACTATTGGTAACAGGCTGGATCCGTAGTCTTATCTGATCCAGCACAGACCAGTTATCAGGTAGTATCCCTTTGCCCCCGCACTAGGAATAAGGCACAGACACAAAGGATATGGGTAAAACTGGCCGCAGCTGTTTTATTGAAGTCGAATTTAATTAATAACCTGTTAAGAAACAAGAAAACCAATTAATCCAATTAAACTTCATTAACAACCATGAATAACGGTGGATAGAATTATAAGCCAATTACCCTACTTCAAATCTTTCCCATGCCAAATTGTGAGGCAAGTTAGTATACCCAATTAATCAGCCCCGTTTCAATTAACCAGCCAATTAGATTCTGATTAAAATTAGACCAAATTAACTTGGGTGAATAACAAAGGGGGGATGACGAGATGATATAACTTAACCCTTCAACTATCTCTCTCACACACACACACCCACCCACCCCGCGTTCAGTACCATAATGCCAACCATTCTGGATTGGAGATACCGGTCCAATCCCCATCCAATGGACCAATTTGATCCATTGGTTCCAGAAGGACAGACGCTGCAGATGCAAACTTCAGGACCGCTTAAATCCTACCCGTATGCATACAATGCTTGGCCTTCCTTTCTGTGATAATTTGGGGCGCCCATCCCCTAAATTACCTACCAGGTACAACTCGCAGAATGAACCCCATCATCTGCCCATACACCCAGGCTATAAAGCCCTTACCAGTTTAACCCTATGGTACTGAACACCGCCACCAGTTCAGCAGCTACGCTTGTTTGAACTTCCACATAACAAAACCAAATCACCCAAGTCAATTATCTATGCCCATCCAAGCACTTCTATCACCCCAACAGTTGTAATAACAACCTTTTTATGTTCCCAATATACAAATCCGACCCCCTTTCCGATAAATGCACCCCATCTTGCCAAAAGAGTTCCGGCCTGGTCCATCGTATTTCAGGATGACAGAGCCAAATGCCACCCTGAGGGGCAATCCATTTCTTGACCTCCCCGTTAACCTTTTTTCAAGCTCTATCCACCACTCTAGGATTAGTAGCTCCTGGCCACTTAATCCTCTGCAACAGTTCCGTGAAAACAAGTGTGGCCCGTGGGAAAAGCTCCCTCAACCGGACCCAATCCTGCCTTATCATTATAGATAGGTCGAGTCCAGATCCCCTTGAAAAATCATTCTCACCCAGATGGATTAATATCACATCCGGGTGTGATCTACCTGCCCAACCCAACATTAAGGGCATAAGCTGAGGCCACAGCATCTCTCTCCTTCCTTTCCACACAACGAAACCCTTTGAAGCCAGGCCAAGCTGTGTCCCCCAGCCTGTTGCCTGTACTCGTTTAGCTGCCCACCTGACAAAGCTGTGGCCGATGATCCATATTACCTTTCCTTGGGGATTACGGCCACATCCTATGAAAAAGAGAATTAAAACAACCATCACTTACATGCTACCAGTACCAGCGTCTATAATACTGGGAACTGGCGAACATAAGACTTAAAAACCCCAGAACACCATCTGCCCACCCTCTGGATCTCAGGGGGGCAGAAACCGGCTGCTGCCGCCACTGAAGTCGCTCCGATCCTAAATGAATGAGACCTGAACACCACCCCAGACAGTCCCAATAACCCCCGGGAACGCTTTAACACTGCCATAAACTGATAGCGGGGCAAAGGGAGACCCGACTGGTGTATGAACAGTGAACCAGGCAAACCCAGTCTGACCCTCAGATAATTTTCCATGCATACTACTGGACAGATAAGTGGTTCAATAGACCGGGCCAGTGCCACCCTCGATCCCCTTCCCAATAGATCTGTTTTGGAAAAACGAATCTTAACCTCCATACCTACCCCAGTCATAGTTACATCACCCACTTGCAACTCTCTTCTTGACCTATCCTTCCAGGAATTAACTACCAACTCACCAATTCGCATGGCCCCGAAAAAGGCAACAACAAACACTGCCTGAAACAAACATACCTCCGCAGGATCACAGCACACCTCCCCCAACTTGCTTACCACATCAGCCAAAATCTTGGGTGACAAAGGGACCCTGCGATCAACCTGGATGGGGCCCTGCCTTTTCCATGAAACGACCATTGCCTTAAGCACTGAAGAGACATCGCAATCCTGCACCCCCACTAACTTGGCCATAAAAGTCAAAGCGGACCATCTGGTGGCTATAGTACCTGACGCTAAACCCTTCTTGTGCAATTCCAGCCCAAACTGCACCCTTTGGTCCAGAGGCACCAGGATCACTAACGCCCACCCCCGGGCCCAGGCAAACCCTAAAAATTCCCTGATCACTCTCTCGTACGACAGCCACATCGCAGGGGACACAGAACCCTTCACTGTGTTGATCAGCTCTAGCCTACAAGGCTCGAAAGCTGTCTGGGGATGAAGTCCTGATCCTTCCTCGCAAAGGGAGCAAGCTCCCAAAAACGCTGCATCTGCAAACGAGAGAGAGCATCAGCTATCTCATTCTGAACCCCCGGAACGTGCCTTGTACTAAACACGATATTGTGCTGCAAACACCACAACACAAACACCCTCAAGAGGTGCATAACTCTCTCAGACTTGGAGGAAAGTGAATTAACCACATGAACCACAGCTAAATTGTCACATCAGAACACAACCCTCTTATCCTGAAAACAGTCAAACATAAATGGACGGCAACCACGATAGGGAATAATTCCAAGAAGGTTAAATCCCTCAAAATTCCTGAATTCTCCCACTGCGAAGGCCATCTCTCAGCACACCATTGACCCTGGAAATAAATTCCCAACCCAGCCGCACCGGCTGCATCGGAGTGGACCTGCAATTCCGCCTCAAGCAAGTACAAGTTGCGCCACAAGCTGACCCCATTATGCGTCCTTAGAAACTCCAGCCAAACATCCAAATCTTCCCTCATTTCCCTTGTCACCCTGATATGATGGTGAGGCAATGATACCGTAGTTGTCTTGGAATATAAGCATGATAAAAAAAGCCCTGCCAGGAGCAACAACCCGGCAAGCAAAGTTTAACTTCCCCAGCAATGATTGCAGCGATCTCAAAGTTACTTTACTGGCCATTCTACACGCCTGTACTTCCTTCTTCAACTCAGTAAGCTTACTCTCGGGCAGCCGCGAAAACTCCCTGACTGAGTCCAATTCTATGCCTAAATAAGTCATCACAGGTGCGGGTCCCTCAGTTTTTTCTTCCCTAAAGGCACCCCAACTAACTGAGTAACTTCCCTGAACAGTCCCAACAAATCACCACACATCGTAGCCCCCGCTTCCCCTATAAACAGATAATCATCCAAATAATGTGTCACATGACCAGCCCGCGCCCTACGCTTTACAATCCACTCAAGTGCTGTGATAAATTTCTGAAAGGCTGCACATGAGATGGAACATCCCATGGGCATAGCCTTATCCTAATAGAACTGACACCCGAATGAAAACCCAAGGAGGTCAAAATCCCTCGGGTGGACCGGCAAAAGGCGAAATGCAGATTTGATGTCGCTCTTTGCCATTAGCGCCCCCCTTCCACATTCACGAACCAGTTCTACTGCAACATCGAATGAAGCGTACTGCACCATGCCTATTTCATGCGGGATAGCATCATTCACGGAAGACCCCCTGGGGTAAGACAAATGATGTATAAGCCTATACTCCCCGGGAGCCTTCTTGGGAACAATACCCAATGGTGAAATTCTCAAGTTGCCCATGGGAAAACTTTTAAATGGGCCGGCAACCCTGCCTTCAAAAACTTCCTTATTTATCTTCAGTTCCACAACTTCCTCCAAATCCTTCACAGATTTCAAGTTCCGTGCAGACATATGCTCGCGAACACTTGAAACGGAATCTTAAAACCATAACAAAACCCCTCAACTACATACAGAGCGACCCCTTCTAATGGGTAATCAACCAACAACTCTTCAAGGACCCACCATTTAATTGGCGTTGGCGTCCTTGTTAGCACCTGCTTGGGGGGCACCACCACCGCATGCTCCCCCCCCGAAAAGGGGCGCTTACCCCTCTGTCCCCTGCTCTTTCACCTAGGCCAGTTAGAAAAGGGGTGGGGACCACTGCACTGCAGGCAGGAATGCCTGAATCTGCAACTGGCATGAAAACACCTAGACCCCTCGTTGAAGTCCCAGCATGCCAGCGCCGGCCCCCCTTTTTTGGACGGTTCACCACGAAAATTATCCGTCGACTGTCCGCCCCCTTTCACTATTGCGTGGCCACTGTCCGCCCTGACCACGTCTTTTTCTTGGATGCATTCAATCCAGAGGTCGTGGTCTTTTACATCCCATCTGACTTCAGGTGTGATAGAGGCGTTCTGCCTAAAAGCCTCATCATACCTTAGCCATCCACACCCTTCCTTCGTCAAATAGGCTCGCCGCACGATGTCAAAATATTTCCAGAGGGCAACAGCCCTTTCTGGAAAAGCCTGCATTACTACACCAGCATAAATTATAAATGCCGACTCCCAGTTAGCCCAGTTCCGGTCTATCTTTCTACGTTTTTCTCTTTCATATTCCCTGGGCTTGAGCTTCACATTGGGATCTGGGACTGGGTCACAGAACAAGATCCCAAACAAATCGATATACTCCCCTTTCCAGATCTTTTCTCGCGTGGACTGTGTTAAGTGCACGCCCATGGGAGCAGAAACCTTAGCATACCCACCCCGCAATAGGGGTACCTCCACCACCGGCGCTACCGGTGCCGCTGACGTCCCCACTACACTTTGACCTTGGGGGGTTTGACCTAGCCCCGCCTGACTTTGTCCCCCACCCACCGGTTCAGTGCAGATAGCAGGACCCAGCGCTGATTGCGGGCGCCACATGTTGTCCACCCATAATAATCTGTTTGGGTCCTGCTGCACCTGCAATTGACCCAAACAGCTCTTCCCCAAGAGTGGCACCCCTGGCACCTGCTGCTGCACCCGTGCTCCAGTTACGACACCCACCGTCCCCTCTGCTTGTGAGGGTGAAATCTGACTGGCGACGGGAGGCAACATAGCGCCACCGCCACCGCCCTGTAGCTGGGACCCTTCACAAACTACGCCACCGCCAGTCACTAACCCACTCTGCTGGACATACTCACCATCCCCGAGGCTCACAGCCACCTGCACGGGCAAACCAGCTTGGGCCGGTGCAATGGTAGGCACACTCGCTGGTGCTACCTGGCCCCTAGTCAAATCTGCTGGTCCATGCGATCCACTTTCCTTGCAAACTCTTTAACCGCCTGGCTTCTTGCCGCCGAGGCTCCACTAGCCAGCCCTGGCACATGTGCTCCTTCTCCACTTGTGCTGGGTTGGTACAAAACGGAACCCAGATTACTGACCACCCCTGTTACTGTCATGCTCACACCATGCCCGGGGGAGCCCCCAGCACACCATCTGCCGCTAACCTCCCCATAACTCCATCCCATGCACTCATCCTGGCCTCGAGGGCCTGGAGCAATGCCTGCCCCTGCCCATCCTGGCACCCATCCATAGATGGAGCCTGCGTTGGGTGAGCAGCCTGAACTGTTGTCAAGCCACCACAAGGGGGCGCATGGCCTAATGCTTGCATGCCAGGCCCCACCTGCCTAAGCAAGTCCTCCAAGGCAGATGGGGGATTCCCCATTGGGTGAACAGCCTGAGCAGTTGTCAAGCCCCCACCAGGGGGCACAGGGCCTACTAACTGCATACCAGGCCCAACCTGCCCAAGCAAATCCCCCAGGGCAGATGGCTCTGACAAATGTTCTGCCCCATCACCACCGGCAGCAGTGCAGACTCTGTTCCCTGCCATCATCGGGCCCTGGGATGGGTCCCCCCACCGTACTGTCAAGGCGGAGGGGGGGCAGACCCTACCTCCTCAACTCTCCCCCTTTTTTCATGGGCTGCCCCGACCCTATCGCCTGGAAGGGCACTAGCCCCTTTAGTCCCCTTTCGTCTGCCCATCTGGCAGCCTAGTGAAAAACCCCAGCACAGAGCTGCACCCCCACTCACACCGCCTGGGGGGGCACAACCTCCTCTGCTCCTGGTACCCAAAACAACCACAGGGCTGCTTGCCTGCACAACCTGTCTGGAGAGAGGGTACTCCCTCCTATGTCCACACAGCCCCAGATGCCTGGTTAAATGAGTGGGGTGGGGGTGCACGGTGAAATCCCACCCAGCTGTGCCACCACCCTTTCACACGCACACACCAATGGCCCAGCTTCTGAGGCGCTCCCAATACCCGCCTCCAAGTGAGGCCCCAAGCACCCAGTGGGGGGGGAGGGCGGACCCTCACCAGTCAAACGGCCCCCCCTTCCAATCCCAACAGGGCTACTCCCCTGCAACTGCGGCTCCCTGTTTAGCCCGCACACAGCACTAGGGGGCAGGGGGAGAACCCTCCCACCAGTCAAAGAAAACCCGACCCAGCTGGGGCACTCCCCTGCTGCAGCGGCGCCGTGTCCCCCGAACAGCTCGGGAACTGAATAGCAGGTGTGGGGGGAGAGACTCAATCCTCGCCGCAGCCCAGGAGCGCCGAAACCACCGTCCGCTTCTTCAGCATGCTGCCAACCAAGTGACGGGCTGCGCGGCGCGCTGGACCACATGGCCTGACCCGGCCAATCGGGAAGGTGTCTTTTTGCACCTCAACCCCAAGCCTTGCAAACTGCAATCCCACGGGCAGATTGCAGCTTGCAACACCGCAGCCAGCCTCCCCTGATCCCGCGCTTGGCGGGAAAGCTCACAGGACTTCCTGGTGCCCCATTCCTCAAGGGGGCGGGCCCAAAATCCCCTGCAGCGCACAAGGCGCTTAGCGGGGGGATTACTCTTTGGCAGTTTAACTGATTAACTGTTTTATGCTGTTACTGCATAACACCACAATGCATCATTTATCATATTGCCATTTCCCATTTGACCATAATTCCTTTCTTGTTTACTCCCTCCCCTCTCCCTGTACCTAGTTCTAGACTAGTAACTGTAACATTCAGGTACATGGTAATGTGGTAATATGGTTGCAGCAATATGGTACGCTGGTTAACTGTTGTGCTATTATCTGGTTATTCGGTTTCCCATCACATTCATTGGTTTATGGCTGGATAATCCCCAAACTATCCAGAATGGTGGATATTAACTGTGGATAATAATTTCTTATTACATTCAGTTCTAGCTTAGGCCAACTGACTGCAGCATAAGCAGGCTGCCTTGGTGCATATACAAGAAGTCACCCAGGTGCACATGTGTCCACCTGGGGCTAATGTATGCATGCACTAGGAAGCTAGCACATATGAGCTGGCTGGAGGCCTTAGGGCTGATGTGGCAGCAGCTGGTACCACGCCGCGATTCCATTCCACCATTTCGGAATTGCCCGCGCCACACTGTGGCTTTTCTGAGGACATTCTGCTAATTCTGCCGGCATTCTGCAAATTGTGGAATTGCTGAAAAATTGCAGAAACTGTCAGAAAACCGCTGTTCCGCTATTTTGTGGCACTGGCGGAATGGCGGAAGTAGCAAAAATGTCATGCTTCTGCTATTTTGCGAAGCCTGTGGAAGTAGCGGAATGAAATTAGCGGAACTGTGGAAGTAGCAGAATGAAACTAGCGGAATGAAAGCCTTTGCCATGCCGTACCACTAATTGCGGAAATGCTGTTTCCGGTGGAAATGGCTACCGCTGCGACATTCCGCTACAGCCCTACCCTGGATTGCTGCTAACGCTGCTCCACTGTCATCACCATCATGTCAAGTTGCCCCCACCCCCAGTACATGGGGGACTGACTGCCTGTTTACTACCCACGGGCCCCTGGCCAGGTGTGCAAGTACCCAAAGGGGTGCCCTTATGCCTGGACAGGTACCCATGGATTGTGAACTCACTACATGTTCCAGCTCTAGGTGAGGTTTGCCAGCGATATAAGGGGAATGACAAAATGAGTAGCACTTCTCAAACATTAAGGTGGCAATCAACGCTGTTAGTGAAAGCTGTAACCTTAAAACAATGACAGGGGTTTAGTTTCCAAGATGAGACACCTCCTAATTGCCCCATGTTAGGCAGAGCTGCCTAGCGTTTGTGGGGAAATTGCAGCAGTCCTGCCTAAGGCACCTAAAGCCCTGGTTTGGGAGGTGGCAACTGCCAGAACGCTGGAGTGCCCCATGACAGGGCCTGCTTAGTATCTGAGCCCCTCTGCAGTGACAGACTCAGTCTGCTACGCCCAACTGAGCCTTGTAAACTTTCTGAACCCTGTCCTGACTCTGGAGTGGCCTGTCAACAGCCCCTGTAAAGCTGTGGCAGGAATGGAATTGGCTTCTGCAGACTGGTCAGCACTCATGCTTGTTTTAGTGACCTTGTCCCTGCCTTGCTCTGCCTCCCTGATTCACCTTCTTGCTGCTCATGAACCCAGCTCTCTCTTAGACTCACCTCACTTGCAACCTTGCCAGCCTCTCAGCCCTGTTCTAGCCCTTCAGCTCCAGCTCTTGCCCCTCTTCCTATCTGGACTGACCTTGCAGCTTTGGACCCTGCCCCTGGCATAGTGGGTCCTTCATGTTGGGACTGCCTCCTGGCATGGTTGCTCATTCCAGTTGATTCCTGGTTGTGACCCACCAGCCTTTTGTCAGGACTCAGTCCTTGAACCAGCAATTTTAGGGCTGCTGGACATTCTTTGGCTTGGGCCCTGGATAGACTTTGGCCCTGATCCAAGGTCCATGCACATGGACTGGCATTGCTTTTATTTCCATGCTTTGTTGTGGACTTTGCCTGTGCCTGATCTGAACCTGCCCTTCTCCTTGCCCACCTGCCCATGCTGTCATGTCAGCCTGTCTGTTCTGCTCCCTGGTCCATATGCTGGTCCTGAGTGTGTTCCTGATGCCTGGTCCCAATCCTACATCGACTCTAGCCTTGATCCTGTACCAAATCCTAGACCCGATTTCCAGAAGCCCCTGACACCTGCACTATGACTCTGCTTCCTTGATTCTCCTCTTGTCACAGCCCAGCCTTGAACCCATGGCCCCTGGGGTGCTGGAGAGCCTGTCCAGTGCCCTGCGCCACCTGGTGGGCCTGTGAGGGTGTTGGATTGTCCCCCTTCTGTTTCCTTTGTGTGCTTGCTCCCTGTGTGTCATGCCCCCTCCCAGCTGTAGCCAGTTACCTTAGTCCCGCCTCCCAGCTTCCTGATTGGCCACAGGAAGTATTTAAGCCTTGGTGTGGCCACAGGAAGCTGGTGGAGCAACGTCTCTTACCCCCTTCCCATTCTTGT
>QEPC01006157.1:884461-912956 GCA_003113815.1 Sphenodon punctatus
CACGGCCCGGGGTCCGTTTGACCACGCTTCCCGGGACCTTCCCCCGGCTAGCCCGGGAAGCGTGGTTCAAACGAACCCCATGTGGGGATTGACCGTGGCCAACATCTGGCGCGCCGCGAACAGACGTACGAGACACGGTGACCACATTCACCGTGGTTCACCGTGATCTCGTAACATCTGAAGACACCCATATTTACTTAATAATGCAGAAAGCATGAATATATGATCTTTCGTGGATCTACCTTCCTGGAATCCAGCTTGTTCTGGCTCAATTATGTAATTTCTGGACAGCCAAGCCTTCAATTTACCCACAAAAATTTGGAATATAATTTGCCAATAATGCTTAATAAGCTTATCGGGCAATAATTTCCTGGAAGCAAGGCATTGCCTTTTTTGTATATGAGAATGACAATACTATTGAGCCAGGAAGAAGGGATAGCTCCTGTATCATTTATAGATGAAAAAAGTGGTGCCAATACCTTGGCCCACCACTCCGGATCACTCTTTAATATTTCAGGGGTCACATAGTCAGATCCTGGGGTCTTTCCAGGCTTAAGTTGTAAAATAAGAGCTACAACCTCCTCTGGGGTTATTGGTTGCCACCGTTCAAATCTATTGCACGGGCGATAGTAATATCAAACTCCCCAGGAAGAGACTTAGAAAATAAAGCCATATAAAAACTTTCCCATACTTCTGGACACAAGATAGATGCATGAGTGTCCCTATTACCCCAGTGGGACGATAGAATAATATCCCAAAATTTCTTGGGGTCCTAGCCATTAGCTGCCCTCAGTAATACAGACCATTGGGTCTTTTGAAAATCAAGTTTCTTTGAAAAAAGAAGTTTGCAATAGTTTTTCTGGGGTGTTAGTATATTTTCCTTAAAAGCATGAAGGGGATTTTTTCTAAGTTTCCTATATGTACGACGGAGAGACACCCTCCCATTCCAACACTCAATATCAAACCAAGATGGGAGTTGCTCTAATTGTTTTGACCCAGTGCATAGGGGGCTCCTGCGGGTTACCAGTGGCCGCAATAAAGACAACAGCTTGTCATATCAGGTTGAATTTTCAGTCCCTTGGGCTGAAATTTTTGAGCATAAATCAACCGTTTCCGGTTGGTTTATAAATACATTAAAGGCATTCTTAAGCTCCTCAGACCACCTGACATGTACCAGAGCCTTTCCATCACCAACTGAGAGGGAGGTGAGAGTAGGGCTGATGCGGCAGCAGCTTTTACCGCGCCGCGATTCCGTTCCGCTATTTCGGAATTGCCCACGCCACACCGTGACATTTCTGCGGAAATAGCGAAAATGTCATGTTTCCACGATTCNAATTGCGGAAATAGCGAAAATGTCATGTTTCCACGATTCCACTAAGTTGCGGAATTAAATAAGCGGAACCGCGGAACCGCAGAATGAAACCGCGGAATGATAGCCTTTGCCATGCCATTCCACTAATTGCGGAAACACTGTTTCCGCCGGAAATAGCGAAAATGTCATGTTTCCACGATTCCACTAAGTTGCGGAATTAAATAAGCGGAACCGCGGAACCGCGGAATGAAACCGCGGAATGATAGCCTTTGCCATGCCATTCCACTAATTGCGGAAACACTGTTTCCGCCGGAAATAGCTACCGCTGCGATATTCCACTACAGCCCTAGGTGAGAGTCCTGGAACTGGAGGATTTTTTTCCAACCTTATGGTCGAAGATTTTCAAAGTTATTGGTAGATGGTTTGTTTCAAAAGTTGGAACAACTAGCAAATTGATAACATTTTGAAAAAGACTAGCTGAAACCAAAAAATAATCAATTACACTGGAACTATGAAGTGAATGGAAGGTATAATTGCCCTCTAAATCATCCTCCACCTGACCATTCACAATAACTAAATCTAGGTCTGACAAAAATTTATCCATGAATTTCCTTCTACGGTCTGCCCCCTGGTCTAAAGAGTGGCGAGGGGGGACATATGGCTTATCTAGTGAGTCATCCAGCATTGGAGGTGACTGTACTATTGCCAGATTGCCCAATCTGGCATTGAAATAGCTACCAATCAGCAAATAAGCAGCCGGAAAATTGCTCATGGCAGAATATGCTTGTTTTGTTTCAGGAGTTTATTTTATTCATACTGGCCTTAGCCTTAACAAAACCATAAATAACAAACAAACAATTAGGTGATGGTTAATAATACCATCAATACAAATAACCAAAACACTCAGCAAGTAACATATCCAGGGTGCCAGATCACTGAATCACCCCACAAACGGCAATATAAAATTCCAAAATATAAACCAACATTACATTGTTTCAACAATGCGAAGATGTAAAAGATTTTCTCAAAAAGCTCGCCCACAAGGTGAAGCGAGCTACTCTATATCAGTTGTAGAGATTCTCTTATCTGAAAGACAAAAAAATCACCAAGCCTAAAGGGGACAGGGTCAAAGGCGGATTCATTCTGGACCACATTTCAGTTCTAGCTTGTGAATAGAGGGGGCAGTATAACAAATAGTGTATGAGATCTTCCCCAACACCAGCCCCACAAGGACATTTTCTATGTACATAGGGCTGACATGCATAACATCCTGCAGAGACTGTTGAATCAAATGATTGGAAATGCAAAGCGGTAAAGGCTCTCCTCAAACCATAGTCAGATATTTTGTTTCAGTAAATACATCCACTCCTAGGAGGTAGTATATAACAGTACCAGTGAGAGGTATGGACTGACCTTGCTTGACTTCTCAGATTCTGCATGTCAATATCATTCATCCTACCTTTGATCATTTTTAGCACCCCCTTAAATGGGAATTGTAACAAGAAGGAAAAGGAAAAACCCAAGTTATTCAATTTCTCATGGATCGCTCTTGACCAGGGATACTCGACAGACTGCATCTCCAAATTGTAACACATCTTAAGAATTGAATCTGGAGAGGCCAAAGCCAGCTTCAATGCAAAAGCTAGAAGTATTTTATCCAATCTGACCCACATTGAAACAAGAACCATTTCCAATTTGACCAGTGCTGCGGCCGTTCCAGGAGGAACACCAAGTAATCTCCGGAGAAATTTGTTAAGAATTGGTTCCAAAATTGGAACGGCAGTCAGGGTATAACCCCAAACCTGCACACTATAACTAAGTTTGGCCAGGATTTTAGATTCAAAAACCTTGAGTGCTGGGGCCACTAAATGCCCCCAGTATAGAATTCTATCAGTATAGAATTTGTAGATGGCGGCTGAACTTGTTAAGGTCTCGTTTAACTGAATTAATATGTGAAAGCCAAGAATTTTTATAGTCAAAAATCAGTCCTAGATATTTAAAGGTTCGGACCTGATCAATTTGATGGCTATTGAGGAACCAGGGGACAGGTTTATACCATTTGGCGAAGACCATAAACTTTGTTTTCTGATAGTTAATTTTTAGGCCACATGGCAGACAACTGGTACCAAAGTCCCCCAGCACTCTTTTCAGACCTAATCTGGAAGTAGACAACAACGTCGTGTTGTCTGCATACATTAGGATAGATATGTGACGTTCACCAATTTTGGGGGCCATATAATTACCCTTGTCCCTATGATCTAATATCAATTGGTTTACAAACAAATTGAAAAGCAAGGGGGCCAAAAGGCATTCCTGCCTAATGCCCCTGGAGATGGGGATCTCACTGGACAAGGCACCCTCCCTATTTAGACGAAACTACATCCTTGACTCAGAATAAAGGGATTTTATTAAGGATAATAAACATAAATCTATACCCATATTAAGGAGCTTAGCCCAAAGCAAAGATCTATCAATTAGGTCAAAGGCAGATGAAAAGTCTATGAAAGTCACAAAAAGATCAAGTCCTTTCCTCCTGCATTGATGTACCAGATGGTTCAAAATGTAACAGTGGGCAATAGTACTCCTTCCAGCCTGAAAACCGGCCTGTTCATCAGCAAGGATATTCCCTTCTTTGACCCACCTTTCGAGTTGGATCAACAGCAATCTAGAAGAGATTTTGGATATAATTGGCAAAAGACTGATAGGTCTGTAATTTTGAGGCTGGGCTCTATCACCCTTCTTATAAATTGGGACGACTATACTGGACCTCCAGTATTATGGAATTTTCCCAGAATCGTTAATGAGAGAAAAGAGGTTGGCTAAGGCACTCCTCCACCAGGCAAGGTTCAACTTAAATCATTCTCCAGGCACAAACACCCCCCCCCAGAGCTTTGCCGTTTTTTAAAAGCATAATTGCCTCATCAATCTTCGCTTCAGTAATGGGCCCAGCAAGGCAAAACTGCATTCATCTCCAGGTCTAGGTCCTTCTCCTGAGGCCTACTTGCATTAAATATTTTGGTGAAATGTTTCTCCCACTGTGACTGGAGAATTGGGGGCTCCTTCCTCATAATCCCCTTGTTAAAGGTCCGATTAATCAGTTTCCAGAACTGCCCACTATCATCATGGTCCAAGGCATCCAGTAGCTTCCTCCAATAAGATCTTGCAAACCCAATTTTCTTAGTGGCAATGAAAGATTTATATTCAGCTCGAAGCAATCTATAAGATTTTATCGCCTCGTAGGAGGCATTCGAGTTCAATCTTTTGGCAACTTGCCTAAGAGCAGACTTTTTCTTAGCACAATCAGAATCCCACCAACCCCTGTCGGCAGAGAACTCAACATGGCGACTAGGGAGTTTTGAGAGAAAAGGAGCTAGATTCATAAGAATATCATCTAGGATCTTGAATTCAGAAAGAACATTCTTTGTCTTAATCAAGGAGTCTCTAAGGCATAATATCAATGGGGAGTCAAGATTTATAGCCATCTGATAGTTTAGCTCAGTGGACCACCTTACCCTACAAGGACCACATTGTGTATAAAAACCACGTGGGATCCTACAGGGGGTCCGTTGACCCAAACCTAGATGTTCCAAAGTCAACACAAGCAGGAAATAGTCACTATCTATCTGATGATTGATTGTAAAGGAGACCACATTTTCCCACAAGAAGGGGGAGATAATGCCATAATCAATGGCACTCTCCCCTCAGGCACAGAAAAAGGTAAAAGCACCACTGTAATCTCCCGGGGCATTCCCATTCAAAATACAAAGGGAATTTTCCAGGATAAACCTGTACAACAATTTCCCCCACTTGTTAATAACCCCGTTGCGGGAAATTCTGGCCCCGTTCCAATCAATACCCTCATCAAGCACGTTCGACAACTTGAGGGCATCCAGAATTTGCTCACAAGTGGAACCCATTCTAGCATTAAAGTCACCCAAAATTATAATATGGTCCTTGGGGAATTTCTCAGTACACACCAAAAACAGCGAAAAAAATCCCTGCCATGACTGATGGTTTGCGTCACCAGGGGGTACATAAATGTTGTAAATCTACACCCAGCCTAAGCGAGGAAAAAAAGTTCTCACAATCTGGACAACACTTTCACTGTTGGAAAGTTGTACCGAGTCTAACCCCAGGTCCAGGCGTAAAAACATAACAAGGCCGCCCATAGGGCGCCCTTTTCTGCTACTGGGAATATTTGCTAGGGTAGCCCACTTGTCATAGCCCTCAAGTTCTATTTGGTCAGCACTGTCTAACCAGGTTTCCTGCAAACAGATTAAATTGAACCTGCCCCCAAAATGGAGAAAATCCAAATAATGTTCTTTCCCTTTCCACCCAGCTATATTCCAAGAAAGTAACTTGAATTCATTATGATCATGAGTACCAGCATCCCCCACAGGTTCAGCTGGAGGGGGAATACCTTCCTGTCAATCCTCCACCTCCAACCAAGCCACCTGACCCTCTATCGGAAGACCCTCACCCTCGTGAGACGGAATACCTGAACAATGGGAGAGGGCGGGTGGAGTTCTATTCTCTAATTCATGAATGCCAGAATGATGCTCCATATCACGCAAGATTGACCTAACCTTGGGGGTACCGACACTTGAAGTCTGTGCTACCAAAGATAATTGGAATCGCTCAAACGAGGACAAAATAATGTGTTTCTCCCTTGCGGGTGATTCTGTCCATAAATCCACCTGAGCTACAAGGGGTACTGACTTGTCTAGAGGATGTCCAGAGAGTGGGGTCATAAAATGTGAGTCCCCTGCTATTAGACTATTGGAGAATACAGTGTTAGACCTACCAGAATCTCCTTGGCCGCTTTTAGACGATCGCGGCGGCTCCCACGCTTGTTTTTCAAAACTACTGGGAGGCGGGTTTACACGTGACACCACTACTGATTATGCGCATGTGTAGGTGCTGTGCGTCCATTTACAGCCGTGAGCTGACCGGGTTGCCGATTGAGGGTGGACATACGTGGCCGGAAATGGATGCGTGTCGCCCACACATGCGCATAATCAGTGGCGGTGTTATGTGTAAACCCGCCTCCCGGTAGTTTTGAAAAACAAGCGTGGGCACCGCCGCGATCGTCTAAAAGTGGCCCTTGAGTGACCACCCGCACAAGGGGTGTTCCATCCTTCACAATATGCAGGTTGCTTGCAGAATGAACTGGGTTTGTCAAAGTTACATTCACAGGAGTACCTCCATCACTAGATCTCTTGGTCAAAATATTAAGACCGCCTGGCAAACTTTTCTCCCTCTCATCAGATAGATGCTTTTTGCCATTTGGGGGTTGGGGTACCTTACCAATGTCCTTGCGAAAAGTAAACTTAGGGGGTCATCAGCATGGAAGGACTTTTGATCAGACCTTGCAGGGGCATTGCCCCCGTTGCACCTAGCCACTCTATCTCTAAGATGATCATAAAGATGGGACATCCTTACTAAGAAAGGATTTTGGCCATCCAGAGGCACTGGGGGACTTTTCACCACAGAACCGGTAGTAGGAGGGCCCCATGGCTCCTGTACCTCCATCATCTTGACCACGTCCGTAATCTGCTCGTCTACATGAATGGAAGGCACAGTTTTAGTCAAATTGGTTTCAGAATGGGAGATCTTACGGCCCCCATTACCTCTGTGTGGTCCTAGGTCACCAGGGTCTGAGTTAATTGGTTGTCTTATCGTGTTACCCTTCTTAAAGCCCATTTTCTTTTGATACACTTGGGACACATAGACCGCATATTTACCTAGAACCGCTTCATTTTCCAAAACAGTTTTCACCATTACAGATGACTTTAAGTGGATCAAGAGTGAGCGACGGCCCTGCCTATTTGCAACATGAACTACTGAACGAATGTCTTTCCTAGTAAAGGGGATTTTAAGAAGGAGTCTAATATGTTCTGCTACATTCAGAATTGTGTCCCATGCTGGCAGGTAACCCCCCACCAGTGGGAGAACAGTTAAAGCAATTTTGTTCTGCACAAGAACCAATTCCTTAGGCCCAAACTCATTAGAAGAAGGAGAATTGGCCCCATTAACAAAAAAAAGAGGATGGCCACACTGCTTTAGAGGGGATAGGGACTGAACTAACCTCCCCAACCACCCTGGGTTGGGGATGAGGGGGTTTTGGTGCACGGAGAAGACCCCCAGGATTAAACAAGCTCCCCAGATACTCCACTTTCCCTGATAAACTATTACATTGGTGGAAGAGAGCTCTAACTGTGTGAGCAGTCAATTGGACATGTTCAGCCAATAAAGTTTCAGGGGAACAATCTTTAAAAGAATTACTAGCCATTTTATAATCCCAACCCTGGATAGAAGTATCCCACACTAGGCCATTACTACTATTGTTTTTGCCTCAGGTAGCCTTAAGACCCGCAGCACATGCTTGGTCAACTACTAAATCTGGAGGAAGTCGTCCAGGGATAAAGGAAGAAAACAATTAGTGGTGGTGATATTGGGGGCCACATCCTGATCCTGAGCCAGTTTCCTGGAAAGAAAATAATTGATGCGGCATTGTTTCCTGGGTGGTTGGACCATGATGAGCTGAGGGCAGGACCTCTTGCTTCTAACGCCCTTGCAGTCCATCTTAGGGCCAACTAGTGAGATTTATCGAAATACTCACTTGGCCACACACATACAGAACAAAATAGATAATATAAAGGCAGGAAGGAAACCAATCACCAGAAAAATAAATAAAAAACCAGGATCATCGGGCAACAACCTGAGGAAAGCCTGGTATTAAGAAAGAGCTAACAATACAAACCTAAGAGTAATGCCAGAAACCATGCCCCACACACGGCCCACGCACAAGGCCGTGCGCACAAGGGCACGCCCTTGCACACGTAGGCCTTAGGCACGCAGCCCGTGGCGCAGGCGTGAGCCGGAGGTGCTTCTGAAGGGACGCCCGCAGAGTCAAGACTCAGGTGCAGTCAATTACAGCCCAGGGCTTGGGTCTCGGCTCCTGGCCACGCCACGCCCAGTTGCTGCTCTCCACTCCAAACTCGTCACAGATCACCCGTGGGTCCTGCCGCCTGGTATTGTCATGCTGCACTCGTTGCTCCCGCTTGTCTGTACCACTCCCTCTGCTTTGTCTCAGATCCTCAGCGCAGGCGTGAGTCGGCGGTGCTTATGAAGGGACGCCCGCAGAGTCAAGAGTCAGGTGCAGTCAATTACAGCCTAGGGCTTGGGTCTCAGCTCCTGGCCATGCCATGCCCAGTTGCTGCTCTCCACTCCAAACTCGTCACAGATCGTCCATGGGTCCTGCCACCTGGTATTGTCATGCTGCACTCGCTGTTCCCGCTCCCACTTGTTCGTACCGCTCCCTCTGCTTGGTCTCAGCTCCTCCATTTTGTTATTTCTACCCATATCTCGGAAGAATAATATAGCGAGGTTTTTGGAGGAATATAGACATTTCCCACTAGCAATTCCAGACCCGAAGGAAATAAACAATAAAATTGGAATTATAAGAGCTAATGAACTTAACTTTAACTTGTAAAATAACCAAAATCAATAGAGCAAGACCACCACTGGATCTGCCCTGATATAATGAAGGAGTGGCCTCCAAACAATACATACCAAATCCCCTGTAGCTCCTACAGTGGGGCTTCTCCAACAACCAAGTATCTTGGAGGATCACAATATCATACCCGCTGAGAAAATGTAAGATCTCAACATCAAGCTGGTGGGCCCTCCACCCAGAAATATTCCAAGAGACAAAGGAAAGTTTAGAAAAGTCCCCGCCTTCTGGTCACAAATTATAGGATAAGGATATTATTATTATTAACAAACATTTATATAGCGCCAGCAGTGTACCTGGCACTTTGAAAACTAATAAAATAGGCATAGTCCCTGCCTCTAGGGCTTACAATCTGAGAGACAGGAGCTGGGGGAAAGACTTAGGGAGGGGAACAGAGGGAGAGACAAGGGGTCTAAAATTCATGAAGATGCAAGGTCTCAAGTGCACGTGCTTGGCTTGGTTACAATGAGAATGACAGCAGGCAGGTCCATGTTGCAAGGAAAAGGGTAAACAGATTGTAGGTATAGGAATAGTGGCTCAGCAGGATAAAGAGTCAGACAGAGCAGAGCGAAAGAGGTGAGTTTTAAGGAGAGATTTGAAGGTATGAAGGGAGGGTGCAAGGCGGATGTGGACAGGGAGGGAGTTCCAGGCATGGGGGGCAGCAAGTGAGAAGGGACGAAGGCGCTTAGGGGAGCAGGGAAGGCGTGGAAGGGTGAGAGAAGGGACAGAGGAGGAGCGAAGTGCACGGGCTGGAGTATGGAGGGCGATAAGTGCAGAGAGGTAGGGGGGAGCAAGGTTGTGAAGAGCTTTATAGGTGAAGACTAGGAGCTTGTGCAGGATTCGTTCAGGAAGGGGAAGCCAGTGAAGCGAAGAGAGGAGGGGCTGCACATGGTCGAAGCGACTGGCGAGGTAGATGACCCTGGCAGCAGAGTTTTGGACAGAGATGAGGGGAGAAAGGTGAGACCGGGGAAGGCCAGTGAGAAGGAGGTTACAGTAATCGAGGCGAGAGATGACCAGAGCATGAACAAGAGTTTTGGCAGACGAGACAGAGAGAAAAGGGCGAATCTTAGCAATGTTATGGAGGGAGAAGCGACAGGATTTAGCAACAGAGTCAATGTAGGGTTTAAAAGAAAGGGCTGAGTCAAAGATGAAGCCTAGGCTACGGGCTTGGGGGACAGGCAGGATGGTGACTCCATCAATAGTTATTGACAGTGAGGAAGGAGAGGAAGGATGAGGGGGGAAGATAAGGAGTTCAGTTTTAGCCATGTTGAGTTTGAGTTGACGTTGAGACATCCAGGTAGAGATGTCAGAGAGACAGTTGATGAGACGAGCTTGAACAGAGGGAGAGAGAGAGGGAGTAGAGAGATAGAGTTGAGTGTCATCAGCATAGAGGTGGTATTGGAAGCCATGGGAGGCAATGAGTTTGCCTAAGGATGAGGTATAGATCGAGAAGAGGAGAGGGCCAAGAACAGAGCCTTGAGGAACACCAACTGAGAGGGGGAAGGAGGAGGAGGCGGAGTTGGAGAGAGACACATTAAAGGAGCGGTCAGAGAGGTAGGAGGAGAACCAGTTATGGACAGAGCCACAAAAGCCAAGGGAGTGAAGGGAATCCAGCAAGAGTGAGTGGTCAACAGTATCGAAGGCAGCAGAGAGATCAAGGAGGACAAGAATGGAATAGAGACGTTTAGATTTAGCCACCAGAAGATCGTTGGTGATCTTAGCGAGAGCAGTTTCAGTAGAATGAAGGGGGCGGAAGCCAGATTGGAGGGGGTCAAGGGAGGAGTTGGAGGATAGGAAGTCAAGGCAGCGGGAGTAGACAACACGTTCAAGCAGCTTGGAAGCAAAAGGAAGGAGTGAGACAGGACGATAGCTAGAAGGGTCAGAGGGGTCAAGAGTGGACTTTTTGAGAATAGGAGAGACTGTGGCATGTTTGAAGGCAGAAGGGAAAGAGCCAGTAGAGAGGGAGAGGTTGATGATGTGCAGGAAGGAAGGGGCGACAGTGGGAGTAATGGAGGTGAGGAGGCGGGAAGGAATGGGATCAAGGGGGCAAGTGGAAGGGTTGGAGGAGGAGAGCAGAGAGGAGATTTCCTTAAGGGAGGCAGGGGAGAAGGAGGACATGAGAGAAGGAGGGGGAGGAGGGAGAGGGGTGGGAGTGGGAAGAGAGGAGTGGGAAGCGATGTCGAGGCGGATCTTGTCTATCTTGGAGGTGAAGAAGGAGGCAAGATCCTGAGCAGAAAGGGAAGAAGGAGGGGGAGGACAGGGAGGCTTGAGGAGGGAGTCAAAGGTAGAGAACAGGCGGCGAGGGTCCCGAGAACAGGACTCAATGCGGGAGGCATAGTAGTGTTGTCTAGCAAGGGAGATAGCAGAAGTAAGGGTGGAGAGACAGAATTTGAAGTGAAGGAAGTCAGCGTGAGAATGGGATTTGCGCCAGAGTCGTTCAGCAGCACGAGTGCAAGAACGGAGGTGGCGGATACTAGGGGTGAGCCAAGGACGGGGGTTGTGGGAGAAGGCAGGGCGGGAAGAGAGAGGGGCATGGGAGTCAAGTGTGGAGGAGAGAGAGGCGTTGAGAGCAGAGACAGCGGAGTCAGGGGAGGAGGAAGAGAAGACTGTAGGAAGAAGGGGAGAGAGAGAGGAGGCAAAGTCCAGGGGATCAATAGCTTGAAGGTCACGGAAGGGGCGTAGAGAAGGGGAAGAGGAGGGGGGACAGTGGGAAATGTTGAAAGAGGCAAGGAAGTGGTCTGATATAGGATGAGGATCGAAGGAGAGATCAGCGACAGAGCAGTTTCTAGAGAGGACAAGATCAAGAGAATGGCCATTAGTATGGGTGGGGGAGTTGGTCCAAAGGTGGAGGTTGAAGGAGGAGGCTAGGGAGAGGAAGCGAGAGACTGAGAGCTGAGATGGGTCATCAACATGAATGTTAGGGTAATGCCTCAAAGCTCTTCCTGATAAAGAATTCAAGACCACTAGAGGAACAACTAAGGACTCCTCAGCAGGGAGAACCCTTTGGGTTTTCTGTTGTTGGAGCGGGTTCTGGGAAGTAGGTGGTACTGGTGGTTGTTTCCTACTTTCTCCTACTCCTGCAACTCCAGGGTCAATTTGAGATGGTAAAACCTGGTTTGCCAAAAACACAGATCAAGGGAATGGGACCCTTGCTGTCCCACATGTATCATCGTCCAGGTAAAAACCCTGATCACTAGGAGTCGCAGGAAGTAAGGTGGAGATTTCTCTCCCATTACCCAAATCAGTATTACCAATAACTTCCAAGATTGGAGATAAAAAAGTAGACTGAGAATGAATAGTCAGATGGGACTGTGCAATCATAGGGGGTCGAGCATCAGGTACAGCCATTTGAGAGAGTTTAAGAGATCTGCACCATTTGTTTCTTGGCCTTAACTCACCTAGGTGGTTATACAATGAGTCTAATTTCTCCAATAAGAAAACTTGCGTCTCTACTGCGGAAGTTGGAAAACTCCCTTTGATCCTAGGGGTTGATGACTGAACCCCCGGCATGGGCTCCTGGGCAGGAGGGGGTAGTCAGTCTCCATACTAAATTCCTTTAGTGATTTCCTGTGTGTAGAAGGCCTGACTATTCCTAGGAGTTGATTGTAATTTTGATTATCCTTCTGTGACTGAAATGCTGGATTTTCTCTACCAGGAATAGGTAAAGACAATAATGCTGGGGAAGTTTGTTTACCCCCACTTCCCAACTTAGGGGCTATTTGTAATAAGTTCTCAGCATGCACCTCTGAACTCTTTAAGGTAGCCTGAAAGGCACGAGAGATGAAAATCGCTTTTGTCTCTAGATGGTCTTTCCTTGCAAGAATTATTGGAATCAAGGAAGGAGAGGTAAATGTGGCAATCATCTGCCTATCCTTTAAGTTAACAAGCTGATCAACTGAGATAATATCTCGCCTTGTTATCACAGTTTTCAATAAAAGTCTAAGGTGTTCAGCCACATCAAGGGGAGTACTCCACAGCGGCGCTTGCCATCCATGAAGAGGGAGGATAGTAAAAATTAAAGTGCAAGGCAACATTCTGACTGGCTCAGCCTTTTCTGAAAAAAGAAATGAAGAGGCTAATTGTCTATGAGGGGGGAGCAGTTTCAATGGACTGAATAGGCCTTAAAGAGGGAGCAGGCCAATTCACAGCCTGCCTCAACTCCCCTTTGTTGACCTGAAGGAGTTTGTCCCTGCATGTGAACCCCTCCATAGAGTCCATCTTAACTTGCAGCTGAGTAAGTTTTAAGAACATATACCGCAAAGTTTCTGTGGTTAGCATAACATGCTCGGTCAAAAAAGCAGCAAGTCTCTCCCCAGCCGGGGGTTCTGAACCCTCCCCCTCCATCCTATATTGGGGTTTTGGTCCAAGAGATTCTTTGGAAGGTGAGGTGAGGGAAAAAACATCAGGTCGGCTTGGCACAGAGTCCTGTAGATCAAGTAATGGCTGGAAATGATTACTAGTCAAGATAGTTGGATAAAGACTCACCAGGTCTGGTCCACCTGAAGAGGTCTTACACAGGAAAATCTCCATCCTCCTTTGTTTAGGCACCTTAGATGGAGGAGGTGGGCTGTTTAATGCCTCCGGTCTCACTCTTTTATTTGATGCCATTTAGAGAGCGAGAGGTGAAGATCTCAATGATACGGACCTGGTGCGCCTAAGGCCACGCGCACAAGGGCGTGCCCTTGTATGCGCAGCCCTTAGGCGCGTGACCCCCGGTGCGCACCTTCTGTTATACTGGGCTCCTTCTGGTCACAGGTGTCTTTAATCATGCAACAGTCGCCACAGAACTCTCAGGGTTCACCAGACTGCACGTTTCCTGCACACTGTTCACACCAATGCCGCCGGTGAGCACCTTCTTTTATACTGGGCTCCTGCTGGTCACAGGTGTCCTTAATCAAGCAACAGCCACCACAGAGCTCTCAAGGTCCACAAGCCTGCATGTTCCCCGCACACCGCTCACCAGTAATATATTGTATATATAGATAGATAGTTATTAGATAGATAGTTACTAGATAGATATACATAGTAGTTAGCTTAGTTATAGAGATAGATAGAGATACAGTGTGTTTTTAGGACAAGGCCTTTGTAGTTAATATTCCATTTAGTTCAATAGGTTTTAGAATAGTTAAGTTAATAGCAATTAGATTTAGTGTAGAGATAGATAGATATATTAGATAAAAATGTAAATAATAAATAAATAAATAAAAATATAAAAACATTATTTTGGAGGGAGAAATGGAGAAAGGAAGGAGAAGCCGATCTGCTGCCCGTAGGGGAGGCAATGGGGTACGTGCCAGAGGTAGAAGGGGTCGTGCCAGGGGAGTGGCAGCAGGCAACAACAGTAGCCCGAGCACATCATCACACCCCAAACTCAGCAGGCCTGCTTTAGGGCAACAGGCTTCAGCGACTCAGCGTCACCCCCTAGCAGTGCCCTCCTCCACTGCCACATAGGGCACTGGAAGGCCTGCAGGACTTGAGGCTGCATCTGTCACTGATGCTGCTGGTGCTGTAGCAGGTGCTGCTTCTTCTGATGTTCCTACAGGGCTACCAATGTCCCTGGCATTCTGTATCCTGGCAACCCACTGTCTGCTGCTGCTAGTGCCAAAGCCCCAAGCCTATATACTGTCTGTGCCAAGGGTTCTGTACCCTGGCAACCCACTGTCTGCTGCTGCGAATGGCCCCCAGGCCTATATGCTGTCTGTGCCAAGGGTTCTGTACCCCGGCAACCCACTGTCTGCTGCTGCCAATGGCCCCCAGGCCTATATGCTGTCTGGTTGCCAGGGTACAGAATCCTTGGCACAATGTCTCCTGCTGTTAGTGCCAATGGCCCCCAGGCCTATATGCTGTCTGTGCCAAGGGTTCTATATCCCAGGTTGCCACCAAGCTCAAAGCCTGCCTCAGCCTGCCTTCCTGCCTCTCATGCCAAGGTGCCTGTCTGCCCGCCCAGGTTGCTGCTGAGAGAGAGAGAAATAAGAGAGAGAGAAAGTCTCCCCACTGCTAGAAGGAGCGACAGACATGATCCCACCCATGCTGCCACCTGCACATATGGCCAGAGAGAGAGAGAGGCTCCCTGATAGAACGAGAGTGATGGGGTGGAGCTCAAGCTGTCACCTGCCAGAACCAGGAAGAACTGCCCGATGCCCACATCCAGCAGCAGCAAAAGTGTACCAGAATAAGATAGAATATAACAAAACGTGGAACGTATTATGTGCCTGCCTGTGTGTGTTTCTATACCTACCAATCACACAATTGAATGAAGTGTGCCCAACCATGCACTACTTCTAGGGACATCATTCAGCTCCCATAGGCTGTCATTCCACTGTACCTGAAGCAGTCATGCCTGCCTGTCCCAGGAACCATCAACAAGATTCTAGGACCATCATTCCAGTCACGGGGGCTGTCATTCCATTCTGGGTGCTGCCGCTGCTCATGCCTGACTGGTCAGTGACCACTGTCACCCACCTGCAAGCCTGTCCCCCCACCAGCCTACTCCTCCACACCCACCCGTGGATGCCCACTGCCAAAAGAGCCTCTCTTTCTCTCTGGCACACCCACACAGACACAAGCCCTGCCCCTCCTGGGGGGCTGTCTGCAAGTTGAGACCCTGCTGATGGCACATATTGGGGCTAATATGCTAATGCTACATCTGCTGCTGATTTTAGGTAGGGATCTGACACAGACAAGTTGTATATACAATGAGATTCTGCCACCTGCCAGAACTTCAGCACAGAGGGTTAAAAGATTGGACAAGTCAAAGAAAGTTTATAACAACAAAACAAATATAACTTTTAATAAAACCTTATAAACAACAATGAACATTCAACAACAGTATAAAACCGAAACCAAACATATATAAAAAGAAAGGAAACTTAACTTTTAACCTGGGGGGTCTAGTCTTTGTTGGGCCTTTCCCCCGGAACTTGGGGAAAAGGCAAAAGCTGGGACGCAGCACAGGCAGACACCCTGTGCTCCGGCATTTTGTACCCATGGGCCGAAGTGAAGTCCACAGCTGCATGCCACCTGGAGAGTGACTGGTGGTACAGTTCCAGCTTCTTCATCTCAGCGGAAACGTACTGGGTGTATGCCTCCACCTGCTTTTTCTCGAGTTCAAGCTCCTGGAACTGTTCCACCAGATGGTTCTCCATCGTGGCTGCATGCAGCCGTAGGCCCTGTATAAAGTGGCAGGTAGCCCTCTCCACCTCGGCCCGAAAGGCCTTCGCTGCTGAAGACTCCCGGGGCCCGGGGGATTCCACATCGGAGTGGGAGGAGGGCAAAGGGCTTTGATGGCATTGCCATGTCTTTTGGGTTGCCTTCTCCCCGCTCTTCTGGTGCTGATGCTCCACCACAGCCACGCCAGACTCCTGCCGCTTCACCTTCTCCCCGTGCAGCTTCTCGATGTGGGAGACTAGGCCAGATGTGGTCCCCTCCCTGGCCAGTCTGAATTTTTTGCTGCATATCTAAAGAACATAAAAATATAGGAACATAAGAAGTGCCATACTGTGTCAGACCAATAGTCTGTCAAGTCCTGCCTGCATTCTGTCTCTACAAGTGGGTGGATGGCCAATCTCTCTCTGCAGGGGACTTCCGTTCCTAACAGGTCATAGGGCAATCCATTCCCTGTAGTTCCAGCCCCCATGCCTTACCGTGCACATGGCGTATGTGTCACCCTTCACAAACCACCTCCAGACATCAGATCTTCTCCGCCGACTGTCTGGGGGTGGCACTGGTGAGTCTGACCTCCGCCTTGATGACCTGCACCTGGCACCAGCGGCAACAGATTCCTCATCACCCTCCCTGAAACAGGAACACATAAACAAGTAGTTAGTTAACAACACCTAAGTAATATCATGCATTTATGATGATGCCTCTAGTCCTCCCTCCTTGGGGTACTAGGGATGGCAACCGGAGATGGTGACCCTGGCTGACTGGCATGTTCAAATCCTGCCCTTCTTTGGGTGCTGGGGAGGGATGGCAATGGGGAGACCCTGGCTGGCTGGCATTTGCAATTCCTGCCCTTCTTTGGGTGCTGGGGAGGGATGGCAATGGGGAGACCCTGGCTGGCTGGCACGTGCAAATCCTGTCCTTCTTTGGGTGCAGGGGAGGGATGGCAATGGGGAGACCCTGGCTGGCTGGCACATGCAAATCCTGCCCTTCTTTGGGTGCTGGGGAGGGATGGCAATGGAGAGACCCTGGCTGGCTGACACGTGCAAATCCTGCCCTTGTTTGGGGGTGCGTGGGGATGGTGAGTGGAGACTCTTGCTAGCCTGGCACATGCTTGGGTGGGGGTGCTCGTGCTCGTGCCTGACTGCTGGAAGAGCCCCCCCCCACTTCAGTACCCTCTCTCTCTGTGCCTGACTGATGCCCACCACCCACGCACCTACCCACATGCCAGTGAGCTCACTCTAACGGATAGTATTTTTCTTGTCCTCAAAGTAAAAAAAAGTTTACAAATCTGGCAGCAGTGGCAGTACCTCCTGTGCCCGCTGGCTCTTGCTCCTCCTCCACCACTGAAGGTCCAGCAGCAGTGGCAGGAATCTCTTCCTCCACCACTGGCTCCACCATCTTGACCTTCCCCCAGGCCCAGCATTCAGTCACCTGCTTAATTTAAAAAATAAATAAATAAATAATTCGCCAACACCAACAGTCACCCACCAACACTCTCCGACCAGCCAAACTGAAACCAACACACAGTCCAACACAAACACAGCCAAAACACGCCAAACACCCAGCCAGCCACAACATACACTCTCTCTCGTCGCACAGCTCCATACGCACTTGAATTTCCGGTTTCCGACACAATCACGGGATAATGCGATACCTTTTTCTGAATACTCGAACTGAACTGAACTCCACCGAACCGAACTACTGAACCCGAACTCGGCGACTGAACCGAACGACCAAACCGAACTACTGGACCAAACCAGACCAGACCAGACCAAACCGAATGACCGAACCCGAACCGTGATCTGTTCGCACATCCCTACTTCTGACAGACACCACACCCCCATACAGTAGGATTTATGTCTTTTATGGGGCTGAGCTACAAACTTTAAAGAGATACACTGATGATAATTTGAAAAAGGGCTTTGTCCGCCCTTCTACCTCCCCTGCAGGGGCCCCCTTGTTCTTTGTCCCAAAAAAGGATGGGGGACTGTGACCTTGCATTGATTATAGAGGTCTAAATGCCATTACCGTAAAGAACCATTATCCTCTACCTCTTATCCCTGAACTCCTCAAAAGGCTTCAAGGAGTCACCATTTTCACCAAACTTAACTTAAGGAGAACCTACAACCTCCTCCGCATCAGGTCTGGCGACGAATGGAAGACTGCCTTCCGTATCAGGTATGGATTGTTTGAGTACCTGGTCATGCCCTATGACCTGGCCAACACACCGGCAACCTTCCAACATTTGATAAACGATATATTTTGAGATGTCCTGGACTTGTATGTAGTAGCATATTTAGACGACATCCTTATCTATTCCCGAACCAAAGAGGAGCATGTACAACACGTATGTACGGTCTTATCCCGGCTGCAACAGTATCATTTATATTGTAAGATGGAGAAATGTGCCTTTCGCCAACAAGTAGTTTCATTTTTGGGCTTTATCATATCCCCCCAGGGAATTAAAATGGATCCTCCTAAAGTCCATGCCATTACTGCCTGGCCTCTCCTTCAGGCAGTGAAACCCCTGCAGCACTTCCTTGGTAGGTCCAATTACTATAGACAATACATTCCCAATTATGCAACTCTCACAGCCCCCCTTACAAAGCTGCTTAAAAACGGACCACTCTACCTTTGGTCCATAGAACAACAACAGGCCTTTAGGCATCTTAAACATGCCTTTATGCAAGCCCAAATTCTTCAGCATCCTAATTTTACAGCACCCTTCATAGTGAGACAAACGCTTCCAGTGTGGCTTTAGGAGTGGTATTGTCCCAATGAAAGATGGACACCAGCAAACTGTTACCATGTGCCTTTTATTCCCTTCAGCTTACCCCTGCGGAGAGGAATTACACTATTCTCGACAGAGAGCTGCTGGCTATTAAGGCCGCCTTCGAAACTTGGCGGCACTACATTGAAGGAGCCATTTCTCCCGTGCAAGTAATAACAGACTATAAAAACTTTGTCTATTTACAAACAGCCCGTATCGCTAATGCTCGCCATGCTCGGTGGGCACTCTTTTTTGCCCGCTTTTCATTTCAGGTAGTGTACTGACCTGGACGACAGAACACTTTAGCAGATGTCCTATCACAAAGTTCCAATACCAGCGTGGACCCTGCGAACCATGGAGATCCTCTCCTAGAGAAACAGGTATTTACTGCTGCCAGGATTACCCTTGCCCAGTTTGAAAAGCTAGCCTCAAAGGACCGCTTTATTCAAGGGTTACCACATGCTTCACATCACGCAGGGCTGAAAAACAACAAACATGCCATCATTGTCCCCCATGCGGCCCAACGCAAGGTTCTATGGGCTCATCATGACGCCCCCCTAGCAAGCCATCCCGGCCAATGCCGTACTCTCTGTTTCCTACAACGGCACTTCTGGTGGCCTACCATGTGTAAGTACACAAAGGCTTATGTGCAGGGGTGTAAAATTTGCAGCCGCACAAAGACACCGCAGAAGTGCCCAACTGGCCTCCTGCAACTCTCCCTCCTGCCACAAGGCCCATGGCAGCGGGTAAATATGGATTTTATAGTAGAACTCACTCCCTCACAAGGACATACTTCTATTTTGGTGGTCGTAAACCAATTTACTAAAATGGGCCATTTCATACCGTGCAAAGGAATGCCCACAGCACAGCGCACCGTGCAATTATTCATACGGCATGTATTCAAGTTACATGACCTTCCTCAAACTATTGTATCGGACAGGGGGACGCAGTTTATCACTTGTTTCTGGTGTGCTTTATTTTCTGCAGTCGGCATACATCTGGCTCAATGATGGCCTGCCATCCCCAGGCTAATGGACAAGCCGAGCGTACTAACCAGGCTCTGGAACAATACTTATGCTGCTACGTAGACTACCTACAGGATGATTGGGTAAACCATTTACCCCTTGTGGAATTCGCATTTAACAACGCACTTAATGCCTCTCTTGGCTCATCTCCCTTCTTCATCTCCTATGGTTACCACTCTCAGCTCATCCTTCCTGAAATCCCAGCAGTAGAGGTACCTGTTGTGGGTGCAATGCTCCAGCAACTGCAACAAAACCATGCGCACGCTCGCTCAATGCTATGCGATGCACGACAGCAATACAAACGGTTCGCAGATCAAAGGTGGGTAGCCGCCCCGCAGTTTGCTGTCGGAGACCTCGTATGGATAGACCGCCATCACTATCCGTCTACCAGACCATCGTCCAGACTCGGCAATAAGTATTTTGGGCCTTTTCCTATTGTTTGCCAAGTGAAACCCATCACATACCGTGTGGAACTACCTCCACACATTAATTGTCATTCGGTGTTTCATGTCTCCCTACTAAAACCGTACCATCCGCCTGTCTTTCCAGACCCAGCACCGTCGGTCCCAGTGACAGATGTGCCCACAAGCCCAGAGTATGAAGTCAAAGCAATCCTGGATTCCAAGGTCTTGTGAGGTAACCTGTACTACCTTATTGATTGGAAGAACTATGACGTTTCTGACTATTCCTGGGAACCGGCACTGGCCGTCCATGCCCCGCCTCCTGCGCTTATTCCACGCACATTTTCCCCATAAGCCGGAGCCTCCTCAAGGGGGGGAGGGGGCCTTGGAGGGGTGCTATCAGGACTCGCTACAGCTGGCTTCGCTACAGGACCATTAGGGGGTGGGGCCAAGGCCGGCGGGCACATTGCGGGACATCGGGAATTCCTAGGGGGGATGCTCCAAACACGGGTGCAGATGCATCAGCTCCGCCACCTAGCGGGAGCAGGAGCAAGGGAACACTGCAAGCGCTGCTGAGTAGCGACAGGGCAGGGCCGGCAGGCATGTTGCGTCGCTCTGCGCGCATATGCACGCAAAAGGGGCAGAGTTATGAGGATAAAGGGAGGGGCCGGTGATCACAGCGTTGCCGGTGATCAGCAACGCTGTGATACTGCCCCCCCTTGTGTGAAGTATAGCTGTTGGCGTTGGAGATTCAGAGAGTGAGAGTGTGATGTGTGTGTCTGGGTGAGTGCGAGAGCAAGTGAGTGAAGCGTGATTGTTAGTTAAAAGCGGGTGATTTATTGTGGGAGTGGTTAGTGGAACATTGGGTTTGGGACGTGCTAGGAGTCTGTTGTGGAATCCGGGGCACTACCCTCACCCTCTCTCGTGTGGGACCCCTCCTTCCTAGTGTACTGGTACGTGGCTGCTACTTCTTCCTTCCCGAACCCTCCCGGTTCTATACCCCTACTACCCACACTAGCTCAACACCTTTCTCCCACTCTCTGGCTAAGTGGCTCACTCTGTGTGTGGGTGCAGTGGTGTGTGGCTCGAGCAACTGGCGAATGGGTGTGGTACGTGGAGTGGTATTGCGGGGGCCTTACTCAGGGCCTTGCTGTCTCCCCCTCTATGATGATCTGGTCTCTTCCCAGTTGGGAATTCGAGGGCCATATAAGATCCTGAGGGGTTGTTTACTCATTCTGGAGCGTAAGGCCCCCAGAGCAACCAGGGGAGTGAGAGCGTGTTTGTGTCTATTAGCCTCTCTGGGTCCATTATCCTTTCCTTATTTCCCCGTGTCCCTAACAGTTCATCCTGGTAATGTGCATGCGCAAAGTGGCTGCTGCAGCTATTCTGTACATGCGCAGCCCTCTTCAAAGATGGTGTTGGCAGTGTTGTCACCATTTTGGAAAAGGGCAGTCATTTTGCTAATGTGCATTACTGGGATGAATGCAGTACACAGTAAACGGTACATGACAAATCGATATACAGTACAAGGTAAATCACGGTAAACAGTAAATTGAGAAAAATTCCCAATGAGCATGTGTTGAGAACCAGGGTCTTTCTTGATTCTTGCTAAAAGCGAGTCAAGAACCGTGTTTCTCAGCAAGAATTGAGAGAAAATTGAGATCCAGCTACATACCTAGGGACTTGGAGGTGATGGTGGTGGTGGTGGTGGTGGAGTACCTGTTGAATCTTACTCACTGCGTGAAAAACAGACTGTGACAGTAGCCCACTTTGGCCCTGGACTTACCTGCACACTTGTTCCGTCACTGCCAGATGTTGGCCCAAGTATGCCCTGGGGCAGGCAGGCGGCTGCTAAAGGGTGTGTCCTCCGGAAAAGCTCCGAGACGCATCCTGGACCATCACCTGCTCACCTGAGTCATTCAGGGCCAACACAGGCCCTGCATGTATGTTAGGCATACACAGTCCTGCTGTGAGGCACAGACTGGAACAGGCTCCGAGGAGCCAGTGTGGTGTAGTGGATACGGTGTTGGATTTGGACCTGGGAAGCTAGGGTTTTAATCCCACCCTAGCCATGAATTCATTTGAAACCTCTCTGCCTCAGTTCCACATCTGTAAAATGGGAATTTATTTATTTAATTTTTATTTTATTCACACTTCCTACCTCACCCTTCCCGCCAAAGGTGGCTCAGGGCAGCTTACATTAAAATACAAGATAAAACATAACCCACCAATACAAAAACATAACACCCCTCAACCCTACACCATCCCTCCCCCAAACCCTCTCCACCCCACCCCAGAATATGTGTGTGTCTGTCTTTCCCTGTGTTCCCCTCACCCGTGTCCATCTTAGATTGTAAGCACACTAGGCAGGGACCTGTCTCTAATAATCTGTGACTGTAAAGCACTGCATACACCTAGTAGCACTATAGTAGTAGCAGTAGCAGTAGTAGTAGAAGCTTGCTCACCCATCCCTGCCAAACAGATGATGGGGAGACCTGGAGGAGGGTGTTCATCTCAGCCACCAAACAGCTGATCGGGGGGCTGGAGCTCCTCCAGCCCCCCCAATCAGCTGTTAGGTGGCCGGGGTGAGCATGCACCTCTTCCCCACCCCCAGCTGTTTGGTGTGCTTATCCAGCTGCCAAATACATGACAGGGGGCACTGCTGGGTTCCTGCCCCAAGAGCTGTTTGGTGCGCGTAGTCAGCCAACAAACAGCTGATGGTGGTGGCTTTCCTATGGGAAGTGTCAGTTGGCTCTTCCAAGTGACCGGGAAGCACTCTTCAACCTTTGTGTGAAGAAATATACTTTTTTATCATTAGGAGTAGGACTGTAGCGGAATATCGCAGCGGTAGCTATTTCTGGCGGAAACAGTGTTTCTGCAATTAGTGGAACGGCATGGCAGAGGCTTTCATTCCGCGGTTTCATTCCGCGGTTCCGCGGTTCCGCTTATTTAATTCCGCAACTTAGTGGAATCGTGGAAACATGACATTTTCGCTATTTCCGCAATTCTGCCAGCGCCAAAAAATAGCGGAATAGCGGTTTTCCGCTATTTCCGCAATTTTTCCACAATTCCGCGATTTGCAGAATTCCTGCGGAATTAGCGTAATATCCGCAGAAAAGTCGCGGTGTGGCGCGGGCAGTTCCGAAATGGCGGAACGGAATCACGGCGCGGTAAAAGCTGCTGCCGCATCAGCCCTAATTAGGAGTATCTCTTAGCATTAATGATTTGGTGAGTTAAGCAGCTCTCTATGCCAGTTGGGAGGCACTAAAGAGGGGGTGTTAGGACATGGACCCACTCCCATGAGTGAATATTGGGGGCTGGTACCCCAATATCCAAACAACTCTTGAATTTAGGGGGATTTAGCTGAATTGATTAAAAAGGGTCCACGTGTCCACTGGGATCAGTCTGAGGACGTGATGCACTGCCAGCTGGCGGGAATCTCCCTGCCACACCCTGCCACAAAAAGGGGATACTCTGATACACATAAGGGAGGTTTATTGGCACAAGACTAGGTATTAAATACAAATAAGTTCTATACCCTCCCACCCAAACACAATTGACATATACACACAGTATTTCACAAGCAAAACCCTCCGGTCTGGTTACTCTGGTGAAAGGGGATTTTGCAAAAGGGAGAGAAGGGAAAATGGGGAAAATAAGCAATATTACCTCTCCAGTCCTGTTGAAAAGGGACAGGTAACCCTGTAGATCCAGCGGCGTTCAGAGAAAAGAGGCTTGGACAGACCAAAAGGAAGTAATGATCTGGGAGAGATCCTTGAGGTATGCACACACAGAGTAACCTGCTTGTGTTGTGTTCAAGGATGATCCAATTTGCTCATGGGGGCCAGGCCAGTTATAGGGTTTTGAGAGGTGGAGAGAGGGGTCTCAAAGGTGCACAAAAGGTGGGCTATGGTTGACAAAGGAATCTTTACATGATGTGTTGTGGGAAACAAAGCCTTGGAGGATTTCAATGGGGGGCAGGGCAGAATGAACCTGAGGGCAAAAGGGAGTTTCTATTAAGGATTTCAATGGGGGGGGCATGGCAGGATGAACCAGGGAGAGAACAAAGCTTTGGAGGATTTCACCAGGGGCATGGCAAAATGAATACGAGAGCCAAAGAAAGTTTCTATAAACAGGGGAATAAAGCTATTTTTAGACGGCGTGGAGTGATCAGCCTAATGATCGATCTCTTGCTTGCCCAGAGTTTCAGCTGGTCATGGAGCGATCATATCAAAAGAGGGAGGCCACCTGTGTTTGACTGCTCTATTGTTTACCCGGGAGTCGCCCTTGTTTCATTCTTATTCCTTCCGTCTAGACCGGTTTTGCATGGGGCGTTTCTTTCTTTTTCCTCTTTTCCCTGTTTCCCTGCACCCTTTGACCTATGTCTCGTGGGATGCTGCCAAGGGAAGGGGGGGGTCCTCTGGTCTTGGGGGTGGTGGAAATGGTGTCATTCCTAACAGGGGGAAGTGGTCTTTCCAAGTGACAGCACCCTAGGCCACTGCTGCAGGGCTAGCTCCTTGTCACTTCGAATGTCCCGGTGCTGCTTTCCCCCCCTCCAGTGCCTCCTGGGGAGCTGCCTCACTGCCATCATATTTGTTTCCATCCACTACTTTGAAGAGCAGATGTATCCCATTTTAATGCCCACTGGACTCGGCGCGGAGTGCTTTGTCTGCAAGATCTGTTGTGACTGTGGCCTGCGGAGGCACGGCTGTACAACCAAACAGAATGTCTGAAGGTTAGTGGGAATTCTTGCTATTTTTCATGTTAATTGGAGCACTAAACTGCTCTTAGAGCACTAGTGAGGTTTCATCCAAATGGGAAACACCTAACTTTCAAGCTAAAAAATAATCCACTGTACCTTGGGCCAAAAATCAAACAAACAAAAACCACACCCTTCTGAAAAGGAAGGACAAGCAAACCAAGAATTATTAGAATCAGGGATGATGTTTAGGTGTAAATCCTTCTCATTCCCAATAAAATCCTGAAGAAATTTCAGAACCAGGGGCCTAATTCATGGAACAGATCTGGTGGCCTGCAGCTATTTGTTATTTTGCCCCCTTCCAGTTCCTGGATTGGGCCCATGGATCCAGTCCCTACCCTCAAGCACTGAGAGAGTGAGCTCAGGGGAAGCGGGTGGAGATGAGGGCATGCACTTACAAAGGGATGGATCCATGGCATAAAACTGTGATCTGGGCCCCCTCCTTCCTTCCCCCCGTCTGATCAATACCTCTTACACACATGCACCCCATACTCCTGTCCAGCCCACCGGATTTGTATTAGTTTTCAAAACGTTCTGCAGGAAGGAAACAGTTCCTCATCCCTGAGCTAGACTCTGATAAGCACAGTGTGGGTTGGAGGGGACAGAGGCATCCCTGAGCTTGGGAGCAACATACAATAATAACCACGCCTGGGGAGCTGGAGAACCCACTTGGATTCTGTTAAAGTAAAAGCGACACAAACTGCCAATGGGTTGTTGAAATTCTGGAGAACTCGGGGTGGGAAAAGCGTAGCTCCTCTGCTTAAGCTGCTTCGTGACAAATTGCTGCCCCAGTTATTATACGGAGTTGAGATTTGGGGTTTGGCAAATACAGAACAATTGGAAGCTGTCCAAAATAAAATCCTTAGAATCATTTTGGGTGTTCCACGAGGTACCCCTTCCTTCTTGCTTAGAGCCGAAACTGGCATATCTCCAATTACCTTTAAAATTAGGTTCTTGATGATGGGTTATTAGCTCCAAATGCGAGATATGGAGCCCGGCAGGCTCCCAAGAATCTGTTGGCAGGAACAGTCCAGTGTACTTGTGGACTACAAGTGGCAAAAGGTGGTTGAGAGTTATTTTGCCCAGATTGGCCTATCTACACCAACCCTGGTAGGATATTCTAGGCTGCAGGCTAAGTCCTTAATCAAAACCAGGCTCTCTGACGTTGTCTTGCAGATTGAAAGTGAAGCTTTAGTTGACCAGAAAATAGCTCCGTTGTATCCTTTGTTTAAAACGGGTGTCAATTGCGAATCTTATCTTTCAGATATACCAAGCTTTAGAATCCGAAGGGCCCTAACTTCTTTAAGATTTAATATGATGACTACAAAAGTTATGGAAGGTGGTTTTCAAGGCATCCCGACAAAATTACGATTCTGTCTTTGTGAACAATCTCAGGTGGAAGATCTCCAACACTACCTTTTAACCTGCCCTTTGTATGACAGGATTCATGTTGCTACATTTGGGACTTGGTTTGAGGGCAAAGAACACTGGGACCCCCTCCTTCAAATTTCCTTTTTACTGGCCAATTCCAACAAAGATATAACTAAGAAAGTCACTGCATTTGCATTTGGATTGGAAATTGAAAAAAAGAAAATCATTGTAGAAAATTAAGCTTGCCCACGGGAAGGACTATTATGTCTTTATTCGGCCTATCCACATAGGGGTAAGGTGAATTGTCTCAACCCAGACCCAAATCCCCCTGCCAATCCAATTTGATAGTCAGATGCAATTTAAAGGTATGAGGATGGGTTTGGTTTGTATAATTTAAACTCCATCCAGGCAGTTCAATTGAGCCTGTGAATAAGGTTATATATATGCGAAGGAGACCATATGAGCAAGGTTTGTTATTAATTTTTTTGTATATATATTTTTTATTTTAATATAAAATATTTTATTTGTTTCAGGGGTTAAGTGTTGCCAACACATGCCCTAGGAAGGGCAAGGCAAATTTTAAGTGTTGCAAATTTACTTATGATCTTGCTGTCTTTGTCTGTTTTTGTTTATGCTAACTGACTAAAACTACTGAATGTTACTGAAATTTGGATTTCTTATGGATTTTACACACTGTGATTTACTAGTGTCTGTTTTCATAGCTGTATTTATTCTCTGCCTTGGAGCAGTCTTTTACAACTATTGGATATATTTTATTTTATGGTTTTGTTCTTTTATGAACATTTACATTTTTGGTAATGTTCTTTTATTTTGTTATGACCATTTGGTTAAAACAATAATAGATAGATAGATAGATAGAGATTAATAAATAATAATAATAATACTAATAATAAATTTTGTTTTTACAACGTCCCATCACCAGCTGGTGCTCAGAACTCTTTACAGGATAAAAATACAGCATTAGGAGTCATGGTAGTGGATCCATAGTTATTAGTTGTTATTATTATTATATTTATATTATTATTATAATATTTATTATTTTTAAATGTAATTAGTTAATTAATTAAATTTATTAATTAATTAATAAGGCAGAGCTAACTTTCTTCATTGAGAGGCCCATTGAGTTCAATGGGAATCCCAGGGGCAATTTCCTCTGGGTTGCAACCCACTGTTGACAGGGTTTTCTCATTGATTTTGCCATGAATAGTGAATTTAGTTTGCATAGAAGAGTCGGGAAATGCTCAAAGTACATGCCACTGTTCACAGATTGTGCAATGGATAGGTACAAGATGTTTAATTATGATTTTAAAGTACTGTCTGTATGCTTTAACCTTATACTTAGGTAAGGAAGAGTGCATGACCTATTTGATTTGAGGACAAAAAAACAATGCCACATATAGTAGAGCTTGGTGTTCTAGAGGTAAGACTCTTGCTTAGGGAGCAAGAGGTACTGGGTTTAAATTCCCTGTAGTGCTGCTGTCATCGAGTGGGAGAGAAAAAAACTGTGCCTTTTAGAAATGTATTTTTTGCTGCTGCTGGCCATCGAAGGTTCACATCCAGTCCTGCGCATGGGGCCCTGATCCTGGATTCAAAGCAACCTTTGATTATGCAGAGTGGTGCAGCATTGTGCCATGCCCATAAGCTAGAGGTCAGTGGATCAAAACCATTCTTGGCTATCTTGCTTCTTTGACTGCAACAACAACCAAGGGTATGTTGGTCTAGAGGTAGGATTCTTGCTTGGGGATAAGAGGTCCTGCGTTCAAGTCCCCTACAGTGGTGATATTTGGGAGAGAAGAAAAAAAGCCATGTGACAGGCTTGTGAGAACACCATTGTGTCAGGCTCCGGGGTATGGACCCAAGGGGAAACCAAGGAGGGAGAAGGAAGGCCAGAACTATCAGGCTCCAGGGGACGGAGCCAGGGAGGGGGAAACAAAGTAGGAGGAATCAAGGCCCAGGCACAGGGGGGGAAAGGGTGGCCCCAAGGTGACCCTCTGAAACCTCTCAGTCGCTCTCTTGCCCCCGAGAGATTATGTACTCAGCAGTGTTACCAGGCACGCTGGGCTAAGAAGGTACGCGACTCATCATCGAGGTCAGGGTCCGGAGCCAAGGGTGGAACCCACCACAGGGACATTGGCGGGTTAACCAATACCCTGGAA
>QEPC01006157.1:932397-959252 GCA_003113815.1 Sphenodon punctatus
CCCCCTGTGACTGTGGGGCCCCCTTCCTCCTCCTCCTGGACCCTCTCCGCCGGGCTCGCTGTGCATTGCGGGCCCCCATCGTGCCTTGTTCCGGGGGTCCCGCCCCCCCTTCCGAGACTGCCTATGTTGCTTTGGGGGCGCCTCTGTGGACTGGGGTGCTATGGGGGTGGGGGTTGCTACTGCCTGTGCCTTGCCCCTTGGCGGTGCCCCCCCTCATCCCTCCCGTTGTTCCTCATGCTGTGTTCCGGGCGTCCCTGCCCCCCCTTCCCGACCTTTCCCTTGTGTGTGTGTGTGGGGGGTGTGGGTGTGCCCGGGCGTGTGGTCGTGCAGTGTGTCCCACTGCGGGTCCGCTGTGTGTGTGCGTGTGCTGTGTGTGGCACCTGTCAACCTATTCTCCCTCTTCCCCCCTCCCTTCCCGTTTCCCTTGTGTGGGCATTCCCTTGTGTGCCTTTTGGCTTCGTTTGCCCTCAGGTGGCCATGTCTGTGTCCCGCCCCTGCCCGGTGCCTTCTGGGCGTTTTGACCATGGCTGGGGTTCGGCTGCACGTCTGTTGTGCTGCACCGGTCCGTGATGGTTCGGCCCGGTGCCCGGCCGTGGTCCCTGTCCCGTCACGTCTGTTTGGGTTGTTTTTCCACCCTGGCCCGTGGTTGTGATGTTCACCCCCCCCTGGGGGTTCACTGTGGTGAACCACCCACCCGTAACGTGTGAAATGACCCAATGTCAAAACTAGCCAGAAAAATTAGGAAGCATCTTGATGCCATCTTTTACTGCTCAATTAAAAAGGAATATTTTAAAAAAATATTTATTTAAAAAAAGTCAAATTGGGCATGAAGCAGCCCATCTTGGCAACTCTCATCTTGCTGCCAGGGCACCTGCACCAAGTAGGGAGCCAAAGATGCTGTTGGGCTGCTTGCCTGCCTCTCAGCCCATTATATGAGAGCTCAGCTGGGGTGGGTGGTGAGTGTGACCGTGATCGTGATCTGAAATGCAATGGTGGATTCATTTTTGTCAGTTCTGTGCACTGAGGGAATGGATAGGGGGAAAGAGAGATTGATTGTGGAGGACAGCACTGCTCTCCAGTGTTTACTATCCTGACTCTGAAGTCCAGCAAATGCCATGGTGGCCAAAGGAATGTGGAGGTGCTCTGAGATAAGGGAGGTCCCTTAAATGATTCGGTGACTGTTTGATACCCTAAGCTCAGCTCCCTATCTGTCTTTTTCTCAGAGAGCAAGGAAGCCAGCTATTCTGAAAAGTATGCCCTGGCACGAAGTATTCCCCATACTGCTCCATACTGCCTAACGGTTCCTATTTAGGAGGGACAGTCCCTCTTTGGCTACTGAATCCCCCTGTCCCTCTTTCAGGGGCTAAAGTCCCTCTGGGGGGGTGGGGGGGTTTTGAGAAAAAAAGGCTGGTATTCAAGCCTCAGGCAGTTCTTTCCTGGTTGCCTCCTAGGAAACACTTGAGAGGACAATGGGGGAGATGATGGAATGACAAGTAACTAAATGGGATGATAAGTACAAGAGCTTCCATCCATCTTAATGCACTTGGAATGTTGAGAAGTGTGTGGGCACTTGTAAGTGTATGAGTGAGTGGGGCAGAGCTTATTGACTGGGTGTGGGTGGGCCTTGTCTCTCTTTGGCTGCTGAAAATGGTGGGAGCTATGCTGGTCAACCAGGCCTACCTGTCCAGGAACAGCTGATCTTCAGTTGTGAGGTCCACCAAAATTTCTTTAAAAGGCAGAAGATTATTGGTGCTGAGCTGAAAGCTTCATTTCCAAGACATCAGCAGCTGCACTTTCCATTTGTAATTTATGGGACCTCGCAAGACGTGACATCTCTCCATTTCACTGCTTGCTGTGATTGGGTTTCCTCTTTGTGGTGATTAGAGGGATTCCCTAGACAGATTCCTTCCTCCCAGCCTGGACACCGCTGCTCCTTCCCAGTCACAATTATCTTAGTGCCGCTGCCCCTCTCTTTCCCTCCCCGACCAGTTGTCAGACATCAGCAGCTGTGCAGCCCCCTTCACCCTACCCTGTTTGTACAGGAAATATCAACTTAATTGAGCATGCAAGACCTGTGCCTGGAGCCAAGTTTACAGGGAAGAGACTGATAGGAGATGGTGCTCCAAACTTGTCCGCTACTCTTTCCCATGCAGAGACATCGCCATCTTCTACTGGCTGTCTACAGAGAAGGGCATGGCTTTCCTCACAGCATGCCCTTTTCCCATTGGCAGAGGGAGGTGCCAATGCAATTCCTTCCCACCCATTTAGTTTGGTGGCAGGCAGAGGTAGAGGTGGGTGTCAGGTTTGTGTGAGAGCAGACTGGGGCAGAGAAGTAGAGCTGGCCGTAGAATTTGTGGGGCCCAGGGCAACGATAAAATGTGGGGCCCTGGTTACCCTTCTCCCATAGCACCACCTCCTCCAGGGCACCTGGACCTTGGAGGTGGCCATGTTTGGGGCACCATGGGGAGTGAGTGGGGGTCCTGCACCCTGCCCTGATGAAGAGGGGGCCCCAAAGTAAGGGTAATAGTAAGGCCCGGGGGGGGGGGGAAGGTTTCCAACCCTGTAGTGAGGCATTGAGAAGAAAGTGGTCTGGTTGACCCAGGAGTGCGGGGGAGGAACTGTGCCAACACTGGATCCAAGGGAGCAAGCCACCGAGGGGCCTAGTCCAGACGTGGGAAAACTGCTGCCACGACTGAAAGAGTCTCCAACCAAGTTCTGACTGAGCAAGGGCATAGCTATACTACCAGGACCCTGGGGTGCCCACACTTCCTGGTACAACTGCATTTCCTGCCACTGGGAGAGGGGGGCCCATTCCATCTTTTCCACCAGGACCCATTCTCGCCTAGCTTCATTGCTGTGGCAGAGCAAGGTTCTCCTGGGGGGACACTATCACCCTGTCCTACTCAGACAGAACCTGTTGTTCAGTGGTTGGCATATCACCCCTGTGATTGTGCCTGGGTGGAATCCGGAATCTCTCAGAGCCAGGATGGAATTTCCAGCGTGCAATGGCTTCTTAGTATTTTTTTTCTGGAGTTCTTATACTGTTCTTTCCCATGGGAAAATACAAGACCTGAGTTTTGGTTTGGTTGAACACTTCCATCACAATAAAACCTCACATTAAATTGACATCCCCCCCTCCCTCTCTCCCTCGTGCCCCCATTCTGTGGGTGGATTAGAGAGAAGCATATAAAGCCTCACATCTTATGTCCACACCTCCATGACATTCTCTATCACCCCCTCCTCCATCTCTAGTGAACCTCCTCCCTGACCTCACTGCCTCCTCCCTGGCAACAGCAACACAAAGACATATTGAAAGTTCCCTTCCTGACACAAATAACAGAAATTCATGCAAAGCCCCAACTCCTACTGTGTCACTAGATTAGAGCAATCTCCACATTATGGGATTAGAAAAACTTTATAATGTTCTAAAAGGATCTTGCAGGAAGGAACCCAATAAAGGAATAAGAAATGAATTCCCTCTGGTTGAATATACCCAGCTTCTTACAAGAGAACAAAACTATTACAATATGCACATGCTGGCGTTCCAAAATGTCAGCTTGACAACTAAAAGCTACAAGAGTAATTTTTCCTTTAGTTGAGGTGGGTCCCTGAGGTCTCTCAGCTTCATGGCTGGCTGAGTAAAAAGAGAAGAGTAATTTAATCATATAGCTCCAAGCAGCAGAGCTGCTCATATGAGTAAAGAGACCGTGTTTCTCCCACTTCTAACGCAGAGAGGAAACCAGGGGTTCAAAGGGTTTGCCAAGCTATTTATCTGTCTAGCTTTGTACTCTGCATCTGATGGTGCCCAGTATGTGGTATTTCAGAAGATAACGTTAGTGTAACTAGTGGACTGTGCTGTTTTGCATATGGAAGGATATCATTCCCTTCTAAACTCAGTAGATGATCCGTTTATGCCCCTGAGGTATTTTTCTTTCTCTCTAGGATCATATAGGTGTGATTCTTACCCACTGAAGCCACTAAGAGTTTTGCTATTGACTTCAGTAGATTCAGGATATCAATAAAAGATATCATTTGAACCACTTTGTCTCTCTGTCACTTGGGACCAACACAGCGACCACACTCTATTGCTGTAACAGTTGAAGGAAGCTACCATGTCACAGAACACTCCAATTCATTGCAAGGGCTGGGAAGGAAGGGGGCGGGGGGATGAAGGGATGACAGACAGAGAGGTAGAGAAAGAGAGATACTGCTGATTAAAAATAACTGGCCAAATCTTTGGCTGTTCATCACCACTAACATTTTATTTCGTTTATCCTACAACTATTAGCAGCTGGTAGGTAGTGTGGTGAATGGCTGGAGCAGGGGGTGCTTATCTGGGATACCTAGGTTCTATTAGGACCTATTTATTTGACTGGGATTTTGATGAGCAGGGTTTGAGGATTTTAATTGGCATTACATATGGTTTATTTTTATTGATTTTTGTTATTGTTGTTTGTAAGCCACCCTAAGCCTGCGTGAAAGGGCAGGATATAAATTCAAATAAATGAATAAAATATTCTAGGTCTCTGTAACAGATGGAGCTTCCTCTGTAAGTGTAACAGGGTGCATTTTAGGACTAGCAAAAAGTCAGGTGCACACAATAGAAGAGGACCATGCCTCAGACTGGTACTAAAGGCATGCAGGTGCTCAACCAGCAAGAGGACAGTGCCTAATACTGGTCAGGTGTGAAAGGCTGGAGATTTGTGGGTAAAAAAGAAGCCAACATTCAGTCTAAGAGGAGAATTTTATTTATTTATTTATTGCTATTTAATATCCCACCCCCTTCATGCCCCAGGCACCTTGGGGCAGCTCACAACAATATATTTAAAGCAATATGAAAACATTTAAACACAAAAATAAAACAACAAATTCAAACATAACTGAAGCTAAAATACCCACCCACCCCACAAAACCCCCCATCCATTACCCCTCTCCCCCTCCAAACACCTGGCAGAACAGCCAAATTTTACAATATCGATGGGAGGAGGAGAGATCTGGGGACAAATAGACCTCCACAGCCTCGGAGCAGCCACTGAGAACGCCTTCTCCATGGTCTCCACACGATATACGCAGGGGACCTCAAGGAGGGCACCCCTGGCAGACTGCAGGAGCTGATCCAGAACATGGGGGGTAGGGTTGGGTTGAGGCAATCCTGCAGGTATCTGGGGCCTAGACTGTAAAGGGCTTTATAGGTCAAAATCAACACCTTGCAAACTGTGGAATAAGGAGCTATAGTCAGAGGCTTCACAAGACAAGAAGGCTGACTCTTAGTGTGGACTGGAGAAGTGGATGCTTGAGGGCAGCTTCAGGAGAAACCAGGCCACTCAAGGACTTGCAGGTGGGAACTGTCCTTATAATGAACAGAGAGAGCACGTCTTTATTGAACTCTGTTAAACGGGAGCTGAGTCCCCACGGAGATGGGAAACGCCCTGTTATATACTGGTGGATTGGGACGGGAAGTGGAGGCCAGAACTTAAAGCACCAGATGTGCACTTATTTAAAGGGGATACTTACACCAGGATCAGGGCCAGATTTAAGAATAAAGATGTGGTAAACTTGAGTGTAGCAGGGTGCTTGAGCTAATATTCCCCATAAGGACTCTGCTGGCCCTCCAAGTGGGAAAGGTGCAAACCCTACTACAGTATGTTTTTGCAAAATCTGGCCCCAAGACACCAATGGCACACAGGTTAATCTGTAGTCATTTTTGTGGTGACTCCCTATACTGACCTCCCAACAATATTTCCTAGCTTACTTGGGCAAACCCCTTCCAATGTCCCCCACCATGTCTTTTCCCCTTTTGAGGCAAGCCACTACCTTTTGCTGTTTTCCAAATGTACGCTGTACCTCTTAGCTAGTGCTCTTTGTTGTCCTGATCTTTGCCTGCCTGCCAGCCAGCCAACCCTGATAGAAGGTAGCAGATCTACACTTACACCCTGCTTTCCTAAGCCTTCCCTTGTGGTTTTCCTGTGAGCCTCCCGAGTCTGCCTTTTAAACCCCTATGGCCCTTGGTTGGCTAGCAGTTGTCTTGCAGCTGCCAGCTAGAGTCTATCAGTCATCTCTGAGCTTTCTGTCTCTGCCCAATTGGGTCATTAGCCACTGGGTACCTTAAAGGGCCAAATGACAGTCTCTGCCTAGTATTCTACTCACAGGGTTGCTCCTTGCAAGGACTTATTCAGCCCACCCTTAGACTTGATCCTGCTACAACTTAGGACATCCTTTACATTTACAGACTTCCTATTTGTGAGTCCTTGGGCCTTTTCAGGAAAGATTTGCAAAGTAAACCAGCCTCCACAATGAAATGTTAACAATATAATTAAACAAGTAAACAACAGCAGCAAGAAGCACAAAGGAAAAAATGCTACATGCCTCTGCTCACTCATTCTGCTTTGTACATCATGCCATCTACTATCCCTGATTAGAGGATTGCCTATTTATATTGCAAGAGTGCTTACAGAAGGCCAGCAACATAGTTAGGTTTAAACAATGGGTAAGTTCTTGGAGAACAGGTCCATAAATGGCTACTAGTCAAGTTCGACGGGGAGTGTAATGTAACCTCCAACTGTTGGGAATGAATAGCAGTGGATGGATCACTCGATTACGATTTGTTGTGTACTTCTCCAGTGACCAAAGGTGGCCACTGTTGGAGACAGGATGCTGGGTTGAATGGACTATTGGTCCAGCCTTGTATGGCACTTCTTACATTCTTATGTTCAAACTTACTGGAGCAAGGATTTGCCTACATGCTTTCCCACAAAGCAGCCAGCATTCAGTTACACTTTGGGGAAACGTAGGTCTTGTTTCTATATTCTTGGAGTCTGCATATGTGAAAGGACATAACAATCCCCTAATTGTACTGAAGAGGTTTGAGGCTTCTTTAACATTTGGAAAGTGTTTTGAGATGCTCAGATAAAAGGGATTAGAGAAGTGCAAAATGGCATTATTAATTGCTCATAATTTAGAAGCACTTCTTTCATAGTTGAACTCTGAAAGAACTGAAGTCACTGTAAAAATGGGCATTTTGGAGATGCCATGTTAACTGCATCTCTCACTACATCAGTGCAACCTCCTTTATAAGGATCAACATATATGTCCCCTTAATTGCCAGCACAGCAAACCCAAACTGGGATCTGAGAACAAGGGCGATTCCTTTTCTGACATGTACTAATAAAGATTCTGCAATTAGTATTCTGTTATGTCAAATCATGAAGCAGAATAGAGTCTGGTTCATTCTGCCAATAGCTGTTTTGTTCCTGCAGGGATGTCAGAAATAGACACTTGTATTCAGTCAATAAAAAAAATAAATCAGCAGATGTGAAACCAAATGCATACAGGAAACTGATCTGCTGAACAAGGCACCATTTTCATTTCTTTGCTGACCAACACGCCACTTTAGCATGATGGATGGGAAAGGGTGACACTGAAAAGCTGACCCAGCGAGAGAGACCAGTGCACACAAGTCAACATTTTGTAAGTGCCTATTAGCATTTGAAGCAAACTTTCTTCTGCGGGTTTCAGAATGTAGCACCAAAAAAATCCCTTTTCTGCTCAGGATCAAAAAAATGAAATAGACAAGTTTATGGTCCTATAATGAGAGCTCATGCATGTAAGTTATGGGGAAATTCTCAGACCTCAGTGAAAGCTAAGAATGTCAATGTAGTTTATTACAGGTTCAGAACTTATTGCTTTATTATTAGGGATGGGCGAACGCGGTTCGGTAGTTCAGTGTTCGGCCCGAACTCGGCCTGTTCGGACAACCGAACACGAACACGAACACGAACGCACCGAACGGACCGAAGACCGAACACCGAACACCGAAATGGCGAACACACCGAACCGAACCGAACACCGAACTACGAAATGGCCGAACACACCGAACGGAACCGAACACCGAACTACGAAATGGCCGAACAGTTCGTTCAATTCGAATCGCGTTCGGTTGTGTTCGGGTGGCTAAAACATGGTCTTCTGTCAGGTCACTGGAAGGCCAAATGTAGCAGGGAGGGGGAAGTCATTTGACTCAGCTAGGAGCAGACTTCCAGGCACCAGGGGTGGAGGGTGGAGAGTGGCTTGGAGTAGCAGCCAGCCTGATGAATCACCATCTCTTTTCGCCTCAGACCACTGGCTTGGCAGTCTATGATTGGCCACGGGCTAGGCTGCACGGAGCCAATGGGGCTTGATTTGAGGCGGGCGCAGCAAGAAACAAAACTGTCTGCCTCCCCCCTTCCCAATACCTTCTGAGCTAGTCACTGTTCCTGAGCAGCAGGCGTTTCAGAAGGCTCCCTCACCCAGCATTTTCCAGCTCCCCAATCCATTGCCATCCTCCTCCTATTTCACCCATCCAACCCATCTACCCCCATATTCTCATTTATTTACATTAGCTTTGATAGATTTAGTTGTTATTTTTTGTTTTTATCCCTCCCTGTGTTCAATCTTCAATCTTCCTCCTTCCCTCCCCCCTCCATTGAATATTCCCTCCCCATTCCCTTCCCCTGTTTTTTTGATTCATTAGAGTAGTAGTATATTATTAATTTATAGATTGATTTAGGTTTCATTTCAGTTTTGTACCCCTCCTTGTCTTGTTTGTGATTGCCCCCCAACCCCCATCCCATATATTCATAGGTAGATAGATAGGATTAGGTCGATACATTTTTGTTTGAGTAGTTTAGTTTAAGGTTTACAGATAGAGTTTACTGTTTTCTGTGATTCAGCTTTAGGGTTTGTTGGAGTTATTCATAGCATTTAGAATACATTTATTAGTTAGGTAGTTAGTTAGTTATTAGTGTAGATATAGAGATATAAATATTTGATAAAAAAATTCAATAAAATTTTTTTAAAAAATTATATATTAAAAAACATTGTTTTTTTCGGGCCGAACGGCCGAACGCGAACGCGCGAACCACCCGAACACCAAACGACCGAACACGAACGCACAACCCGATGGCGAACGAACCGAACGACCGAACACGAACGTACGACCTGCCCGAACAACCGAACACGAACGGCCGACACACGAACGGCCGAACCGAACGGGCGAACACGAACGCGAGGTACGACCGAATGACCGAACACGAACACACGAACCGAACGTGGCCGAACCGAACGGCCGAATGCGAACACACGAACCGATCGCGGCCGAACCGAACGGCCGAACACGAACCACGATCTGTTCGCCCATGCCTATTTATTATGGATTACCTGTCAGTTTCTAAAGCTTCCAACCACCTGGCTATGGCTTCTCTTAACTTTCAAATTGTGTTTGTAATTAAATAAAATTCTCTTTTCGCTATGCTCCGTATCCTAACTATAGAGGAGATTATAGTTTTGATGGAAAGTAAATGTATAGCCACTGCACCTGCTTTCTCTACAGCTGTTGGGTACAGCTTTCCAAAATCAAGGTCTGGAGACCAATGGTGACTAGTGATCCACAGCTAGTCTGTGGAACTGGCTGGAGCAATAGCCAAGGGTGCTTCAGATGCCACCAGTAAAACCATGGCCATCTCCAGCTATTTTTGTATTCACAAATCTTATTTGTACTTTTAGATAGCTATCCGAATAAACATTCCTACCCAACTGGATGTTCACATACCTGCCATTATGGGTATTTCATTTTGGATGCTTCACTTATTTCATCAATTTGGTACTTTGGTAATTTTCTGGGATATCACTTGGTCATTTTGGGACTAGTATTTAGTACTAATATTAAAATACCAAAATATATTAAAAAAGACCAAAACAAAATACTGAAATGATCTGTGTAGCAAGGGGTCTTCTCAGAACCACACAGGGGCACTGGGGTCTCTGGGGAATTAGCTCACCTATGCTGCCACACCTATTCAGCCCTGGCCTCAGCTGAATTCCCCTCTGAGGAAAGGGGTACACTCCTGTAGGACCCAACACTCCCCAGTCCAGAGGGTATCCGCTCCAGTCAACAGTCTCTATTAGACATAGTGTTCATGATCCCTGGGCTGCCGACTCAATCGCCTCCACCCTGCAGGCCCAGGTCAGTCTCTCTCAGGCACAGGAACACCACAATATCAACATGCCCAAAGTCCAGCAAGTCAGGCCCCAGCCCCCCCAGACTCTAGCCAAGTCTTCCCCAGGCATGAGGCTCCCTCCTGGGCAGAGCCTCTCCCACTTGCCTGGGTCCACTCTGGTTCTCCAGCCTTCACCAGCTTGGAGAGCATAGAGGGAGAAGGCTCTCCTTCAGGCTTCTTCAAAGAGATGTGGTCCCATAAGCTCCCACGCAGAGACTGCCCTCTTCTCTGCCTTGCCTCTCCTTATATCCAGGCAGAGTGGGTGTGGCCAGGCATCCTCTTCTCAGCCTTAAAGGTCCAATGTCCTGCCCCTTCTGTCTCAGGGTCTCTCAGCCTGTTTCCTTCACAGGCTGATCCACAGCTATGGGGCTGGCTCTGCCACGCCCCTGTGCATGCTCAGCCCTCTGGCTGTCCCATGCAGATCCCTTCTTAAAGGGGCAGCAGCCTTGCAGGAGTGCCTCCTGCTACAATCTGAATAGCCAAAGTAACCAGAATGGAATAACAGAAATGAATATCTGACATGGAAACCAATAGCACTTCATATCTTCTTCATTGCTCCAGAGCTGAAGCAGGTGAATTCATTGTCTACAAGATTCACATCAGATAGACATTTCAGCTCTATTCTCTAAAGGGTGAGGACTGCAGGGCAATTATAATGTGCATGTGCTGGCCACAGGGCCACTGCAGAAACTCTTAGGCTGGATAGTGTTTGGCCAATAACACTATAGATATGAATTAAAGCTAAGAAAGGGAATCCAGTTTTGAACTTCAGAGCACTAGTGGATCACACAGAAATGTGAGGAAGAAAGCTCCTTGGCAGCAGGTACAACACCAAGGAGGAGAAAGACAGGGGTGGCCCAAAGGACCCTGTGTTGAATCCTATCAGTCTAGGTTCTCATTAATTTATCTATCCCTGAGCATGGATTAGTTGACATGGTCTCCAGCAATATTGCATACACAGTAGGGATGGGCAAACAGAACGCCATTTGGATGTTCAGACGTTCGGTTCGAAACCCGAGTTTGGGTTTGGCTGTTCAGTTCAGCGGAGTTCGGTTCATCCGAACTTGGCTAAACATTCAAAAAAGTGCTATCGGTACCAAAACCGATTTTTTTTTCGGTATTGGTATTTTTGGCCCTGAAACCGCCTCTGGTGTGCACCCCTAGTGCCAGGAAGTCTGCTCCTCAGCTGCCTCCCCCTTCCAGTCACATTTTTCCTGCCTAAAGTCACGTTTTTCCTGCCCCCGAACTCATCCAAACTCTTCCGAACTGTTCGGAAGTTCAGTCATTTGGTTTGGAAGTTTGGTTCGGTCGTCCGAACAGGCCGAATTCGGGCCAAACTCCGAACTTCTGAATCACGTATGCCCATCCCTAACACACAGCTTTACACAGACCCTGGGGATCTTAGGAGGGACATAATTTAACAGGTGGCAGAAAGTTGTAACTACCCTGCCCTTCTTATAATGTTAAATTAAGAGGGTGTCTCAGCCTACAGTCTTCAAAGTGCTTTACTGGGGCAGACCCCATTCACTTCAGTGGAGTTTGCACTGGGCAGAGCAGCACTTTGAGGATTAGATCTTCAGTCTGGAAAGCCATTGTGCTAGACAACTGCAATAACACCCTCCTGACCACTTATGTTAAAGTAATCAGGCTATTATGCTAGCTGGATCATTTTGTCTGAGTTCCTCTGAAGCTGGAGACACCATTGAGTCAATTTGAACAGCAGGGCAGAGTAATTAAAAAAGAAAGCTCTTTTTAGCACATCTATTAAGGTAAAAAAGAACCTAAAGAAAAATGAATAAATGTGTATTAATGTACAAAGAGCTACTCCAAACCTGTGTATACTGCTCAGTCATCTTTCCTTCAGGAACTGCTAGGTAGAGTAGCTAAATCATTATTCTAGCAGAGAAGGATATCATGCACAATGGAGTAACTTTGGGTGATTTCAGACGTTACTGAGTCACCACAGCGCTCCCGAGTCACCACAGTGGATTCCCAGCAGCGGTGAACTGTTCAACCACCCCCGTGGTCAATAAAAGTCCCAAACAGATGTGATGGGAGCAGGACCATGGCAGGGAATCGGACCGGAAGACCACGGCCCGGGGCAGCGCAACAGACGTTACGCCGATCCCGGGCCAGGCCGTGGCCAAAGCACCCGGAAGGCGCCGGGGCGGCTCATCCCGGCTGCTGCTGTGTGCCCTTGAAGGCGGATGACCTGTTTCTGATGGAAACAGCATTCACCAAGGCTTGTCATTTCAGACCTACTTCCAGCTTAGACTGGTTCCAGGCTGCTACTCTATCTATGGCTCTTTCCCCCTCTCCCCAAGAAGGGAGGGATGAGAAAGTTCCTCAGAGCTCTCATTAATTTTGGGGTGCCTGGAAAAGGCACTCCAAAACCAACCTAATTGGCAGCGTTCCTCCATAGGAACTCAGCCTGGGAGCTCAGAACCACTCCCCTGTCCTTTCCCATCATCCCAAATAGCATGCTCCCCTCAGGCGGCCCTGTAGCTGCTCAGAGCATATTCACTATTTTGGGGCCATGCTGATGGCCCCAGCTCCCCTCTCTCTTGTGCTGCTCACTGAACATCCTTGACCCCGCCTCTTGGCCCACTGCCCCTATGCTCATTTGCAGATGCCTGGGGAGGCGCTTCTGGTCCAGGGACGCCCAGCCCAGGCTGCCCTTCCCCACACTGAGTTCCCTGCCATAGGCGCCCATTGACCTCCCAGATCGTGCACATGTGCAATAGCACTATAGCACAGTTTGCTGCTATGCACTATTGCACATGCACACACTGTCACTGCCATCTTTGCTCCCTGAAGCATTTGGACTACATTTCTTCAGATAGCAAAGATGGTGGTGCCTGTACGCATGCACAATAGTGCATAGCAGCAAATTGTGCTGTTGCAAGTGCACATGATCTTGGGGTGAATGGCAGCGACTGTGGAGACAAACAGCAGGAATGCTGTGGAGCTGGTTTGTGGGGGTCTCGGGCCCAGTGCTTTGGGGGTGGAGGGGCAGCCACCCAGCTGCTCTGAGGTACGAGCCTCCCCTGATTCAAATATGGGTCTTAAAACTTACACTGCTAACTTGAATTTCCCTGTAGGTCAATTAATAGTAAACCATATTTTCAGAAGCAGAGGGTAGGTAGTGTTTGATTTCACTGAAATCATACATACAAAAAATCCTTACGTAAAAAAATAATAATACTGGTTAGTCATCAGACTAGTGGGCCATTATATTTATGTCATTCAACTCTTCAGAGGAGATGATGCATAACTGGGCTACAGTCTGGTATTAGCTTGACTTTGTCAATATGGATTGGGCATATCTACATAAGGGCTTAACCCATGCTGAAAGTGGTGTTTCTGCAATTGAGATAGACCAATACCTAGTTTAAAATTGTACTGGCTGCGAGGGTTTAAACATGTCTTGGCTGAAACAACAAAAACACACCCTTCACAGGTGCTAACCCCATCATATCAACATGCTGCTTGGAGTCAACATCCATTGGTGATGCTTGAACTGACTCCACACTGATGTTGGCTGTTTCAAAGAAAATCTTTAAAAATACGGTTCTCTCAGCCTGGCCCAGAATACGAACTGTAGCTGTGGCAAAATGTAGATGATGGGTGTTTTCAGACATTACGAGATCACAGTCAACCACAGTGAACCACATTTAACCCCACGGCGGGGCCAAAGGGCCCTGAATGTCTGTTCGGCGGGCACCAGATGTTCACCACAGACAATCCCCAGCAGGGGACAATAATAACCACTCTTCCGGAGGTCTGGCCCGGACCATCTCCGAAAGGGTGGTCAATGCAATTCCCACCAGGAAACAACAAAACGTAAAGACTGAACGGCAACCACTGGCCAGAATCAAGAAAAATGATTCCCAGCTGGGGGAAAAGCACTCAGCGTCACTTCCAGGCAACGAGCAACAACACAGGCTGGGGAGGGAGATTTAAAGGGCACACAGCAGCAGGGGACGTGGCGGGAAGGGAGAGGAGAATGAAGGATGAGAGAGCTAGGGAGGAGGAGGAGGTGGAGGAGGCGCAGGTGGAGGAGGTGGTCGTGCTGCACATGGAAGTGGTGGTGGGAGAGCGAGAGCAGCAGCAGCAGCCGGGACAGGCCACCCCGGAGACGACAAGCTGCCTGGGGGATGAGGCACCCCAGAAACGGGTAAGGGGACCGAAGGGGGGGAAGCAGCACAGGGGCACCAAGGGGGGCGGGCTGGAAGGTGGGGGGAAAGGGGGAAGGCCGCGGGGCTGAGGCAACCTGGCAACCAACCACCCCCCCATGACCCACAGACACAGAAACGGGCCTGGGAGCCGTAGCCCCTGGAGGAGATGGGTGGAGGGCATGCGGAGGAGGAGGAGGAGGAGCAGGAGGACCGGGATGAGGAGGACCCACGTGGCAGATGACCGTACCACTGAGGGGGGCAATGGGGGCACAGGGAAACCCAGGAATTCATCAGGATCTGGGGGACCCTGGAACACCAGCTGGAGCTAGCCGTTGACCAGCGGAATGAGCACGTCTACCAGGAGGTCATGCGGGACATGGAGGTGATGGGGCACCACAGGACGGTGGCCCAGTGCAGGTCCAAGGTCAAGGAGTTCAAGAGGGGGTACAAGGCAATTAAAGACAACAACCGGCGGTCTGGCCACAGAGTCCGGACTGCCCCCTACTATGATGCCCTGGACCACATCCTCCACATGAAGGGCTCCATTGTCACTCCGTGTCTTGTGGGAAGCGCAGCGGTCCAGGGCAGGGAACGGGCTGAGGTACCCTCTCCCCTCGCCACCCCCTAGAAGGCACAGGCTCCAGGGAACCCGGCCCCCAAGAGGAATGCCACGGGATGTCGGGGACCAGCAGGCCCTCCTTGTGCACCGACCCCAGCAGCCCCAGCTGACCTCCATACTGGGAGGGGCTGAGGCTGGCACACTGGGCGTCCCCAGCCAGGGGACACATGGGGACCCTAGCAACACAGAGGGACCAGCCTCAGAGGGCTCCGAGACCGACATAGAGGGTAAGCAAGCGAGTGGGATGGAAAACGGACCCGATGGGATGGTCCGAGGGAGGGGGGCACACTGGCCATGAGCCACCCCAACAACCCCGGCCATCCCTGACCTTGGAACGGGGGCCCCGGGGCCACCGGGGGACACCTAATGCCCACCCCAGCCCATATCTTTGTAGGTTGCACCACACCCCGACACCTGGGACAGGCACGTGAGGGGGATGGTGGTGAGCAGCCCCAGGAGCAGCCAGAGGTCCCAGGTGAGGCAACTTGGCAAGTGGGGGGAGGGGAGGCCAGGGGTGGCAGGGCGGGGGACCCGGCCCGAGGGGTGTGGGGGATGGGGGGCCAGGGACCACCAGGGGGAGGACACCAGCAGGCCAACAGAAGGGGGGGAGCCCCAGGACCCACCAGTTATGGCACGGGATGGAGACTGGGTGGCTGGGGAGCCTAACCATCCCCTACTGTGCACCCCGACAGGGTGAACCACTGGGTCCCAACAAGGCAGCCCCATGTCTCTGGCCCAGCAGATGAGGAAGCACTGAGCATGGGTACGGCACTGGAGGGAGGATCAGGTGGAGGACATTGTCCACACCACCACCGAGCAGGGCGAGTGGATGATAGCGGCCATCGACCGTATGGAGGCGGCCATCGAAAGGGCTGTGCAGCAAGAGGAGGCAAGGGACCAGAGGCTGCAGGCAGAGGTGTGCCTCGAATGGAGACGGGAGTGCCGGAAGCACAGCAGGCAGGTGTAGGCATTCAACCAGCTGGAAAAGGCCATTGATCGCATGGTGAGGGAACACTCTGCCAAAATGGACTGGTCACATGACATTGGCACCTCGCTGCTCCTGCACGCAGGGACCATGAGTGCCTATGTGATGGCAGCCGCCCCCCTGGGCAACCTGCCTACCCCGGCCCCACCTCCGCCACAGCCCAAGCCGCCAGCATACCCGCTGGGGACACGCATCCACCTACCGGGATGCAGAGGGGCATCAGCACCCCCTCAATCCAGGTCATTCCCATGTCTGCGAAGTCCCCGCAGTACATCTGGGCATGTAAGGGAGAGATGGTCATGATACGGGCATCGTGGCTGCACCTGGAGTGGCCCATGTAGATGTTGATGAACCACCCCTGGTGGTCCACGACCGTCTGCAGCTGCAGGGAGTGGTACCCATGTCAGTTGACATATTCCGTGGCCTCCCCATTGGATGGGTGGAGGATCTTGATGTGGGTGCTGGCCACGGCACCCATGCAGTTGGGGAATCCTCCAGCTGCGAAGCCAGCCATCACGGACCCCTGATCCACCAGCCGGATCGCTCGGTCCAGGAGCACTCCCTCCACCACCTCACAGACATCCCCAGGATCCCAGTGACAGTGCTCACCCCGACACCGAAGTGCTGTGAGATGGACTGGCAGGAGTCGGGCATTGCTAGGACCCAGACCCCAATGGCCACCCACTGGACCATGGGAATGGGGGCCTGCACGGAGGTGTGCTGCCGCTCCATCCAGGGTGTTAACAGCTCTGCGAGTTGCAGGAGGATGTGCCTGTCCATCCGAAAGTGTGCTCTCCAGGCGGCCTTGTCCCACTGTGCCAGTGCTCTGGCCCACCACCCCTGTGCCCGCTCTGTGCCCACTCTGAGACCCATACCCATCAGTCAATGGGCATAGCGAGCAGGGCTGTGCGCCCCATGGTCTCCCTCTGCCACTGGAGCCAGCCGGCCACCTCATGGACCACTGCAGCCCACTCCCGGGCACGAAGGAGGGCCTGTCAGGCTGCCCTGACCACTCGCTGGGCCTTGAGCTGGACCAGGGATTACCTGCACCCGTGGTGGGCTTTCCGGGCTCCAGCAGCACTCCTGACCATGCACACCCTCAGCCGGGCGCCCAGGTGCATCTCTGTGGTCTGGATGTGCAGGAGGTCCGTGTGTGCATGGTACCACTCCACGCAGACGGCTAGGTGCATCCTGCATGCGCCCAGCCATCTCAGCTCCATGGCGAGCTGTGCCCCGGGTGGGTTAGAGCTGCACCCATTATAGGCTGTGCCTTGTGTCACCCCACCACATGTTGTGACCTGGCACCCAGAGGGGGGCCGGACCACCTCTGCCCCCCTGTCCAGCTGGGCCAGCTCCTGAGGAGCAAGCAGGACGGGGAGGCAGTGGGCGCCTCATTGAGCACACCTGCGGTCCATTCACGGGGCCTTGAGCATGGTCCAGCCTGCGCCCGGGCATGCAGACAGCAGCTGCATTCCTGCTGTCATCACCGCCCACCTCTCTGTGTTGGCTGCCTGTTGTCCTCGCCACCCTGATTAGTGTGTAGGCTGTCCTGTACATGTGCTTGGTTCCAGCAGCTTGGCTGGGTCCGCACCCCACGCCTCGCTTGTTTGCTGTGCCATGTTGCAGCCTGTGGCCTTATTGCTTGGCCTTGGAGCTCCCCTGCTTCCCCTCCCATCCCTCCAGGACTTGTGGGGGCCCCCTTTCCTTGCAGTTAGTATCCTCCATTTGCTGGACCATGGCTGGCAGCACTTCCCCAGGGCTTGCGGGCCCCACCGCCCCTGGTGCTCCCCATAGCTGGACCTTCTGCGAGACCATGGCCCTGTGTGACCTGTGGGATTCCCCGGCTGTGCAATTGCTCCTGAGCTGCCCGGACAGCCTCACAGGTGCCTATGTGAGTTTGAGATCCGGCCTGCACTACTTTGGCTATGAGGCGAGCGCCCGCAATTGCAGGCTGCATGCGGAGATGCTGGGCCTCTGTCCCTTTCCCGATGGGCGCATCCCGGAGATGAGGTGCTTGCATGTGGGGTGGTCCGTAGTGGAGACCGTGTCTGCCCTCTCTATGTGCAGCCTGGCTGCCTACATGGCCTGTCTGGCGGAGGGGGGGGTCCTGACCCTGGCCGTGTCCCCATGTTCACGGGGCCCGTGGGTACCAGCGGCTGCATGGGGTGGTCTATCACCAGCTGATGGAGCTCGGTCACCTTCCATGGCCCCAGGCTGCTGATTATGGCTTGTTGGAGCCCACCAGGATGGAGCTGGTGGCGCTGGCTGGTGTGTGGTCCCGATCTGATGTGCAGGTGGGACTCTCCATGCAGGATCCCTTCGAGGCTTACTACCTGGTTGCCCACCACATGTCTGCACTGGGATACCATCGGGGCATGCTTCAGTGCCCCTACTTCGTGCACCTGGTGGGCCACCCGGCCCCAGGTCCCTTCGTGGCCCCCTGCAGCTGACTGTGAGGCCCCCTGTGCCTTCTGGGCCCTGGATGTTGGCCCCGCTCTGGGCTCCCGCCTCCACCCCAACACTGAGTCGCTGCCTGCTCCCTCCCTGATGTCCCTGGCTCGCTGCCATGCTGGCTGGTTCCCTTGTGTGGGCGTTCCCTGTAGGCGCTTTTGGCTTCCTTTGCCCTCTGTCGGTCATGTCTGCCTCCCGCCCCTCCCCGGTGCCTTCTGGGTGTTTTGACCACCGCCCGGAATTGGCGTAATTTCTGTTGTGCTGCCCTGGGCCGTGGTCTGTCTGTCTGATTCCCTGCCATGGTCCTGGTCCCGTCACATCTGTTCAGGGCCTTCCTGGACCATGGGGGGGTGGTTGTTCGGCTCGCCCCCGCTGGGAATCCACTGTGGTGAATCGGGACCGCGTAACGTCTGAAAACACCCTATGTCTTATCTGCTCCAGTGCTGCCTACTGGAAGAGCTGTGTGTCACTGATGACTTCTATAATAATAATAATAATAATAATAATAATTAATAATATTATTTATTGTTCAACAATAAAATCATTGCAAAAAACAACAACAAAAAACACACACACAAAATCAATAAAATAAATGAATATAAAACCACAAAAAATAAAATCACTCGTAATATACGAGAATATTAAAAAATAATAATCACAATTTTATAATTTTATAATAAATAGTACATTATCAAATGTCATACCAAAGAAATATACAACCACCCATCTGTAGTGGCAAAACCAAGAGCACCGGGGTAGGAGCCCACCGTCCTGCACATAATAACCTGTGTGATGTTAAAGTCGACTAAACATCTAGCCCATAAGCACATATCCGGGATGTTAGTATCAGTATTGCTAGTTATCTCCCAACGGCGCCTCAAGACTTACTCAGGTTATTTAATTCGGGTATCTTGGCACCACTTGGTCACCCGAAAGGCTAACTAAGGCTTCATGCTAAGTTTACCCACATAGACTCTCCAGAGAAACTTAGCAATGGTAGTGGATATCACCAAGGAGCAATCTTCAAGTAAGAATTTAACTAGCACACTGGGTGTTCTCCCTGGTGAGCCTGCTATCAAAGGTTGCATGTATTTGTCCCAGATTAGAATATATTGGGGGCAATCAAAGAAAATATGCTCCAAGGATTCAATGGTGCTCAGCCTACAAGAGCATAAACGTTCCACCATTGGAGTGCCCCTATACCGGCCCTCTGTAACGGCAGTTGGAAATGCATTAAGCTTCGCAAGCATAAATGGCCTCCTGAACTTACCAGGGAAGCCATGTCCCAGGTACTGCATGGGGGCACCTGAGTTATTGGCCAACAATCCATAGTATCTTGATATTCTAACCTCTCCTAAAGCAGCTCTCTCCTCCTGACTAGTAATATCTGAAAGCCTAGTTAGTAGCAGCTTTCTTGCACCCTTGAATCCCAGTACCTCTATTGCTTGGGGATCAATTCCCATGGTTCTTAATTTGGCCTCCACCAGAGAGATCCACATATTACTGGACTTATCTTCCTGGGCTTTAAGTAATAAGGGGGCTGCAATCTTAAAGATTAAACGGAGCCAATAAGTAAAGGCACTTTGCTAAATTTTCTGTCTAACCGGGGGGAGCCCACTTTCCACTCGTAAAGCGACTACCGGAGAGCCAGGGGGAGCAGCCAGCAAAGATCTAAGGAAAGAAGCCTGAAGCTGCTCCATCTCCTTCAACCTATCCAGAGCCCAAAGATGGACATTATATAGTAGCTGCGGTAAACACTGCTGTTTAAAGATTGTAATAGCTGGGGTTACCAGCTGCCCCCCTCTAGATCTAAAAAAATGACAGAAGTGCACAAATCAAGGTTTTTGCTTTATCTAAAGCCACCTGTGAGTGTAGGGTCCATTTGCCATTTGCCTGGAACACCAGGCCCAAATATTTAAAGGCTTTAACCTGATCAATAATCACCCCGTCCACAACCCATTTATGTTTAATTTTCCTCTTTGAAAAGACCAAAACTTTGGTCTTTTCGTAGTTGATATCGAGTAAATTTGATTGACAATAATTCCGTAACGCAGACAAAAGACGACGCAGTCCAACTGTGGTGCAAGACAGAAGGACCATGTCGTCCGCGTAGAGTAAACAGGAGATACTAGAGTCCCCTATATGGGGAGCATGGAACTGGGGACCCTATAAGACTCCTACTAGGTTGTTTAAATAGATATTAAAAAGTGTGGGGGCGAGGGTGCAGCCCTGCTTTACACCCCACCCAGTAGAAATAGGGTCTGTCAATGTCCCCGTCCGATCAACCCTCACCCTAACAAGGGTACCAGAATACAACTGCTGGATTAAATGAAGTAGTCTACCTTCCATCTGCAGGCCTGTCAACTTCTGCCAAAGTCTCTCTCACGGGACAGAATCAAAGGCCGCCTTTGATGACTTCTATAGAGTTACTGATCATCCAAAGGTTGGTGCTTGAAAATGGTCATTTATTGGTCTAATGCATGGTATGAAAAACACGAAATGAAATTAATGAATACACATTAGTGCTGAAGCAAATATTCAAAGTGAACTTCGAATTTGGTGAATAAAAGTGTTCAATTCTGAAACAAATTCATTCTTGGCTTTGAAAAGTTTGTTTCTCAACTTGTTTCTCAGTATTCATTTGCTTTAGTATTTGGTTGGAAATTTTGAAAGTTAATTGGTTAAACTTTGTTACATGATGAAGAGGACAAACTACTGACTACCAAAGTAATGAAGAGGGGAAGTACTAGAGAAGAAATAGGCAAATTGCCAAAATACTGATGTGAAGAACTGCCATAGCACCAAATATTTGAATTAAACAAAATCCTGATTTACCAAATACGTAAAATAATTAATTCAGAGAACTTTGCAAAGGGCATCAGTTAGGAGTATTCACTAAGCAACATGAATTCCTAAACTGAACTCATAAATCTGCAATGGCCAGTTTGCTTCCGCTCTAGAACCGATGCTACTGGGAGATTGCCAAGTTGGGTCTCTTTCTAAGTGTGGATGTGACCTCACCCTTCATATGCCAAATTAAGGTTAACACCACCAGGTAGCATTAAGGCAGCCAAGAGTGCAGCACATAACCATACTGCCTACTGTATTAATGCAAGTATTTTTTACGGAAACACATACCACTTTTTACCTTTCCAAAACATTAGTTGTGATTGTTTTCGGTTGGATTGCAACAAGTCTACGGTTAGTGCACCAAAACTCATTGATTTCTTAAGTTAAAAGGGAAAAAAGAGAGAACTATCAGTCAAACTGCTAATGCACAAGAACAAGACATTTAAATGGAGACTAGATTTGTCTGTTTGTATGGCTTGTGAAATGCCATAAGTTCAATTATAGTATTAATGGCAAGGAGTTGATTATTTAAAAGAATTCTTTCCATTAATAACTCTAGGTGGCATTAGTAACACAGATAACAAGTTTTAAAATATGATTTTTGTCTCTGATGATCATATAGCTAAAATGTCAGTGACACTATCATTACCAACAACCTTTAACTAAACTCTAACAAAGCATCAGAGTCCCTAATTGAGGTCTACATAGGAAAAACTCTTTTCTGGAAAGAGTAAAATAAAATAATAGCTGTCGTGGGCCAGTGCTGGTCCAGCTGGGGCTGATTTATGGAGTTCTAGGTGTGGGAATTAGCTAACTGAGCTATGGTTTATATATTTTGTCTTCTAAACTCTACTCTGAGCTACACCTGTTCAGTCAGATTTTTTTCAAGTCTGTTCCCAAGGGATGTGCGTTGGTTAAGAAAAAGAAAGGTAGCCCAAGTGACAAAGAGAAAGACCTCCCCATCTAAAGGGAGGACCCCCAGAAGACTGGAAACAAAGAAGGTGAAAAGGAGAAGATAAAATGTATTATTTAATGTATAATGTACAAAAAATACACAAGGATCTGCTAGGCAGATACAATATTCAAAATAACTGTATGTTATACAGCATCTCAAAATTGTTATAAAGGCATCCAACCAATAAAAGATGTCTAATACATACAAACCCTCGTGGGGGAAATCCAAACACATTTTGGGGACCAGCCCCTTTCTGAATGGGATAATTAAATTAAAACTGGATGCATATCTTTGTGCTTGAAGAGCTATTACCTAAAAAAAAGGGAAAAAAAGAAAAAATTGAACATAATGAGATGCACTTGCATCATACACAGAAACAAAATAGCATACTGAAAAAGTGACCTCACAAATATCCACTCACTGTTGTCAACCACACTTGAATCCTTGTATTTCCATATGGGATTCCAAGAATATCTCCTAAAATTAAATTAAAGGCAAAAATTGTCTCCAATGTTTGGCAATATATTCCTATGGAATATTTACAATAATTATTTGAGGTATGGATCCCATAGAAATATCTCACCTTGCCTCAATATGAAAGAGTTCCTTTCTTCTTTCTTCTTTTCTTCTAGGTCCCACGTCAGTCCCGGGACTCTGATGAAGGCTGCCTTCTTCTTTATTGCACATGCGTGAAATAGCCACCGAGGCCATTCTGCGCATGTGCAACCCTCTTCCAAAATAGCACCGGCAGCCTCAGTGGCCATTCTGCGCATGTGCAGCCCTCTTCCAAAATAGCACCGGCAGCCTCAGTGGCCATTCTGCGCATGTGCAGCCCTCTTCCAAAATAGCACCGGCAGCCTCAGTGGCCATTCTGCGCATGTGCAGCCCTCTTCCAAAATAGCACCGGCAGCCTCAGTGGCCATTCTGCGCATGTGCAGCCCTCTTCCAAAATAGCACCGGCAGCCTCAGTGGCCATTCTGCGCATGTGCAGCCCTCTTCCAAAATAGCACCGGCAGCCTCAGTGGCCATTCTGCGCATGTGCAGCCCTCTTCCAAAATAGCACCGGCAGCCTCAGTGGCCATTCTGCGCATGTGCAGCCCTCTTCCAAAATAGCACCGGCAGCCTCAGTGGCCATTCTGCGCATGTGCAGCCCTCTTCCAAAATAGCACCGGCAGCCTCAGTGGCCATTCTGCGCATGTGCAGACCTCTTCCAAAATAGCACCGGCAGCCTCAGTGGCCATTCTGCGCATGTGCAGTCAAGGAGAAGGCAACGTTCATCGGAGTTCCGAGACTGGCTTGGGACCTAGAAGAAAAGAAGAAAGAAGATTAGAAGAAAAGAAGAAGAAATGAAGAGAAGACCCGGCTCCCCGGCAGAGGAGCTGGATCGGCTGCCAGTGGCTGGGTCTCTTCTGCTGCCAGCAGGAGCTGGCTCTGCCACCAGGCAGCCAGGCCTGGCAGCAGAGCCGGCTCCGACCTACAGTGGAGGAGACAGCCACCTGCAGTGGAGCCAGCACCCCAGCTGGTGGCGGCCATCACCCCCATCCTCCGCCCGGACCCGGGACTGCTGGTAAGATGCTTTACAGGGGTCCGGGGTATAACGCTGGGCACCAGCAGGTTGGGGTGTTAGGGGTAACTGATCTGCACCCCCACTCTCCAAGGCCAGGAGCGGGGTGGGGGATGCCCCAGGAGACGTTTTGGTTTCTTCTGCATCGGCTCCCTCTCTGTGTCTTGGAGTCGGAGGCTTTCCCATTGAAGTCAGTGGGAAAAGTTCCCATTGACTTCAATGGGAAATATCCGATACTGATAAAACTGACACCGATAGGGGATCCGAAACACAGGGGAGCTGACACCAATAGAAACCAACACCAATAATCCACCTGGAGTCCCACCTCTAGAAAAGTGGAATAAGAACATACACAAAAAAGTCCTATTAGATGACAAATGAGGAGGAGCTTATTCATGGGACAGAGAAATCAAAATGCCCTTAATGCCCTGATTTCTGAAGTGCCCATTTAAAGTACTGCATTTGCAAAATGTAGCTAGCAAATAAACACCACTACACTCGAGAATGGTGTTGAAAAAGACCACCTCAGCATGGTGACATTTTGGCAGCATAAAGCTGAAACAACATGTACATCTATTAATTCTACTCCACCATGCAATGGTGTTGTAGTAAGTACTATGGGGTTGATTTCCACCATGATTAATGTAACATGTAGAGACAACTGGTCTCCTTCTCTGGGAGCTTTCAGGTACGCTGTAGCAGACGGGTGAGAGTCTGCTAAGACTTATTGGTGAGGTCACTATGTTGGATCAGTAAACTGAGTTTTTAGTTGTTCAGATATTTTAAGGTGAATGCAGAATCTGTCAGTTTGAGGAAGGGAGCCGTGGAATAGGATGAGAAGTGCCTCAGTGCTTCTTTCTACAAAACATTACCCAGAGGTTACAGCCCCATTTCCAGGGTTTATTTGCATGTGTTCACACAAACATGGTGGAGGAGAGGAGATAGGTTATTTTGGGCTCAGGGGTAGAACCAGAAGAAAGGTTTTGTTTGATGTACCTGGCTTGAATCTGGCAACCAGGAAGCAGCGAAAAGACAATGGTACAAATTCAAGATCTTGTGTGAACAGGTACAGCATGTTTGTACTGTTAGCTAGAGCTGAAATGGGGATATTCAGAGACTCATGTTAACTGCATTTTCCCTATGGCAGTAATGGGGAAAACACGGTGAACACAGGGTCCTGGGTTTCCCCACTGAAACTGCAGTACCCAGTCAGTCTCTGCCCTAAACATTATCTGTTTATTGCCCAATATGTTAGCAGCATTACCACGTTACTCTTTTGTGCCGTTCTACCAATTTATCTTTTTTCCATCTGTTTCATATCTCTATCTATTTCCGTCTTCTCTTGCTTCAAATTCACAACAATTTACTCTTGGATAATTTGGTTCAAATCTGCTGGATGTTGCTGTGCTACTGGTCAATATGCATGTGGCCCCTCTTGTTGTGTGCGCGCACAGTGATGGAAAACATAGAAATTCAGGAAGATGCTAAAGCAGCAAGTTGAGAACAGGTAGGTAAAATAGAAAGTTGGTTGCTCAGTAAGTAAAGGGCTATACCTGGTATTTTGGATAGTGCTTGCCGGTCTCAGTATGTATGTGGATACCGAAAGTGAAATTGTGGGGATTACCTGTGGGAATCAAATTTGCTACCCATTTCAGCTCTGTTATGAACTCATGTGATGTATTCCAGACTCTTTCCACTTCTGCTTTGTTTCCTCTATAAAAGGTTCTCTAAAGAACTGTGAGAATGTGCTATCACCTCAGAAATGGGGGAGGCGTAAGGAATGGAAACCAACAGGTTTGAGCTGAATAAGGAGCAGCATTTAGCTGGAAAATGGTCTCATGAAGGCTGCAGCTGTTCTGCTCTACTAAATTTAAGAGTTGTCCTGAGAAAATGTTTTCTGTGGGATAGCAATCCTGCACTAGGGAGAAGACCAAAGGTCACTCAAGGGTGTGACTGAACACTTGGGCCACTGCTGTGTTGCCTGTACCATGGCTATATCTGAAGCTATATTTATGCTACTTTTAAAGAACTGATCAGGTTATTAGAGAACATAAGTCAGTAGGGAACTATCACCTTTGTTTTCCTTGTGTGTATGACTGACATTAGTGGCAATCAGTGCTTATATGCGGTACTGAAAAGATTGTTAGTAGGGTTAGTGTAGTGCTGAAACTCAGTCCTCTGTGTTCCTCAGGAAACACTGAGGATCTGTGCATTTGACCTCAATTTTCCAAGTTCGGAGGAAGGGCCCTGGAACTTCGGAACTCATCCAAATCTCAGCCAAGTGCAGGGAAGGGGGCCAGAGGGCAGGTAAGCGGGGCCCGGAGGCCAGTGTTAAGCCCCTGCTCCCTCTTTCCTAGCCCCCACTAGCCGGGGAGGGAATAGGCCAGTGGGGGCCAGGGAAGGGGGTGGGGGCCTAGTGGGGTGTCATGGGTGGGGTGTTTAGGAGGATGGGGGCCTAGCAGGGTGGCATTCAGGGGTGGGTTACTTGCCTTCCAGAGGGGTACTGTGCAATGCATGGCCTCTTCCCATCATGTAAGTTTGAAAGGAAAAGGAAAAAACAAATCCGCATGCTCAGAAAGGGCCGGAATGATGGCCTTTCTAAGCATGCTTGACCCTTTTCAATTATTTATTTATTTATTTATTTATTTATATCTTGGCATTTTTATGCCACCCCCTCATGCCCACGGCATCTCAGGGTCGCTAACAATACGATAAAACAATAAAATACATTAAAACCAACATCACTTTTAAAATAATGTAAAAACCCCAACCCTAACCCTACCCTCCAATTCTCCAAATTCCCCGGCCCACCAATCTCCCCCATTTACCCCTCCCTCCCCCTCCTCCCCTCCAAAGGTCTGGGCAAACAGCCAAGTCTTGCATGCCTGACGAAAGGCGAGTAGACCCGGGGCCAGGCAGGCTTCCTTCAGAAGGGAGTTCCACAACCATGGCCCGACCACTAGGGGTGGGAAACCGGTAGAATCCGGTATCCGATAATGCCGGTATCGGGCGTACTGGCATTATCGGATTTGACCCGGTAATCCGGACCGGGTACCGGATTCCGGGGTACCGGATTTTTCTTGCATTGCAGCCATTTAAAAATGGCTGCAATGTAAAAAAACTGCCCCAGCAAAAATGTTTTTTTCAAAAAAAAACTTCCCGAGTCCAGGCTGCGCGGGTGGAAGGGGGGACACCCCCCACCCACCCTGCCCAGCCTGG
>QEPC01006161.1:1189-48717 GCA_003113815.1 Sphenodon punctatus
ACTGCTATTAACTATTCTAAATGCTATGAACTAAATGGATTATCTAATATGTTCAAAGGCCTACTCCTACAAACACTAAAACTAAATCACTAAACGCTATCTCTATCACTATGCGACCTCCTACATCATCTAATCTATCTATCTATCTATCTATCTATCTATCTATTTGATGGGGTGGAATCACAAACAACACAAGGAGGAGTACAAAACTTAAATGAAAGCTAAATCAATCTAATAATCCTACTTTAAATGAATAAAAAAATTGGGGAAGGGAATCAGGGGTGGAGTATATATAGAAGGAGGGGAGAGGGAAAGGATTCAATATAGGGGGGAAGGAGGAAGGAAGATTGAACACAGGGAGCACAGGGAGGGTTAAAAACAAAAAACAACAACTAAATGTGTCTAATCTAATCTAAATAAATGATAATATGGAGGTAGATGGGTTGGATGGGTGAAATGGGAGGAGGATGGCAATGAATTAGGAATAGGAAGGGACAAAAACTACTGGGAGAGGGAGCCTTCTGAAACGCCTGCTGTTCAGGAACAGTGACTAGCTCAGAAGGTGTTGGCGGGGGGAGGGAACTTAGTTTTGTTACTTGATGCGCCCACCTCAACGCAAGCACCATTGGCTCATTGCAGCCTAGCCCATGGCCAATCGCAGACTGCAAAGTCAGTGGTCTGAGGTGAAAAGGGATGGTGATTGGGCAGGCTGGCTGCTACTCAAGCCTCTCCACCCCTGGTGCTTGGATGTCTTCTCCTCAGCTGGCCACCCCCCTTCCTGGGTCAGGCAGTGGTCAACTGGTCACTCACAGGGCACCGAACCATCCAAACTAGAACCGACCCGACCGAACTGTTTGTCGTTTTGGAGTTCGGAATCAGGTTCGGTTTGGTCAGTTCATGTTTGGTTTCAGGTTCGGTCATCCAAACAGACCGAGTTTAGGTCGAACTCTGAACTTCTGAACTGCATTCGCCCATCCTTAGTGACTGGCGATCAATCCAAAGTCTGCTGCTGCTGCCAATGAGGGCTNGCACTCAGCCTCTCCATCACGTCTTTAAAGGGCTCAAGGATGTGCACGGCCTGGGCCATCATTATCCACTCCTCCCACCCTATTGGCCTTTCCATCCCAGTCTCCCCATCTGAGACTACCTCGAGCAGGACGCCCACCCCCTCTGCTCCACCAGATGCTCCATCATGCTATAGGTGGTTCCACCTGGTGGTAACATCCTTCACGAGTCAGTGCTCCTGCACCCCCAGCTCCACCTGCTTCTCCCTCAAGAGGTGAACACCCTTCACGCTCTTGTTGAAGTACCCTGTAATCTTCCTCCTCTTCTCAATTAACAGGGTAAGGGGGTGGCTACTGCACTCTGATGCCTTCTCCCGCAGGCCCAGGGCATTCCTCACCACCAGGTGTGCCACATTATTGGTTACCACGAACCCCCTAATAGATGTGGCTTCTACCCTTAGTCACCCCTTCACCATGGTGTTCAAGGCTCCCATTATATTGATGGCAGTATCTCTCTCATCAAGGACCTGGGTGTGAAGCAGGGCCCACCTTCCCCCTCACACCTGATGCTTCTGCTCCTCCTCCTGACACCTGAAGCTGCCACCAGTGAGCCGTCAGGGCCAGGTAGGCATGTTCTGTATTTCAGCTGCTCCGAATGTCTGTTGTGAAATGCACAACTGCCCCACCTGCCCTGGACAGTTGCTCCCTCACCCACTCCCTGACTGCCTGGTACAGGGAAGGCACCACCTGCCTGATGAAGGTGGTGCATAAGGGAAGCTGGTACTGGGGTGCCAACAGACAGAGGAATCCCTGATCCTCAATTATGCTAAAGGGCTGATCATCCAGGCAATCATCTCACCCACCTGCATTCTGATCTTGATTGCTGCTGAATGACTCACTTTGTCATGCCGCAACTGCCATAACACCAGATCCTCCATTGTGGTCTGCTGCTGCTGCTTTTGTTGCTGTAGATTTTGAGATGGGACCTGCTGCTGCTATTCCTCCTTCCCCTTGTCATGAGCAGAGAAGGAAGTTCTTCTGCTGCTTGTGCTTGCTGAAGCTGTGAAACCACTCCTGTCCACACTCTCTGGTGTCTCTTGCAGCAGCAAAGCCCTATGCCAGTTCCTCATGTGGGAATTCATTCCATTATTACTGAGATTGCCCATCTTATTTCCATAGCACACTACCTTCTGACAGTGAAGGCAGGCCACCTGGCTGCTGTCACCTATGATCACTTCCTTGTAGTGATCCCACACAGGCCCCCGGGGACACCCACCTGAACCCTTTGTGCCACCATTGGGGCTGCTGCCTTTGTCCCCACAGGAGGAGCATAATGAATCTGCTCGCCCTCGCTTCCCACATTGCTGCCCAGCTCTATTACACCACCCATGCTGAATCTACTGCTGCTACCACCTTGCAGCATGGGAGGAGAGGATGCCCTGCTGCTACTTGGTGAAGCATGGGAGGAGAGTAATAAGTCTGGGATGCTGCTGCCAAGGTGGGGAAGGATGCCCTCAAATACTGTCTCCCCCAAATTAGAGATGTGCACCAAGGACCCATTTGAGTTTTTGTTTTTCTTTTCATCATTTAAATCTTTTGTTTTTGTTTGTATAAATATCAAATTTTCATTTTTGTTTTTACTTTTGTTTTTGATTTCCATTGGCTACAATGGAAAACATATTCTCAGCTGTAACTTTTTATACATTATATTTGGATGAAACTTGGGGAGATTGTACCTCCAATGGATGGCATTAAGTATGCCAAATTCTAGAAAGATTGGATAAAGGCATCCAATTTTATAAGCAATTGAATTAAGCTATTTTGCAAATATATGCATATACATTCCTGGCTGTACCTTCTTTGACTCCCATCTAATGTGGATGAAACTTAGCAGATTTATACAATTTCCCATGTTTACTATTTATGCCAACTTTCATAAGAATTGGATAAAGGGTCCTGGTGTTATAAGCAATTAACTTATAAATGTATGTCTGACTGCNTCTGGGATGTTCCTCAATCCCCAGCTCTGCTTGGATTTTGTCGAGCCTGCAAGACCTGGCTGTTTGCCCAGGCCTTCAGAGGGGAGGAGGGGAGGGGAGGGTAGCTGTGGATATGGAGGATGTGAGTGTGTGTGTGGGGGGGAGATATGGGACTGTTTTTAATTTATTGATGATGGTGTTTTTTTAATATTGTTTTTATGAATTTTATTGCATTGTTGTAAGCCATCCCGAGATGCCATAGGCATGAGGGGGTGGCTAAAAAATGCTTAAAATAAAATAAATAAATAACACCAAAATAATTTCATGCATTTATGATGATGCATCTAGTTCTCCCTCCTTGGGGTGTGGGGATGGCGACGGGAGAGACTCTGGCTGGCACGTTAAAATCCTGTCCTTCTTGGGGTGTAGGGACTGCTCACCACCCACCACCCACGCACCCACCTGCACGCCACTAAATAAACAATAAACAAAAATAAAGTTTACAAACTAAGGATGTGCGAACAGAGCCGAGTTCAGAAATTCGGTTCGAAAACTGAGTTTGGTTCAAAAGTTCGGTTCGGTTGAACGAACTATTCGAGTTCGGTCGAATTCCAAACTTCCAAACCAAGTTCGTACATTCAAAACTGGATGTTTTGGCCTTCCGAACTGGTTCAGATTCAACCGAACAGTTCAGTCAAATTCGAGTTCGGTTCGAAAGTTCGTTTTGGTAGACGGAACTATTTGTTCGTTCCGAACTCCAAACTTCCGAACCGTGTTCGCACATCCCTATTACAAACCCGGCAGCACCTCCTGTGCCCTGCTCCTCTGACAAGGAGCCGACCTCCACTGGCTCAGGATGTCCAGCTGCAGCCTCTTCCTCCTCCACCGTGACCTTCCTAAGTCTTTTCATTTTTTTTCCTTCCCAAAAATCAGCCAAAGAAAACACCCACCAACTCACAACCAACCAGCCACACCAACACAGCCAAACCAACAGTCCAACACAGCCACACCACACCAAACAAAACCACACAGTCAGCCAGTCAACCACAACACACACACTCTCTCTCCACACAAGCTCTGCATGCACTCAAATTTCCAGTTTCTGGTTTCCGAAGCAATTATGGGACCATACGAGACCGAGACCGAGACCAATACCAATACCACTCTGAACGAATGTTCGGCCGAACCGAACTCCACCAAATTGAGTGGCCAAACACGAACTCAGTTTTCTGACTGAACGGCTGAACAACCAAACCCCATCTGTTCGCACATCCCTAGTGCTGCCCCCAGTGAAAAATCACTTCTGGTGCTTCGGGGGGTAGTGCTGCTGCTGCTGCTGCTGCTGCTGCTTCTGCTGCACACAGATCCCTTGTCCTTGGATCCCTCCTCCAGTGCCACTGCTACTAGTGGAAGGCTGGGGCTCCCTGCCTTCCACAGATGCCACTCCCAAGAGCTCTGCTGTTGCACGTTCTCCTGATAAGACCTGCCTCCTTGAAGGGAAAAAATCAGGTCTCTTCAGCTTCGGTGGTGGAATGTCACAAGTGGCAGAGGGCTTTCCAACTTCTCCATTTGCATGTCCATGCCAACAGCCTCTACCAGGGCCACCTACCCCAGAGGCTTAACTACTAATCCTTCCCTTTTTCATTGTACACACAATTGCACACACAGTCAAAAAATATGTACTGTATATATATCAATATATACAAAACCTAATCTAAACATAACCTATATTTATACAATATGCCTATACTATGACCCTAATATATATAACAACAGAGACTAGCCTAAATACCCGTATAATATCTAATCTCTCTATATATGTACACAAGTAATATCTATCTAAGGGTGATTTCAGACATGACAGGGCGTCTATTGGCCCTGTCATGGAATCACCGTTTGATTCCCCACCGGAATCAAAAAGTCACGTTCAACAGATGTGCCGGCTGATTCCGGNCCTCGCCCCCCACGCTCCCCTAGCCGCCTGCCCTCCTGGAGATGGACGGGTGCAGCCGCCAATGTGGCCGCTGCGCCCGAGAATTGGCGGTGGTAACAGACGTTACCGTCTGCCGATTCATGGCTGTGGTTCAATTAACCACGCTTCGGGGATGGTGCCCGAACCATCCGCAAAAGCGTGGTTATTTTGCTCACTGCCAGTGATTCACCATGGTAAACATCTGGCGGCAAGCAACCAGACGTTACGGGACCATCTACCAATCAAATTATTTATATAACTATTCTAATCTAATCTATATGTATAGTGTATGTATGTATTATATATGTCTAGTGTCTGTATGTATTATATATGTCTAGTGTATGTATTTATTATATATATATAATGCACAGGGGGGGAAAGGGCAGGGAAAGGGAGAAGATAAAATGTAGGGTATGAAGAAGGAAAGGTATTGGTAATACAATGAGGGCTAGGGAGGATTTTTTTGTATGCAAGCACCATAGTTCTGAAAAACGCAACATGTCAAGCAGAACTCTCACAGAAGAGAGAGAAAAAGCCCAGGCTGCAGTATAAAGGGTTGCAGTGCCCTCCCCCAGAGACCTCCTGATTGGTTGTAGGAGGCAGCAGGCATTGAGCAATCACAGAGTGCCATGAGACTGCTCGGGCCTGCTTACGCTGCTCATTGGCATCCATCAGATATTGCTGATCTGCTCGCCCCTCCCAACAGAACACAGTTCACGAGTTCAATCCAGTTTAGGACTCCAAGATATCTTCTCCCTCCTCACCTCTCCACATTTTCCCTCCAAAACCCAACTGCCACAGCATTAATAATAACAATGACGATAATGACATTGTCATTTTCATTATCGCTGTTGTTATTCTTGGTTGTCATTTTTATTATTGCAATAATGATAATGAAAATGACAATTGTCATTATTGTAATAATGAAAACAATATGCACGCCCATAGGTATCTGACCCAGGGATGCTTTATGAAGGAGGTTAATGTGTCTTTATATTTGAGCTAGCTATTGGGAGGGATTCTATTTTAGGAATGCATAGTTTTCTAAATAACTTTTAAGAAGTGGGGGGTGGGTGGGTGGAGGGGAGTCTATGGCTTGAAGGTGTCTCTGGTAGTTTAGCATCATATGAGTCATTTTTTCTTATTTTTTCTTAACAAAATCCAATTCAGCTAGGAAATCAGTGTTTCAGATCTAACCAATGTTCCAAGCTTCAGATGTACTTCCTAGGCAGAGCTGCAACCTGAGGATCCGCAAGTCAAGCATCCTGTGATATCTGGGGTGCTCAACTCACCCTGGTTGCTTTCAGGCACCAACTGGTACCCAAATGCCATTCAGCGAGCTACCTGACTCCCCAAGCTAACTCACCTCACTGCTCCAGTCTTGATCACTTTTCCCTGCTTACTGCTCCTCCTTGACCAGCACACTGCCCAGTTGAGCTGGAAATTCCCCACTTGGCTTTTTCTGAGCAGGGGGTGAGTGGAGCAACTTGGTATGCCTCTTTTCACCTGCTTATACCCCCTAATGGGTTCCCCATTCCCAGGGAGACTCAGATCAGGGGTCCTCAGGGGTCCTGAAGGTATTTTCATTTTAGGTTCCCCTGGAAAGAGGGTACCTATTGGGGGCGCATGCAGGTGGGAAGAGGCCTCCTCTCGTCCTCTGTTCTCAGAAAAAGCCGAGAGGGTAAATCCCAAGCTCAGGTGAACAGCACACGTGCCGGGGGCAGAGGGAGCAGTGACTAGTATTGGAGGAGCAGCAGCTGAGCTGTGAGGTAAGTCAGCCTGGGGAGCTTCAAGTGCCAGTACTTGTGTCCTAGGATATCACAGGACTCTCCAGTAATAACTGCTTTTTGGGGCCCTGGGTACCCGATGGGAATCAGGTGGACACTGTCGGGTGACCAGAAATTTGGGTATTACCCATGGGTAGCAAATGTACTATCTGCTGCAGCTCCATTGCTGGGCCAAATTCAGAGGTCAAAAGAGTGTAGTGGGTTTATATTTTACACCTTTTTTTTGCCTCCTTACTGTGAAGGCAAACTAGACTCTGTGAGAGTCCTTGGAATTCAGGCTCATTTCTGAATTCAGTCCCCTGTGTTTATATTAGTCTATACTCTTATTGTACAGTAGAAGCTTTTTCCAGTAGAAGCTTATCCAGAATGACTCAAAAAATGTAAAGATATACAGAATAAGCAGCTGTTAAGGGACAACCTTAGTCACAACTCTAATGCTGGGAAGACTGATTTCTAGAGTTCTGTCCCATTTAAGTGGATCTGTTCTCCAATAAAGTGAAGCCAACTCAGTTATGTTTACACAGAAATTACAGGATTGAAAGTGTTGTATAACAATTGCATTTAATCATGTACTGTTGTTAACACTGGATTTGATATGAAACCCTCTATCTTCTGGGCTTGAATTGGGATCGTCTAAACTTTATTCAGCAGCTGAGCTCTGAATCTTGCTTCTGATTTGGGAATCAAACTTGCTGAAAGTTCATCCCATCTTTTAACACCATACCTCCCATTTAGCTTCTCCTCTAAATCTGCTTTAATACATTGCGTCTACTGATTTTTTTTTCCCTGTGTACATTTGGAGCAGCACAAAAGCCCCTGCTGAGATTCTGATGTGTGAACCAGGCAAGGAGGCCCCTAAAAGAAATTAACAGCCCTCTTATTGCTAATTAAAAGCTCTTTGCTTTCTCTCCACATGGCCGGTACATCTGCTTCACATCCTCTTGCTGCTAAAGAAACACATAAATTCAAAGACAATATTGTGAACAGCACCTGGTACTTGCTGCACCTGGTGTGATGAGACTATATTTCATCCTGTCAGTAAATTAACATTCTCCAGGGCTGAATAGGAAGATTTCCCCCCCCTCTCATTCAGCATCTTCCATTGTCCCCAGTGGTAAAGAGACAGGAGTTTTGCTTCCATTTTTGATACTAAATACATCATATTGTTGTTTGCTTCAGTGATGTGGGCACCTGCTTCCTGGTGTAGATGTTGTGTTCTAGTTCTGAAAGATTTCCCCAGGGCTCTACATTCAAGTATTGGCTTGTAACTACGGCTTAATATCGTGTCAAAATCTCTTAAGGAAGATACTGCTTGTCAAGGCATTTCAGGAGTGAGCCTTCATCTAGCAAAATTCTGAAAATGTCCTTTGAGTGTTTGAAGCATGAGAGGACACATAAAAGGCTAGCAAGTCATTTGTAAAGATAACATAAAAGGCCAGCAAGTCATTTGTAAAGATAACAGCTAACAGCATGCATTTTCTATTCCCTCCACTCATCTCCCACCCCCACCCCCTTTCCATTAAATGTTGATAAAGAGAAGAGCAGACTGCTGGGCAGTGATATTGGTTATTTATAAACAAGTCAAAGAAAGTCCCCACTTTCTTGTTGTAGGGATGGCAGAGGATAAAAAAGGCTCTGTCAAAACATGATGGATTCAAATGCTGACAGACTGATTTCGGAGCTTTCGGGAAAAAGGGCACTTCACATATGTATTCAGGCTGAGAGTGCTTCCCTGAAAATGTTTTGATATATTTTTAACACAAACATTTACTGGCAAACAATTGCATCTTACTGGATCCATGGGTTATTTGGCAGCTCAGCAGATACCTGAGAGACCTGGTTTGAGGAACAACTTTAGTTTTATTGGAATGGTGGAGCAGGTGCACTGCAGAAGCTGTTTTATTATTAGAACGCGGGAGCTCTGTAATAGTTAAGGTGTGTTGCACACTACATTATAAAGCCCCAGCATTCTAATTGTTCTGAAATTGGCATTATCAAAGTTAGGATTGTGACATTTGTTGTGGAGTATCACTGGGGTCATTTTCATCCTGTGAAAATTTCAGCTGAATCCAATGGATAAAAACTGAGATATCGTAGTTTGAAGACTGCACTTTTAAGCCTGATTTTTTATTTAGTCAGACCATCTCGATCTGGGCAGGGTAGAGGGGTTAAGTGTTGGTGGGGAAGAGGAATTAGTCTTTTAGAAAATTAAAAGTGGCTCCAAGGAGGTGCCTCTGGGGTTTCATTGTAAATCTGATTAGTAATTTTAAAGTTATGGGCTTGTGAAAAAACCCATATTAGCCTATGGAGGTGTGGGGCTGCTTTGAAGAGGAGCGCTGCTCACTGCTTCTTCTCTTGTCTTTCCCTTCCCAGAGCAGGGCTCAGGGCAATTGTGTCTGGGGGTACCAGGGACTCAGGGCAGGGGGCGCTTTTGGTGTTGGAGGTCAAGGGACTGAGGGCAGGGGGAGTTTGGGTGTGGGGGAGGCAAAGGAGTGAGGGCAGGGGGCACTTTGGGTGTGGGGGCCAAGGGAACAAGGACAGGGGAACTTTAGGTGTGGGATGGCAAAGGAGGGTGGGGGGTAAGGGAGTGAAGCCAGGGAGCGCTTTGGGTGTTGGAGAAGCAAGGGAGAGAGGGAGGGGGCGCTTTTGGTGTGAGGGCAAGGGACCTGGGGTGGTGGGGGCTCTTTGGGTGTGGGGGAGGAAAGGGAGGAAGGGCAGGGGGCACTTTGGGTGTGGGGTGGGCAAGGGAGCTGGGGCAGGAGTGCTGTTTGGGTATGGGGGTTAAGGGAATGAGGGCAGGGGGGGGTTGAGTTCCAATTTCCAAGTCCTCAGAAAAAGAGGGATGGCCAAACACTCAGTCCCAGTACACAGAACCTAGGAAATACTTGGAAAGATTTTTTTGTTGTTGTTATTCGGTTCAGCTCTGTTTTTAACCCCATAAGGCAACCAATGGTTATCAACTCAAAGATGAAATTCAGAAGTCGCTTAAGTTGATTATTTTGATCAATCACATTTAACTGGTCTGTTTTATTGTAGAAGTGATTTACATGTACATGTTCAAGGTCTTGAGTTTACTCGTGAGCAAGAATGTTCAGGATTGTGGGCTTTATAAAAGACTAGTTCAGACTTTCTGGCCATTGTCCATCTGCTTCATATCACTTGAAAAGCACAGATGCTGAAAAAATTATTTTAAAACTTTTAATAATGCTATTCAGATGGGATTATTTCCCTATCTTCATGGTATTATACCAAAGAATTTAGCTAGATGTGGTCATTAGCAAATTATAATTCTTTTCTAAGTGTTCTTTGTATTTTCCATACTTTCATTTCATGGCTCTCTAGAGTAAAACTCTTTTCCCTGGACAGCAATACTTTGTCCTGTCAGAAGATCCATATTTTTAATTTCTGTGTTAATATCCTGCAATACTAAGATCAACTTTGCACTGAAATTAACCATTGTTCTATAGAAGCTATAGTTCTGCAAAGCCCCCGTGCCTTTTGCCTTACAATTTACAGTTTATCACTGGGGAGACACTGAGAGAGGTCTGTCCAAGATCATATATGGAATTCTTGGCTGAATAAGGATTGGAATCAGGAAATTCCTAAGTCCATCCTTACCTTCAGTTATGCATCCTAATGCTAGTTTTTATGATAAAATATGCCATCTACATACCCGATTCACAGAGGTATAGATCAGTTAAGATTTTCAAAATCACACCTTGCAATTTTTAAAGCCTTCTTTTCTTGGTTCTCAGTCTCAGATTCTTTGAAAGAATTTGATATATAGAAATCACTGAATGCAATACTCCTCCACTAAGGTTGCTGGCAAAACTCTCATTGACTGTAATGGTGGATGTTTTGTCATGTGAGTGTCTACTACAGAAGAAACAAATGTCTGCAGCAAATAACTATAAATCGAGCAAAGCAGCTATTTGGTTCTGCTTTGCTTGATATCCACTTCAGATATTTTGGTTTTGTTATTGCACAGTTCATTATATCCATGCCGTTATTTTGGATTTTTAGTTCATTTCAGCATGATTAGCACAGCATATGGACAAAAGCTGAATGCCAACATTTCAAAATAACTGAAATTTTGATTGAAATGAACAAAGTCTCTGAACCAAAATAACTGACAAGGAAATATGTGAATTTCTTTTCAGTTGTGAATATAATTTGGGATAGTCAGGTAATGATCCAAAATGGGAGTAATCTTTATGAATACCAAATATGCCATTCATTTCAACTGTATTATCTAATTTTATTAGAGCTGAAATGAATAGCTCGGTGTTAACACCTGGGCCAGGAGCACCCTGGAACTTGGAGTCACCCTGTGGGATCCCCATGCAGCAGCCACCAGCAAGGACATCAGTAGGAGCCCTACAAACAGAAAACCTCCTACCAGCAGTTCATGGGCTTGTGCCAGTCACCACAGATGGTGCTAGCACATGTACATTACTCTCCCCAAGGTGCCTGAACAATGGTTCTCTTCCTCACCCCCCTCACCCCACCCCCACCCCCTGGGAGCAGGGCTGGGTAGGGAACCCAAGGGAGATGCAGCACAGGCTGCTTCCCATCCTTCTTCCCCTCTCTGATGCCAGCTCCAGGCTAGGATCAACCACCGAAGCACAACACACAACCCTCCTCCTCTGTGTCTGCGCTCCCCTCTCCCAACCAGCTGTCAGGTGAGAGGGGTGTGATCTGTGCTACCCTCTCCCTGCCACCTCTCAGCTAGGGCTGAGATGAGAGCAAGTCTTCCCCTTCCACAGGGAAATACTGACCTTTCAGAAGAGCTTGTGAGTGTCCATTGATATTTTGCCAGTTTCCGGTTGGTTCTGGTCTTCTGCCACTGTTGATATTGGCACCTGTTACTTTTCATCATTTTTCATCATTTTTGACACTCTGGGACATTTACGACAGTTTTACAGTACTCCTATGGCAAATTCCATCACTTTCCTGGCACTTAACCTTCACCTTTTGTGTCTCCACAGCCCTGTAGCTGTGTGCAGCGAACACATGGGACTTAGGACTGGCCCTGTAGCAGCTCTGATCTACCCCTGAAAAATAACAAATGGCCAAAACAGTAGAAAAGCTGGTAGGTTTTCATGTCACATGAACGCAGGCCAATGACCTGCTTCCAATGCAACATTCACAGAGATTTGTCATTTCATGCCTCCTTTCAGCTGAGCAGGGCATGATCTGCACTCTCCTCTCCCAGCCAGCTGTTGGCTGAGAGGGGTGCAAGCCATGCTATCTGATATAGATCTGGGGAACATGAGTGAAACAGAGTCGGTGATAAATGAACCATAGCAACAAAAGATGAGAACATGGGGAGATGATACAAATTGGTAGACTGCGAACAGAGGGTGGGGTACATTAGAAGATACAGGAAGGTAATGAACGAATCAGCCCTAGAAAAAAGTTATGAGTAGAGCTGAAGATAAGCAAAGCACGGTGGGGAGATGTAATAGATGGCTGGGCTGATCCCATGCCCTGTGTGCACTGTGCGTGTGCAACCTCCATGTGCGCCCATTGTGAGGACATTGTGCATTGAGGGACCCACACGTATCCTGCATGCAGGAGGTTTGGGATCACAGCTAATGGCAACAGGAGGAAGGGAAAAGGTGAGAGATTGGAGAATGAAAAGACTGGAGAGGGGCATGGTGCAAAGGGAATGGGAAAAACAAAACAAAGTTACAGAAACAGAGCAGAAAGAAAATGGTACACAGCAGTAATGAAGTACTATGTTAAGAGTAGATAACAAAAGTTAAATATGCAGTAGACTGTCAGATGTTTACAGGTTTTTGTAGTAGCTAGAGAAAATAAAAATAAACGATTAATTGAATATCAACAATTATGGTGACATTTTCCTTTTTGATATGGATGAATCAGGGTAATATCCATCAAACACTCCTGCTTTAGAAGAGGACCCATACAACCATTTTTGCATAGGGTTTCCACTTCTCCTTACCTGCCACTGCCCTTCTCCTCCTTGCTACAACACTGTGCACCTGAAACCCATCTGCTGCTCATGATCAACAGGGTATTTTAAATTTCTCTAGAGTTGGGAGCATGTCCTCACTTTCATCATGATAGAGGAAAACGTTCTCTTTTCTCATGTGATGGTGAAGTGGTCACCGTGCTCTTAACTGTTGGGATTTTAAACAATGGATGGCAAGAACAGCAAGGAGAGTAAACCATGTGCAGAAGTGCAGAAGGCCAGACTAAGATGCGGATAGGAATACTGTTGTAACAAATAACCAGTGTGAAATTAAATTCAACAAATTCCCTTGCTTTGGCTTGGGACTAACAAAGTTGATACCAATAATGATGCTGCCGGTGTCATTTTAGAAAAGCTGCCATTTAAAAAAGATGTCGGCTCCACTAGCTGACAACAACATAATTTAAACTTTTATCATAGAATTTTAGATCTGGAAGGGCCCTCCAAAACATTATCCAGTCTGTTTCTCTACCCTTAAGCAAGTAAATGGACCATCTATCTGTATCTAGATTAATACCTGGTTCTATTTGTACCAATTAATAAATAAAATAAAATAATATAATAATAATTAATAATAATAAAAATAATAAAAAATCATCCCACTAACTTTGGGGCTGAGCTGGTAAAAAAAGGTTCTGTGTATATATGTTTGTATGTGAAGGACTGATGGGACAAGTTGAAACTCAGCCTATTAATTCTCAAACTGGTTTACTGACTTTGGCTCTAAAGTTTTAGTTTTAAAGACACTTGGAGGATCCCAGGTAGAAGCAGCCACAGTCTCTCAGCAGCTAAAGAATAATCTCTCACAATCATACATAAAGCTGTACTACCTCATTTAGCTTTGAGCTTCTGTCTGCGTGGGTGTTATCTATCTTTGTTTTTCGATATCCCTGCTTATCCCAATCTTCTTGCACTGAGAAAAGCTGCTCCAATTCCAGTAATTAATGACTCAGCCTCCGATATGATTTAGTTTCATTTAATTTCCCCTCCATTAGCTTTTCCCCCAGATGTCATTAATGAAGTGCTAATGACCCCAATGTCTTGTGAGATCAGTACAAATCAAACAATGCTGGGAGCCCTACACAAGACTATTAATTAGTAATTATCAATTAGCAAGTGTTAATTATTAATTATTAATTATTAATTAATTATTGCTATTTGCATTAGCATTAGCATTAGCATGTGTATAGCACCAGCTGTGTACCTGGTGCTTTACAGAACAATGAGATAGATACGGTCCCTGCTTACGGCTTACCATCTAATAGACACGGAGGGGGGACATAGGGAGAGACAAGGGATAAAAACATTCAAGTGGATGCAAAGTCTCAGGTGCACGTGCTTGGATTGGTTGCAGTTAGGCACGAGTCAATGGGGAGGGCAGACAGTAAGTATTGAGCGGGAATTTCTAACAGGCGTTGGAAAAGGCAGCGAGGAAGAGGTGGGTTTTGAGTAGTGTTTTGAAGGTGCGGAGGGAGGGGGCGAGGTGTATGTGGGCAGGGAGGGAGTTCCAGGCATGGGGGGCAGCAAGGGAGAAGGGACGAAGGCGGTTAGGTGAGCAGGGGAGACGAGGGAGAGCAAGGGAGGGGACAGAGAAGGGGTGGAGAGTGTGTGCAGGAGTGTGTAAAGGCCAAGGGACAGGGTGTAGATAGAGAAGAGGGTGTAGATAGAGAAGAGGAGAGGGCCCAGGACAGAGCCTTGGGGAACCCCCACTGTAAGGGGGAGAGAGGAGGAGTTGGAATTAACAAAGCCCTTTAATATACCAGGCAAAAAGGTACTGTTGGGTGGGAGGGTATGGAATACATTTGCAAAATAAGAAGGTGCAAGTGCATGTGCTTGGCTTAAAGAGGAGGAGGGGACACTGAATGATATCACAGGAATGAAAATTTGTGAACAGTCTGTGGGGACGAGGAGCAAGGGAAGAGTTATGTCTTTAGGACAGGGAAGGATTTAAAGGGAGGGAAGAAACAGAGTGCATATGTTCAAGCAGGGAGTTCTAGACATAGGAAGCAGCAGGAGAAGGAGCAAAGATGGTTTATGGAACAGGAAACTTGGGGACAGGTGAGGGTGGTGGTAGAGGAGGAACTAAGTTGTTTGGGGTAGGGTTGTGAGGGGGGGGGTGGATGTGGGAAATGGGAAAGTGGTATTGAATGGGTGTTGTGGGAGGGTTGTGGGTTTTGGGTGTCGTTTTTTTAATTTTAATTGTTTTTAGGGATTTGGGGGGATTATTTTATTTATTTATTTAAACTTCTTACCCCGCCCTTCCTGCCAAAGGTGGCTCAAGGTAGCTTACAATATGAAAATACAGAGTATAAAAACAAAAACCATAAAAACAAAACATAAAGCACTCCACATTCCCATGCTATCAGTCCCAAACCCTCTCCACCTCAACCCCCCTATCGTAACCCCCACTGCCAAACACCCTTGTTAACAGAATTGTTTTACACTGCAACCTAAAGGCACTCAATCCCAGACAAACAAATCTCCCAGGATAGGGAGTTCACAGCTGTGGACCAGCGGCCGAAATTGCCCTCCCTGCCCTGGAGACCAAGTTACAAACTGGCATCTCCAGGCGGGCATACCCAGCTGACCACAGAGGCTGCTATGGTACATGGTAGGCCAGGCAATCTTCCAGATAAGTTGGTCCCAAGCCATTGAGGGCTTTTAATGTCAAAATAAATGGCATTTATTTATCACCTTGCCTCATTTCAACAACAGTGCAAGACCTGGCTGTTCTGCCAGGTCTTTGGTGAAGGAGGTGGGTGAAGGGTGGGTGGGGAGAATGAGGTTTTTATTTTCTTATTCTTATGTTTCCCTTTTATGTGTATTTTATGTATATTTTCAAATGATGTTTGAACTTTTGTAAGCCGCCTCGAGGTGCCTAGTCAGGAGAGGCGGGATATAAATAATGAAAATAAATAAATAAATGAATAAGCAAACAAATAAAAACAGCACCTTGAATTGTGGAGCACTGGTGTTATGTGTTCCCAGCAACCCATTCCCATAAATATACATGTTAGTTATTATATATGTTGTAAGCCATACTGAGCCACCTTTACGGAAGGCTGGGATAAAAAAAAATGCAAATAAATAAATAAATACTTCTTTGGCTTTTAGAGGTGATTTCTCCCTGTGGTGGTGTGTAAATAGTAGAGTACAAAATTTGTACTCTACACTGTGTATAACAATAGGGTGGGGAAAGGAAAGTGAACCACGTTCCCTAAGGGTAGTTTCCATGCAAGCAGTCAGCACAGAGACGGACAAGCAGTTGGTAGTGCAGACGTGTAATAGTTCATCTGCAGAACGTTCAAGTGATGATTATACACCCCCAGCACTGGGGCCCTATCAGTCAATGAAGGCAGTTACATTGGTCCATAACTTTTATACCTTTCCAGGTTAATTACAACATTGTAATATTCCCACCCAGAGTGACACTCCTTATCATGACACATTCCAATCTGATTGAGACCCCTGTTGCATATGCATTTTCAGTCCCAAAGTTAATTTGTAGGTTATTCTAAGTTTTATGGCTTTCTCCTAATTTCTAATGTACTTCTAAGACACCTCAGACTTCCAAGGAGTTACTCATTCATAACTTAGGGATGGGTGAACGTGGTTCGGAAGTTCGGATTTTGGCCCGAACTCGGCCTGTTTGGACGACTGAACCCGAACCCGAATCTGAACACAAACTGACCGAACCGAACTCAATTCTGAACATCGAAATGACCGAAGAGTTTGGTCAGTTTAGATCATGTTCAGGTGAGTAGGGCTGTAGCGGAATATCGCAGCGGTAGCTATTTCCGGCGGAAACAGTGTTTCCGCAATTAGTGGAACGGCATGGCAGAGGCTTTCATTCCGCGGTTTCATTCCGCGGTTCCACGGTTCCGCTTATTTAATTCCGCAACTTAGTGGAATCGTGGAAACATGACATTTTCACTATTTCCGCAATTCCGCAAGCACCAAAAAATAGCGGAATAGCGGTTTCCTGCGGTTTCCGCAATTTTTCCACAATTTTTTCGCAATTCCGCAATTTGCAGAATTCCGGCGGAATTAGCTGAATATCCACAGAAAAGTCATGGTGTGGCGCGGGCAGTTCCGAAATGGCGGAACGGAATCGCGGCGTGGTAAAAGCTGCGGCCGCATCAGCCCTACAGGTGAGTTCGGGTGGCAAAAACATATCACTGGAAGGCAAAACGTGACAGGGAGGTGGAGTCAGCTGAGGAGCAGACTTCCAGGCACCAGGGGTGGAGAGGCTTGGAGTAGCAGCCAGCCTGCCCAATCACCATCCCTTTTTGCCTCAGACCACTGGCTTCGCAGTCTGCGATTGGCCACGGGCTAGACTGCATGGAGCCAATGGGGCTTGCAGTGAGGCAGGCGCAGCAAGAAACAAAACTTATTGACTCCCCCCTTCCCAACACCTTCTGAGCTAGTCACTGTTCCTGAACATGAGGCGTTTCAGAAGGCTCCCTCTCTCCCAGCAGTTTTTGTTCCTTCCTATTCCTAATCCATTGCCATCCTCCTCCTATTTCACCCATCCAACCAATTTACCTCCATATTATCATTTATTTAGATTATATTAGATATATTTAGGTGTTATGTTTTTGTTTTTACCCCTCGTTGTGTTCCCTGTATTCAATCTTCCTTGCTCTCTCCCCCTTCCATTGAATCCTTTTCCCTCTCCCTCCTATTCCATTCCTGATTCCCTTCCCCTGTTTTATGTTTTGGATTTATTTAGAGTAGGAATATTATTAGACTGATTTTCATTTCAATTTTGTACCCCTTCCTGTGTTCTTTGTCTTTCCCCCTGCATAATATTGTATATAGATAGATAGTTATTAGATAGACAGTTACTAGATAGATATACATAGTAGTTAGCTTAGTTATACAGATAGATAGAGATGCAGTGTGTTTGTAGGACAAGGCTTTTGTAGTTAATTATTAGGATATTCCATTTAGTTCAATAGGTTTTAGAATAATTAATAGCACTTAGATTTAATGTAGAGATAGATAGATATAAAAAAAGAAACAGCCACTCCAGCCCCAGGACCCACCGTCAGGGTTATGGGGCCTACATTACTGGCAGGGAGGGCTGTAGTCAATATGTATCTAGAAGCAGCCAATCTAACCTCAGTACCCACCATCATGGGTCTGGGGCCATCATTCCTCACACAGGGAGTCGATTTTCCAAAGCATCAAGAAACACCCCCTCCAGCTCCAGGACCCACCACCAGGGTTCTGGGGCAAAGTTACAGGCAGGGAGGGCTGTGGCCAATATTCAGAAGCTGCCACTCTAGCCCCAGGACCCACCATCATGAGATGATGTCATTCCACCGCATCAAGAAACAGCCACTCCAGTTAGAGGACCCTCATCCAGGGTTCTGGGGCCAAGTTACAGGCAGGGAGGGCTGTGGCCAATATCTAGAAACTGCCACCTTAGCCTCAGGACCCAGCGTCATGGGTCCGGGGCCATCATTCCTCGCACGGAGATGATGTTATTCCACCACATCACGAAACAGCCATTGGGGCCAAATTACTTGTAGGAAAGGCTGTGGCCAGTACTTAGAAGCTGCCACTCTAACCGTAGGGCCCACCATCATGGGTCTGGGGTGACCATTCCTCACACAGAGATTATGTCATTCCACCACATCAAGAAACAGCCACTCCAGCCCCAGGATCCACCATCAGGGTTCTGGGGCCAAGTTACAGACATGGAGGTCTGTGGCCAATATGTATCAAGAAGCTGCCACTCTAGCCCCAGGACCCACTATCATGGGTATGGGGCCATCATTCCTTGCACAGAGGCGATGTCTTTCCACCGCATCAATAAACAGCTACTCCAGCCCCAGGACCTGCCATCAGGGTTTTGGGGCCAAGTTACAGGTAGGGAGGACTGTTGCCAATACCTAGAAGCTGCCACTCTAGCCCCAGGACCCAACGTCATGGGTCTGGGGCCATCATTCCTCTCACGGAGATGATGTCATTCCACCTCATCAAGAAACAGTTGCTCCAGCCCCAGGACCCGCCATCAGGGTTCTGGAGCCAAGTTACTGGCATTGAGGGCTGTGACCAATACATAGAAGCTACCACTCTAGCCCCAGGACCCACCATCATGGGTACTGGGCCATTATTCCTCGCATAGAGACCCTTTTTTTGAACGCCCGAATCGAACCAAACAGGACCGAACCAAACGGCTGAACCCAAATTCAGTGAATGAACTGAACGGCTGAACCGAACGGGTGAGCCAAACCGGACTGAACCAAACAGTCAAACCCGAACAGCGATCTGTTCACTCATCCCTACCGTAACTGTTCCATTGATCTCTTCCCCACCCTCATCATGACAAGTGAGACACACCAGCTGGTGTGTCAATCCTCTTGTCGATTCTGCCTGATTTCCTGATAAGAGTTCCCTTTAGCTCGTCCAAGCAGCCCATGATTCCCTGCTCATGTCAACTTTTTAGCCTGACTTTCAAAGTACTCTAAAACTCATAACTTATACTTTGTTTAGTATCATTACTTGTTATGTGTGAGTATGCTATCATTACTACTCTATAGCAATATATATATATATACTGGGAAATATATAAACATCACATATATGTGCCATCCTGTATGCTTAACTGTGTCATTTTCCCTCCGACATAGTATACATTTCTTTCTTGGATTAACATAGGAAGAGACACTCCCTTATCATATTTGGCAGTATTGACATCAAAAACACCACTTCCTATTCCCCTTCCCCTAAATTCTTGTTGGCTTAGCTGCCGACTCCCACTGCATAAAAAAAAAAAAAAAAGCTGTTAGCTCCACTTATTGAAGACAACAACATAACATAGAATTGTATTATAGAATTTTTGATCTGGAAGGGCCTTCCAAAACATTCTCTAGTCTTTCTCTCTCCTTAAGCAAGTGACTGGACCATCTATCTGTACCTACACCATTCCTGAGAGGTGTCTATCTACCCTATTTTCAAAGACTTACAATGGGATTCCACAACCTCCTGTTGGTAACCTCTTCTACTGCCAAGTTGTTCTTGAGGATAAAAAGGACATCTAGGAACTAAAACAGATTACAAAGGGACATAGGGACCCCTATCACCAGAAGCCTTTGACATAAGGTTAGAATTTACCTTATCTATCTTCAGGCATAATCACAGCAGCAACAGCAGAAACTCTGAGAGCCTGCTCACCTCCTTCTCCAGAGCTGTATCTCTGTTTTTCCACCCCTAAAATGGTAGCAGGGGACAAAAGGGAGTTCATGAACTTAACCACTGGGAAAGGGATTGCTGGTAGCACAACTAGGCTTTAACCTATGGGATGTTTTTTGTGTTTTTTTGGTGTGTTTGTCGACGCAACCCCACAGAAGAAGAGGAGGACACAGTTTGTGGGATAGAACAGCCACACTCTTTATTGGTTACATTAAATCCAAAAGGGGGAAGGAGTAGCCCTTCCCCATTTTCCCCCTTGAACTGGCGTCCTACTTTTTAATGGTTTGAAAACAACCAGGATGTCCCAGTCCAAGACAGGTGAATGTCCCTTGTCACCTGTCTAATGTCTCCAGCTGTTCTCGAATTAAGCCTGAGTGGAACCATCCTTTGTCATAACTTCCCAACATTATCTTACCCCCTGCCATGAACCCCGGGTTTCCCTGGGCCGGGCGGGTTGTTCGCTCCTAGGCCTCCTTTTTGAGGGATGAAACAAGGGTGAGAATGCCATTAACCACTGTTTGGCACCTTGTCCACTGAGTGGGTCTGTCCGTTCACATCTCGCCTCTGGGATGGCCTTGCAGTGGGCCACACTGTTCAGCAATGTATGACCTTCCTCATCTCTTAAGGAGATGTTTCTGTTCATCCTATATATATATATAACTGTGGACCTTTTGAAACTCCCCTAGCTCATTCCACCCCTAAAAAGTGCGACAATTGCAGGCCTAGCACCAGCTAAATGCTGTGCCACCCCTCGGCTGAATAAGCTGACACTCCGTGAAAGAAAAAGAAAAACCTTGCCTTTAGTTTGCCAACCAGACCTAGGGAAAATTCCTTTCCGGTCCTAATTGGCAACCAGTGTGAACTCAGAGTGCTGCCAAAAGGGGTGCGGGTGGGTGGGTGCATGTCTTCCCCCCTCGCCGCTGAGACCTAAACTGAGGTGGTGAGCAGGGAACCTAAAATGGCGGCCGGAAATCCTGCTTATTGCAAGAGTTCTGGGTGCCCATCTCTGTTGCTGGGCAACCTCTCCAGCCCCTTCCCTGTTCGTGTGCAAAGAGGCAGCCACCTCCCTACCTCACCTCCTCCTCCTGGGGGCGAGGGGGCAGTGCCAAACCCCTGCAGTGGTGAGCGCGGAGGGTATTGTCCTGTAGGTTGACTGAAAGGTGCTCAATGGACAGGAATTCTTCCCTCCAATGTAAAACTCTTCTTCTATCACTGTTCCCAGGGTGCTGTCTGGTCAGTTAATCCTGGGATGCCCCTCCCTACCTGACTCAGCTTCCTATTCTCTGGGCACAGCCAATGAAAGGAGATATGAATGTATTATCTTTCATGGATTGATTCAGGCTTGCTACATAGTAGATCCATCTAGTAGGGATGGGTGAAAGCAGTTCGGAAGTTCAGAGTTTGGACTGAACTCGACCAGTTCGGTCGACCAAACCGAACTTCCGAACCGAACTCGATTTTCGAACCGAACCGAATTTCCAAACTTGGCTCTGTTTGCCCATCCCTAAAAGATAATATTCCATTTAGTTCAATGGGGTTTGAATTTCCAAACTTAGTTCGGAAGTTTGGAATTCGGACCGAACTCGAATAGTTCGGTCGACCAAACCAAACTTCCGAACTGAACCGAATTTTTGAACTGAACCGAACCGAATTTCTGAACTCGGTTCTGTTCACTCATCCCTGCCATCTAGATAGAAATTAAATCAGCATCGCATGATAATCCTAATCCACCCATGCTATCCCAAGATGACCCTCTTGCCGTGGAAACATACCATGAGCTCTGAAAACGACCAATGATAAATCCAACTACAGCAGCCCTTGAGAGATGAACCTATTGGTAGACAAATTGGTTTCAGCCAGTCATCAGCCCAGTCATCAGTAGGGCTGAAGCGGCAGCAGCTTTTACCATGCTGCGATTCCATTCCACCATTTCGGAATTGCCCGCGCCACACCGCGACTTTTCTGACGACATTCTGCTAATTCTGCCGGCATTCTGAAAATTCAGAAACTATTGGAAAAATTGCGGAATTGTTGGAAACTGTTGGAAAACCGCTGTTCCGCTATTTTCAGGCTCTGGCGGAATGGCAGAAGTAGCGAAAATGGCATGTTTCCTCTATTTGTGAAGCCTGTGGAAGTAGTGGAATGAAACTAGTGGAATGAAAGCCTCTGCCACGCTGTACCACTAATTGTGGAAATGCTGTTTCCAGCAGAAATAGCTACTGCTGCGACTTTCCGCTGCAACACTAGTCATCAGTCAATATCTAATCAATAATGTTATGCTTATTTTCCCAAAACAGATTTAAACTACGTGATCATAAAGGATCAATTCTTTAAGACCAAAAATACTTATGTAGGAAAATAATGCTGTCAAAAATACAAAGTCAATAGCTTCTTCTCACAGGATAGCTTTCCTTACATCAAAACACCATTTTCTGATTAAAAGTGTTAAAGCAAAAGGGATTTCAAAGAAGTAAGGATCAGCTCTAAAAACTGATTCTATAGAAATATATTGTTATCTCTGTGTTTCTGGATGAAGACTGTCATCAGTACAACATTAGTGCTGTCATCTAAAAGCACTAATGTTATAGGAAAGGTCACTGACATTTGGAAAGCAAATATGTCAAGGAGTATTAACAGATAAACTAGAAAGACAGAGTCATGTCTGTTTTAAAATGTTGTTTGTTTGTTGCATTGAAATATTGCCAGTTCTATCACTACTACACAAATGTGCTGAACCACATTTTAAGTCTTGGACAAATGGGTTACACCTCTGTGAAAATGTATTGCAATGCTATATATAGATCACTTACTAAATGGAAACTATGGAATAAAGAATGTTTTTTAAATGTGGTGTCTGAAAGAACTGTATTTTTTGTTTAAAAATGACATGAACAAAGATGAACTTTGAATGTCGGTGAAGCTGCATCTAGACAGGACACTAACCTTACTATTTATTTATTAATTGTTATTATTAATTATTATTTATTATTATTATTATTAGTATTTATATTGCACCAGTGATGTAGCTGGCGCTTTACAAAAACCAAGATAGACACGGTCCGTGCAAGAGGGCTTACAATCTAAAGACAGGGGGAAGGGAGACAGGGAAGGAGGAACAGAGTAAGAGACAAGGGGTGCAACATTCATGAGGATGCTATGACTCAAGTACACGTTCTTGGCTTGGTTTCAGTATTTCACCTTCAGTAACTCAAAACAATTGTGCAACTTCTCTATCTTTGACTGCAGTTCTCAAACCACTGACTCTGGAGTAGTCCGATTTGACTGATTCTTCTGAATTCAGACAGAGGTTTAAAGACTGAAGTCCTGGATGTCATTTGGGAAATAATAGTAATTCCCCCACCCCAAATAGCAAAAACAATGTACCAGGCCTAACCTTGATGACAACACACAGACAGCTCTGTATTTTCACAACTGGAGTTACTTAGGATACATGGAAAGGAAACCTGCTATATTTTTGTTTGTTAAAAAGTATTTAGGCAGATTTTATTTAATTTGCCTAAATCTACGCTAAGAATTCTGCTCTTTTAGACAGAGACTGAACTCTGGTAGAGAGTCCTATTGGTAGAGACACTATTGTCTTTAGGGTTGAGGACCATAGAAGCACAGTCAGAATAGTAGTCTCTTTGATTCCTGTGCTCTACAGCTGTGGTTCTCAATGTTTTGTGGACAAGACCATCAAACTATTTTTAAAAATCCAGGACAAACCTTAAAAAGAATTCAGCACCAGGAGTGACTGTGCAGCAGCTAGAACCAGTCTTACCAGAGGGTGATCTGAGACTACCACCCCCTGGTCCTGCAGTGGCCTATGTTTTCACCAAGGCAAGATGTGGGGTACCACTCCCAGAAGGGCTCCAAACATGATCATGTTTATGGCCCTATGGATGGTGCCGCCAAGGGGGAGGGGCCACCAGGGACTCTGCATTTTATCTTCATTCTATCCCCCACAAATCCCAAAGCCTTTCCTGGCAGCAGTGGTTTGATATAGGGCTCTAATCCTGATGGCAGGGGTGGAGAGTAAGGAGTGAAGGCAACCCCAGCAGCAGTGGGGTGGTGGGAATCTCACTAATAGCAGCAAAGAGCTAGCATGTGACAACCGGATGGATGAGGAGGCAGAAATGTGAGAAATCTCTTGGAAACCACACCCCTCTTCTCCATCTCCTACTCCAGCCATCATCAGCAGAAGCATCTAGATCAAGAGGAGTGTATATGCCATTCAGTGTCCTGCTGAATTTTGCTCTAGAATTCACATTATAAAAAGCTTTTCTGATTTACTTTGAGGGGTTTGATATCTCCATCTTCCAGGCTCTATTTTGTTTTTTGTGGCTGAGAAATCTATTTTAATATCTTGGAAATTATCTGAGCTACCAACAATGCTGAGTTGCTATCAGACTGTTTTAATACAAGACAGAATAGTAGAAGGGGAAGCCAGATAGTAGAAGGGGAATCTGACTTTACCCCTTCACTTGTTTCTGATGGTTTTCATAGCATCCTGGTATTTATATATGTTAGCATAAAGATATTTTATGTCCCCTTTCTTAGTTATAGCCCCATCTGTTTACTGTGTACACCTGCTTCTTGTGTTCTCTCTTTAAAGCTTCTGTATTTTAAAATCCCTTCCTGACATATTTGTGTACTAGTTGTTAGCTAGAACTTTGCTTTTTGCATTTTCTCATCTCCTTTGCATTGGGCAGTTGTTGGCATTAAAGGATTCCTTGCTCCTGTCCTAGTTTAACACCAGTTGAGATTGAAGCCGTCCAATTTGTACAGCCAATGTCAGCTCACAATGAGAATGGCCAGACTGCAGCCATATTTAGCAGAAGCATGATGGTTGGTCCATTAGACGTTTTGAGAGCTGACAGTGGGCCATTAGTCCAAAATGTTGGGAACCACTGCTGTAGATTCCTAAAGCAATGCATTTCAAATGTTATTATTTATTTTTAATAACAGTCCTAGAGTCTAGTTTGCATTATTTTTCAGAATAAAAAATGAATAGGATATATGGTCTAAGCTAGAGGGTTTGGACACACTAACCTTTCCATACTGATAAAGTCCCCACACATCTTACCAACAATGGGGTGGGAGTGAGAATCAACATAGAAATGGTTGAAAGCCTTTTGCTTTTGAAAACCTACCTAAACTTTGGAATAAGTGGGGTTAAAAGAACCTTCCTTTACTGAACTACAGGTTGTAAAAGCAAATAACATGATCCCGATGCATAATTTTACCTGTAATCATTATTGTCTGTTATCTTAACCAGTCAGTTACAGTCTCCCTTGTCAGAAGGAATAATGTTCAATATTCCTTGGGGGAGGGGGGAAGAGCACATCAACTGGAGGGCATTTTGATGTGATGCTTTCAGTCAACTGCATTTTGCAAGTCAGCAAAGATTCAACTCGGCTCCAAATTACCATCAGACCCGCTGAGGTTCAATAGTGCTCTGAATAACTGAATAAGAGACCTAATATCAGAGATAAGAATGATTAGCTTTTCTAGGTAATTATTATTCTGAGTGTCAGGGAGAATTAAATGATATACTGACAAATTCCTAGAGCTGTGAAGTATAATTGCAGCCTTTCTTCATGCAAGCTACATTTCTAAGTTACAAGCCTTCCCTCATCAAAGTAATCCATAGTCACAGAAGTTGAAATTTTCTCCTGTACAACACATACATTTCACATTAAGAAATTAAATAGGACCTTAGTAACACAAAGGCCAGTGGTTCCCACTGTTACAAAATTTGTTACAAAAAATCAGATGCCAAATTTTCAAAGTTACATTAAAAATGAACTCTACGGTGTAGCAACACACAAGGTGCAAAAAAAAATAATCAAGTTTATTCTTCAAATTGCAAAAGTTTTCCATTTCTCAGTATCTTCCAAGGATCAAATGTTATTTAGGCTTCACCGCTGCTGTCCCATTGCTGAGAGTAGCAGGGAGTCATCCAGGCTCACCCTCTGCACCATCTAGGATTGCTGGAAAGAATTAGACCCCTGATGTAACCCCCAGGAGCTCCACCAGGCAAAGGACTTGGCCACAGGGAAAAGGATTCCCTGGGTCCCTGTTGCTATCTCCCCCATCCCGGTGGCAAAGGGAGAGGAGGCAGGGCTAGGGTTCCCTCCTGGTGACTTCTGGCCTGACCAGTCAAGGGCGGAACTTGAAGGGTGGTTCACCTGCCGGCAGCACCGCAAGTGTGTGCCACAGACCACATGCCTAAGGACTGTGCCTAAGGGACCTTGGGCATGGCCCTTGGCAGGGGTTGTGTGTGTGTGTCTCTGTTGGTTTATTGTGTTAAGGGTGTATTTTTAGTTCAGGGGCCTTGGTCGTTTACTTGTTTTATTATTGCTGGAATCTGAGGAGCCAGGGGCTAAGAGGGTATATGTGCTCCGTGACTTGTGGGTGCGGTGATTGTTGGGGGAGGTCTGGTAGAGCAGGTGGTTATATTTTTTTGTGGGTGGGTCTAATAATAGGGTTTTTTATTTTTTATATTCCCTGCCCCCAGTGAGAGTGGGGAGCAGGGGGAGAAACTGGGATAGGGAGGTGAATCATTTCCCCCGGTGAGAGGTGGGGTTATGATCCCTATGAGGCGTTCTCTGAGTACTGACCGGTGAGAAATGGGGCGTGTGTGGGGTGGGGTGTCTCCCTCACCTTCCAGGTGGGCCAGCCAGGAGAAGAGAGGCCAGGGGGAGACTGTATGGGGGGGGACTGAACCCATTGGAGTCATGATGGGCCAGGGGAATTATGGTCCCTTTGCAGGGAAGGTGTTTGATCTGTGAGACGGGACAGGTGCTTGGTGCTTGTTCCCCTCACCACCATCCAGGCAGGTGGTTCACGACTGGGGGCCCCTAGCATGAATCTGATGTTGTTGAACGAGAGGTTGATTGTCAATAAGTCAACAATTGTCCAGGAATTGATCCTGGACCATGCAGCCAACCTCGTGTGTGTTACAGAGACCTGGCTGGATAATGTGTCGGGGCCTATTCTGACTGACCTTGTTCCCCCTAGGTGCTCTGAGCAGCATCCATCAGTCATGGTCAGAGGGACTGGGGGGGGAGGCAGTATAGCCATTGTTTTTAGGGATTCATGGTCCGTTAGGAGGTGTCCAGTACAGTTTTTCAGGTATTGAGGGTCTCCATTAGGGATGGGCGAACAGATCGCGGTTCGGGTTCGTCCGTTCGGTTCAGCTGCGTTCGTTTCGTCCGTTCGTTTCGTCCGTTTGGTTCGGCAGTTTGGCTAGTTCGCCGAGTTTGGGTTTGGCTGTTTTGTTCAGCCGTTCTGTTTGGCTGTTCAGTTAGACTGTTCGGTTGTTCAGTTCAGCCGTTTGGGAAATGTTGTTATGGGTGTTTTTTTGTTTTTTATATGTTTTTTTGTTTTTTTATTGGGTTTTATATGGTTTTCTTTTGTTTTTTATTTGTTTTTTTTATTTTTATATGGGTTTTTTTATTTATTTTTTTATCTAATATTATATATATCTATCTACACTAAATCTAACTGCTATTAACTATTCTAAATGCTATGAACTAAATGGATTATCTAATAAGTACACAGACCTACTCCTACAAACACTAAAACTAAATCACTAACGCTATCTCTATCACTAAGCTAACTCCTACGACTCTCTACTATCTATCTATCTATCTATCTATATATATGGATATATATATATATATATATATATATAGAGATATATATCCATATATCCATATATATAGATATATATATGGATATATATGGATACTATATATATGGATATATATACATCCCATATATATGGGATGGGGGGGAATCACAAACAGAAGAGGAGTCTGTAGTGAAATACTTACATACTCAATGAGTCTATACAGTGCATAACACAAGGTTTCAGTGTAAGGTTTAAGTTTCATTTCAGTACAAAACTGAAATGAAAGTTAAAGCAATCTAAAAATCCTACTCAACACCTGCTGTTCAGGAACAGTTACTAGCTCAGAAGGTGTTGGGACGGGGGGAGGCAGATAATTAATTTCGTTTCTTGCAAGCCTCTCCACCCCATGTGCCTGGAAGTCTGCTCCTCAGTGACTGACTACACCTCCCTGTCATGTTTGACCTTCCAGTGAACCCTTTTTTGCCACCCGAACTCACTCGAACGTGATCCGAACTGACCGAACTGTTCAGCCATTTCACTGTTTGGTGTTTGGTTTGTTCGGTATGTTTGGGTTTGGGTTTGGGTTCGTGTTCATGTTCGTGTTCGGTCATCTGAACAGGCTGAGTTCGGGTGAAACTCCGAACTTCCGAACCGCATTCGCCCATCCCTAGTCTCCATCTTGTGACTGAGTTGGCGGGAGACAGATTGGGAGTGCTTCTAGTATACCGTGGACATACCTCTATGGCAGCATCCCTGCACACCCTAGCAGAGCTGGTGTCGGAGGTGGCAAAGACGCTAATCTTGGGGGACTTCAATATTCATGCTGACGCCAGCCCTGGAGGGGTGGAGCATGAGTTCATGGTCGCCATGGCAACCATATGCCTGTCTTGAGTCGTCATCGGCTCAATGCATGATGGGGGCATACACTGGATCTGATTTTCTAAACCAGCCTTGAGGTGGAAGATTCATTGGTGGGAGAGGTGTCAGCATTGCCCTTGTCATGGATGGATCATTACCTCCTGTGGGCCTGTCTCCCAGAGCATGTCTGCCCTGGAGAGGTGGGGAACCAGTTTGGTTTGTTCACCCCCAGAGACTAATGGAACCAGAGAAGTTCCAAAATGCTCTTGTGGAGTTACTCTCTGATCTTGACGACTGATCACTCAATAACTTCGTTGCTTTTTTGAACATCTTACTGACTAAGGCTATTTACTGACTGACTCCTAAATATCCGCTCCCTAACCATCTGCACTTCAGGTTTATGGAGGAACTGCAGCAGCTGAAGAGGGAAGGGTGGTGGTTGGAGTGATGGTGATGCCGTTCGCATGCTGAAGCTGACAGATCGCAACTTAGAGCTAGTTTATGAGCCTATGCCATGGCTGTGCAGGCAGCAAAGAAGGAGTTTGTTGCTGCCTTCATAGCATCTGTGAAGTCTCAAACAGTGGAGCTTTTCTGGGTGGTGAGGGGGTTGATCAGTCTGGCCTCCCTCTGCCTGGAACTTGAATCTTCCAGTGCTTGCTGTGACAAGTTTGTGGATTACTTCATGGACAAAATCTCTCATATTCACCACAACGTTGACACCACATTTTTTATGATAGGAGAACCCGAAGTTGTGGAAGCCCCGTCCTGTCTTATATTGTGGGATCAGTTTCAGTGGGTGTCACCCTCTGATGCAGGGGATGTTCTTGGGGCACTCAGAGCCACCTCTTGCAAACTGGACCCATGCCCATCCTGGCTGGTTAAGGCCAGCCAGGAGAAGCTGGGGCCGTTGCTGTCAGGGGTGGTCAATGCCTCCCTTCGGGAGGGCAAAATGTTGTGCTATCTCAAAGAGGCAGTGATACGGCCTCTGCTCAAAAAACCATCACTTGACATTGACTTCCTCACCAGCTTTTTAGGAAAGGTTATTGAATGGGTAATGGCTGGGCAGCTGCAGGAGCATCTGGGCTGCATCAGTTTCCTGGATCCCTCACAGTCTGGCTTTCATCTGGGCTCTGACTTTGGTTGATGACCTCTGCCGTAAATTGGATTCGAGTCGGTTGACCCTTTTGATTTAGTTAGATCTGTCGGCTGCTTTTGATATCGTTGACCACAAGATGTTGGTGACTTGCTTGCGGGACCAATCCAGGATGAGCGGGATTGTTCTTAAATTATTCTGTTCCTTCCTGGCCGGGAGAACTCAGCAAGTGGTGCTCAGGGATTGTTCTTCATCTCACCAGGGTCTCTTATGTGGAGTCCTGCAAGGTTCTATTCTATCTCCTCTCCTGTATCAACGTGTATATGCAGATGCTGGGCAAGGTCATGAGAAGGTTTGGCATTTGGTGCCATCAATATGTTGATGACACCCAACTCTACCTCTCTTTTTCATCAGGCGAAGACCCGGCAGTCTCGATTCTTACTCGGTGTCTAGCAGCTGTGGGAGACTGGATGAGGGCAAGTTGACTGAAGCTGGATCCCAACAAGATGAAGGTGATGCTAGTGGGGAGACCAGTGGAGTTGGCGGTCCCTGTCATTGATTAGGTTCACCCCTCATTGTTCCCCCAGGTTCGTAGTCTGGGAGTACTCCCTGATTCCCAGATCTGCCTGAAAGTCCAGGTAGGGGCTGTGGCGAGGAGTATGTTTCACCAGTTACATCTGGTGTGGCAATTTTGGCCATATGTTTCAGACTTCAACCTTGTCACTATCATCCCTGCTTTCATCAGCTTCAGACTGGAGTATTGTAATGCACTCTACATGGGGCTACCTCTGTTGATGGTTTGGAGACTGCAGCTGGTGGAGAATGAGGAGGCCTGTCTCCTCATAGGGATGGGCCACCGAGAGCACATTAAACCATTGCTCTGTTCTGTGTACTGGCAGCCTATAGTCTTCTGGGCCCAATTCAAAGTGCTGGTGCTTACCTAGAAAGCCCTAAATAGCTTAGGCCATACCTTCCCATGTGACCGTACCTCTAATATTGTGTGCGATTCTGGTTGCCCCATCTCAAAAAAGACATAGCTGAATGAGAAAATGTACAGAGAAGGGCAACAAAAATTATCAAGGGCATGGAAGGGCTCCCATAGGAGGAGAGGCTTGGTAGGTTGGGGTTCTTCAGTTTGGAGAAGAGACGACTGAGAGGAGATATGATAGAAGTCTATAAAATCATGAGTGGTGTGGAACTAATAAACAAGGGACAGTTATTTGCCCACTCAGCTAGTACTAGAACTAGGGGACACTCCAGAAACTCGTGGGTGGCAAGTTTAAAACAAATAAAAGAAAATATTTTTTCACTCAGCATATAATTCGGTTGTGGAATCTACTGCCAGAGGCTGTAGTAAGGTCCAGTACTATAGCTGAGTTTAAAAGAGGTTTGGACAAGTTTATGGAAGATAGGTCCATTAGCAGCTATTAGCCAGACAGGATCAGGAAACATGATGGGAGCTGGGGAAAAACAACAGGGAATGGATCCCCCATTGTGACCTGTTGGGTGCTTCTCCCAAGCCACCATGATTGGCCACTGTCGGAGACAGGATGCTGTGCTAGATGGACCATTGGTATTACCCAATATGGCACTTCTTATGTTCTTATCTGTATGACCGCCTCACTCCCTCCACTTGGGATTGACCTCTGTGGTCAGTCGGGAGTGCCCTTCTCAAAGTCCCCCAGGTATCTCGGGGGGCAACTATGGAAAGGGCCTTTTCGGTGGATGCACCAAGGCTGTGGTACTCCCTTCTGGCAAAGAGGCTCGGTTGGCCTTGGACCTCGCCTCCTTTTGGTGAGAATGAAGGACCTGACTGTTCTGTCAGGCTTTGCATGTGGAAGATGGGTGAAGGCTGAGGGGTTGAGGGTAAGGATGGTAGGATTTCTGTATACTTTTGTAGCATCCCCCATATGGATAATAATGTTTCTATAATGTATTTGTATTTTTGTATTTATATTATTGCATATTTATATTTTTATTTTTATGAATTGCTAGCCATCCCAAGCTGCTTTAACAGGAGGGGCAGGGTATAAATTGCTCAAATAAATAAATAAATAAACAAATATTTCCTGGTATTTCCATTTCCATTTCCATTTTAATTTATACCCCACCTCTCTCCCATAGGACTCGAGGCGGCTTACAAAACATAAACATGTCCTGGGTTTTCCATGGAGGGGTCCAAGGAACAAATTTCACAGCATCTAACATAATATACAATTTAAGCAGAATAAACAAGCAATTTACATTATCACATCCCCTTAAGTCAGCCAACATCCCATTCTACGACCTCCCCCACAAAAACAGGGTAGGTCCCTCCAACCACCAGATCATCCCCTGTTGCCACCAGGGGAAACCTGACCACCTCCACCCTCCTCTCACCAGGGGGAGGTGGCCCCACCAGCCCTACGTCAGCAACCCTACAAAACTCCTCCCATTCCTCCCATTCTCCTATCTTCTTCCCCAAACCTACCCAAGGCAAGCCACTAACACACAACTCCTTCCTACCCTCTTCCATAAGCATCCTGCAACCCCTCTCCATAACTCCCCTATTCTCGTTCCCACAAGGGACTACCCCCTTCTGCTCCCCTCTCTCTTTCCCCCTTCTCCACTATCCATACAGAACAACAACCCCCCAAACAATCTCCCCCCCGAGCCTCACGTACTACCCCCCTCACCTCTCTAGCCCAACAAGGGTTCCCCCCTTCCCCCCTCCAGTCCCCAAAGGGCACCAAAGGGCTGCACCCTTTGGCCGTGGAACTTTGGCTCGTGGACGCTGGCTAGCGGCCTGCGGCACAGCACCCAGGTTGTTCTTTAAATGCTCCCCAGCATTTCCAGTAGCCAGCGTGCAGGGGGAGGGCCAGGGGGGGCAAAGAGAGTGTCCCAATCCCCCTCACCTGCTCCCCGTTGTCCCATAGATGACCAGCGGGACCCCCCAGCAATGGGAGCAGCAGCAGGAGTGGCAGCAGCAGCATGGAATCGAGTCCCAGGTGATGGATGCAGCACAGCCGCCGGGCTGTTCTTTAAATGCTCCCCAGCATTTCTGGTGACCAGCACGCAGGGGGAGGGTCAGGGAGGGCAAAGAGAGTGTCCCGATCCCCCTCACCTGCTCCTCTTTGTCCCATAGATGGCCAGAGGGACCCCCCAGCAACGGGAGCAGTGGCAGGAGTGGCAGCAGCAGTGCGGAAGCGAGCCCCAGGTGATGGATGCAGCACAGTCATCAGGCTGTTCTTTAAATGCTCCCCAGCATTTCCGGTGGCCAGCGCGCAGGGGGAGGGGCAGGGGGGGCAAAGATAGTGTCCCGATCCCCCTCACCTGCTCCCCTTTGTCCCATAGATGGCCATCAGGACCCCCCAGCAACGGGAGCAGTGGCAGGAGCGGCAGCAGCAGCGCAGAAGCGAGCCCCAGGTGATGGACGCAGCACAACTTTGACTGTCTGACTTGGGATCACAGCTAAGTATATTAACTAGTCTGATTGTACTTCATATAGAAAACCAGATCTATACAATTCATATTTGTTTATTAGAGAAATAAAGGACCTGATCCAAGCTACCATATGCATGTATGGTGTGCAGGTTGCATGAGTGCATAAACCTAGAGCATGCACACACCATGTGTGCACCATGTGCAATGGATACATAATAGGCATGCAGTGTGCGAACCTTGTGTACATAGTGCACAAATGAGGCAACATGTTCTGAACGTGTGCATCTTGAATCAGACCCAAACATGGTGGGGCCAATCCCATGGCTTGCAGATCTCGCACACAAACTTTGCTCACACACAATATGCTGTCAATGGAGATGTGCACAGTTTCCACGTGGGATCCATGGGCCATGGGATCAGGCCCAGAGGGTGAAGTCCTGGGTCTTTGGCCACTGACTTCAGAAGATCCAGGATTCCACCTCTTTCTTTTGAATGAAAAGCCGTGTAATTTTTAAAAATTAATTATTTATTGTTATTATTTAAAATATTTCTTTATTTTAAAAGTTAGTTTTTTGTGTGTTTGTATGTGCATTAGAGCTGGAAGTGGGTACCTGAAAAAATAAGTAACTCATCAAATTTCCAGTACCCTAATTATCTCAGTAAAGATTACAACCTGATTGGGTATCCTATGCTTCGAAATGTTGACTTCCAGTTCTAGATATCAACTTCCAGGACTAATTTTGTGTTGATATACCAACTCCCAACATCAATTTAGCGGGTTTCCATCATGTTCTGACAATTTTCAGCAACTTCAAGTCCCACAAAACTACTTATGGTTCCCAGAACGTCAACTTCTGGTACCAGGAAACTATTCCTGGTAACTTTTTAAAAAAAGGTTCATGCAGATTTTTCAGTTTTCAAACTTGATATACTGATTGCTATACCGATATACCAATTAGGAATCAGTAAGTCAAAAAATCAATACTGGAAGAACCAGATTTTTTGTGATTGCCAGAAACCAGTTTGGCACCCAGGAAACCTGTTAGTACCTGATGCAATACCTGCAAAGGCAGGTTTAACTTACAAGTAATAAATTTAGTACCCATTTCAGTTCTAGAGTAAATGTATGTGTGTGCACGGGCAACTTTTATTTTGAATTTCTGGATTCAGTATTTAAATTTTCACCGAGCTGCTTTCAGGAGGGGCGGGGTATAAATGTATTAAAATAAATAAATAAATATCAAGAAAAGATTAAGGTGAACAGGCACTTAATTTTTCTTTCTTTCAGTGCACAACATTTACAATTTTAGCCTGTATTTATATTACAGTAAAATAAATGGGAATCTATTAGCAAATAGGTAGCTCAAAACCAGTGCCACGGTTGTGATAAATGTTGATTACAGAGTAGTAATCGATTGTTTCAAAACATCCATTTGTTAGAGCAAGTTTAAGTAAATGTTTGCACCAAAAAGAATTGGGATTAGGAAACTGAAAAAAAATAACTTGTCGTTTCCCCAAAGGTTTATGATAAATTGTCGAAGGGAGGGGAGATTATTACCATTGTCTGAAAGAGGCATAGTTTATCAGTGTCACCTGTATCATCACACAGTGACTAAAGAAATGATACCCACAGATATCATCACAAAACTCATATCTGATGACAAGTAACTTTAGTGCCTATAGAGTGAATCCTGAAAAATCAAATCACCTAGAAAATATTGCTACAAATACTAAAATTAATGTTCTACATTCCCAGTCCTTGACAGTGTACTATTCTCATCACTATCACTTACCTCTTGTGACTTCTATAATGTTCCTCTAAACTAGACGTGTGCACCAGGGACCCATGTTGTTATTTATTTTCATTTTTCTTTTTCGTTATTTAAATGTTCTGTTTTCGTAAATATCAAATTTTCGTTTTCGTTTTCTATTGGTTTCAATGGAAAACAAATTTTCGGACGTTACATTTTTGTTTATCATTATATTTTGATGAAATGTGGAGGGATTGTACCTTCAATTGAAGAAATTATGTACCAAATTTCAGAATGATTGAATAAAGGAATCCGATTTTATAAGGAGCTGAATGAAGTTATTTTGCAAAGAATCTGCATATACATCCTGAATGTAGCTTCTTTGTCTCCCATCTAATGTGGATGAAACTTGGCAATATTAGACCTCTCCCAAATTTGACTATCTATGAAAATCTTCAGAAGGATTTGATAAAGGGTGCTGGTGTTATAAGCTATTAACTTAAAATGTATGTCTGACTGTAACATCTTTGAAGTCCAACCAGTGTATGTGAAATTTGGCAGGGATGTATCACACATCTTCAGATTCATGTCTGACAAATATTGGAAAGATGTGATAAAGGGTCCCAATTTTATAAGTCAGCACAGCATATGCAGAGAATGAGTCTATGCCATGGATTCTCTTACGTGTCACTGAGGTATAATATCTGTTTATGATGCCAATTGGACAGCAGAAATGTCAACCAAATATCCTCATTCTGTGCTGTGACCATCCCAACATCTCTCTCCCACTTGTTACTGGGAAGTCGGAAGCATCTGTTTAGGAAAGAGCCAGCAGAGATTCTCTTATGTCCTCTGTCACAGTGCTGCAGGATGTGATTGTGAGGATAATTGGCCATCCTGGATGTGTAAACCATGTATCCTCATTGCTTGGATGGATGCTATCCCCAAAGTCCCAGTTATGTCTCTTCTATGCCTGCCTCAGGGCCGCCCCCTATGCCCTCCTCGAAGTCACCACCTATTGATCCTGTAAAGTTGGAAGCATGCAGTAATTGGTCAGTGAATGTGTCTGTCAGTGAGTTGGGTTCTGCCCCATTCTCCTTTTTACAGCCTTCCTCCCCCTGCCATGCCAGGTGCCTGCCTCTGACTGACTATTTATCTGAATAATAGTCTTCAAGGGGACAACTCCAATTGCTTATAAAATTGAGTCCCTTTATCAAATTGACCTGTAGTTTGGCAGATATGAGAGGGAAGGTGTGGGATACATACTTGCCAAATGTCTTGTAAACAGGATGGAAGATAAAAATGTTACAGCCAGAAATGCATTTTCAAGTTAATAGCTTATAACATCAGGACCCTTTATCAAATCTTTCTGAAATTTGTCAAGGTTGGTACTCCTGTTGAGGAACATACCTGTTCAAATTTTCATGAAAAGTAGATGAAAGATAAAGAAGTTGTAGCCAGGAATATGTATGCAGCTTTTCTTAAAATCACAGCATCCAACTACTTATAAAATCCTTTATCCCATTCTTCTGAACTTTGGGGCACATAGTGCCCTCTGTTGGGGGGTACAGTCTCTCCAAGTATTGTCAGAATTGAATCAGAAACAAAAAGTTTATAGCCAGAAATAAATTTTTCAGTTTGTTCCCATTAGTTTAAAAACAAAAATTTGCTTTCACTTTCATCATCATTATTATTTGTTTTTGTTATTACATATCATAATAAAGAAAATTAATTGCGCACCAGTACTCTAAAATTTCATGGTGATAGCTTTGATTTTAGATATAGTTATAATTTATAACAGTGGGTCCAACCTTTTTTACAAATGGATTGCTGCCAGCCCTCATAATTTCTCACAGACCATCATGAAACCACAAGAGATGTACATGACCCAGCATATGTTCATTGCAAGTTGGTTGCAACTATGCAAATCAGTTGGTGGAGTGCTATGGGAACCTTGAAGGTGGGTATGGTGTCCAGGATATACTAATTATGGTCATTCAGTTGAGTCCCCCTATCCCTGGTGATGGCTGTGTTGCCATCAGGGACTAAAACTTGCTCTCTCTTCTGTAACTGTGATTAGTTTCATGGGCAACTTACCACCATGACCTCCTGGACCACCATTTGGGAATCACTGTTTTAGTATTCTTTCCACCCTTCTCCCAGTTTCCCAACCTCTTCAACCAATGTGTTGTATGTCCTACAGGCTTACGACTCAACCTGAGCCTAATGGTACCCAACTGGTTTCATTGGGCTTTGGTTAGGGTGGGTGTATTCCTGGCCAAAACCCTTCTTGGTTTGATCAAATTCCCCAGCTGTGGGAGGTCCTGCCCTCCCTGTAGGGTTGTAATTTCACAGGTCTCATTGGGTATTAACATACATGACAGAATCTGGACCAGGCTGGCCACTCTGGACTGCTCCAGAAACAGAGGACTACCACATGTGATAACCTTCTGTCACCCAATTGGGCAGTTCGTTCCAAGACATGGTGGCAGCTATACCAGAGTGTGACTCCGGAGTCCTCTGGAGTTGCAGCCTGGGCTAGCCATCACGCCCAGGGAAACTCCAGGCCCAACATCTGGATGGCTCTGAACAAATGTGATGGTGGCCTGCAGGATAAAGGGGGTCCAAGAAGGCCACAGCGGGCCACTGTCATGTTTGTTGACACCCCATGCTGTAGGCAGAGGGAGGCCTTCCATGGATCAGACGGTTGGACTAAAAGACTTTTGAAATTAATTTCAAATCTAAAATTCTATCCTTTTTTTTTATATAAACTGTCAACATCTTTTTTTTTACAAAAATCCTTTCCCATTTATAGAATGCTGGCCTGCATTCAACACAGAGTAAGACACAGTGAAAAAGGGTAAAAAGTTAACTTGTGTATTTTATGTGTGGACAGAAATCACAGAGAATGTGAGAACCTTGTGCTGACAGGCAACATCTGAACTTAAGATAACTGTTTGATCTATAATGCACTGTGCTGCAAAGAGAAGTGTCTTATTCTAGATACATTTGAACCACCAGGTTAGATTGCATTGGACTCAGGCTTAATAGAAAAGAATTTCAATATTCATCAAAAGAATTTTGATGAATACTGAAGTTTGTTTATCTACAAAATGGTTCAAGTGGTGGAAAAAAGACAGAACCAGGCTCCCCACTATGCAGCATTAATGTGCAGTACCACTTGCAATATCATTTCTTAATGATGTGAACACATGTCCATCTCTGGGACCACCAACTCATTCAGTATAGGCCACTGAACAGCTGCAAGATAATCACTACCAGCCTGTACTATATTTTAACCTGTGACCTGGTGGTGGTTCAGCAAATGGACAATCTGAGTTATCTAGTTCCCCAAAATAAAATGCTATACCAGTTATTGTCATTTTAACAGCATCATACCTGAATCTATGCCAATGGCCATGCTACATTAGACACAGCTATATCAGAGTCACAAATGTTTTTCTGTTTATAAATGGAACAGACAAATACTCCTTATTAAACAGGTTTAATTAAGAGATACCATAGTACTCCCATTTAACAATTACACTGCATGGCCTTGAAAGAGAGAGTGGATAGTTATTGATCTTAAAAAGTCATCCGATTCATATTAAACTTTATTTTAAGCTTTCTCAATGAGTTTTTGACTACTGCAATACAAAATGTGAGGTAATGGCAGAGATCAAAAAAGAAAACTGGAGATAAAAGATCAGAATGGTCATGTGTTATAGCACATGCAGCCAACTAATGCCATGGGTCATGCTACTTGGGCAGTGTGGACCAAACAGCTGAAGCACTGTAACTCAAAAATAATTACACCGATTTTGATTAAGTTGCTCTTGACATACACTGGTCCAAGTAAAGCATAATTATGTTAACTTATTAGATACTTAAACTCATTTCTTAGGTTATTGTCAAACATGATGGGGCCATGGGTGGCCACACTTTTACCCGTGTGGCCACCCATGGTGCTGTTACGTCTGATCCCGCCCCCCCCCCAAAGTTATCCTGGATGGGATCAGGGATGTCCCTGGGGCGTGGCACTTCTTATCCTGGTCAGTTCTGGTCCATTGCCAAGTCACAGCCTGGGCTAAGCACTTCAATTGCCCAGGGAAGCCATCTCTGGAGGGGATAGAGCAGGCCGTCATGTTTGGTGGCCCACTCTACCTGACCTCAGTCCATGGGGGTGGTGGGCTCTTCTGGTTGTGCATGGTGGCCTCATAAGCTGCCGTGGCTGCCTCTCAGGGTGGTGTGTGAGCTGCACTCAACAGCATGGGCTCAATGTCTGCAGACCCACGTCTGCATGCCACCCCGTCCTCTCCCTGCCCCCTCTCCAGCCAAGACTACTGACACATCTGTTCAGCAGCTGGGCCAGATTCTGACTGGGGTGAGGACCATCACCCCATCCAGGATCAAAGCATGACTTGTGCTGTCATGTTTCAAAATGGATAATGCCCTTAGACATCATAGATTAGTTAACTAAAGGAATTTTAAAAATTCTTAATGTCTGAACAGCTTCTATGTGGAGTGGTTCTGGCTCATGGTGGGAACTGAACAGAAGTCTGGCAACATTATTCATCTTTGGGTCAGAGGTTCAGAAGGGGTTAATCCAGCACTACTTATATAAGCACCACTATTAAAAGTGTATGCACAGATATCAAGTATATAGGGTAAACAAAATACTACAAAGATCTATAGTAGATTTTTCAATTAACAGTTGATGTCACTCAGAATTCCTCTTACTACCCAAAGCACCGATCCAAAGTACATGCACACGCCTTGTGTGTGTATGCACAGATCTAACCTACTTTGTGCGTGTACACCGTGCTACACAGGAAGCCCACCACCACTACCTCCCAACTGTACTGCCACTGTCACAGAAAGAAGGAGGATTGTGACAGGGTAAGCTAGCAGTAGCACAGTCAGAAGGCATGGGGCTTCCCATGTAGCACCATACGTACACAACGTATGTACTCAGATCTTCGATCACGGCTTAAATTTGGGTCGTGTTACAGCATAACCTCCTGCATCGACATCCTATAAAAATTTTTTTATTGTGGACATGTTTTGACCCTTCCACATGCCAAACCCTCTTTAAATAAGACAAAAATAATATCTCCTAAGGTTTCTGGATATTATTATTGGTGTTGATTTATATATAACAAGTTTAGAGTAGCTTTCAAAAATGGAAGCATCAAGATTAAAAGTAATAATTAAAAATGTTATAAACAGACTCCCAACCCATATAGTGGGTAAGGTTATACTGCATTTTAAATTAGGGCTGAGCCAAATAGTAAACATTTTATTTGTGATTTTATTAACAAATTATTTTTAAAAAAATTTATTTATTTAATTTTTTTTGCGGGGATTCCAGCTATTTAACACTGGACCAAAACTCAGTGTCACAGTAAACAGTTTTTAATATAACAAGGATTTCAATCAACACTTATATTAACTTGGGAAGCTTCCCAAGTCAAAACAAATGTCCAGGCCTGTAAACAGGTCCTGGCCTCCCGGAACTGTTGTCAATGGTGATGGTTATGGTGGGGGCCCACTTTGTCCAACGTCTCTGACCTTATCTGCAAAGCACATTGCTGACCACTCTGCCAGCCTGTCTCTTCCTCTTGGCACATGTAGCGAGTCAGAAACCCACTCCTGACAGTTCTGACTAGCTCTGCTATTGTTTTATTAGAGCAGCAGGAACTTCTCTAATTGTTAAGTTGCACGCTACATTATAAAACCCCAACATTCTATTTGTTATAAAATTGGCATGACTAAAGTTAGGATAGTTAAATTTGTAGTGAAGGCTCACTAGGGTAAGTGGTTCATGCTATCCACAGTTCAGCCCAATTGGTTGGAAGGCAACTGAGATACAGCAGTTTGAAAACTGCACTTTGAAGTCTGTTTTTTCTCCCAGTTCGACTGTATCAATCTGGGCAGGGTAGATGGGTTTAGTATTGTGGGGAGGGGGGGGAAGGAGGTATGAGTCTTTTTGAAAATTCAAGGAGGCTGCCAGGGGATGACTAGTTTTTTTTTGTAAAACCGATGACTAGTTTTAAAGTTATGACGTTGTGAAAAACCTCGTGTTAGCCTATAGAAAGGGGCAGGGCTGCTTTGAAGAAGAGCACTGCTCACCACCTCTTCTCCTGTCTTTTGCTTCCCTGAGCAAGGCTCGGGGCAATTGTTCCTGGGTTTTTGGGGGTTGTGAGGGAGGACAACCGACCCAGCGACCTTGGCCCCCTCCCCGCTTGCCACCACTTGCTGCCCCACCTGCTTGCCTCCACCCCTGCCAAGATCACTACCACTTGCCCGCTGAGAGCCTGGAGCCTGATCCCCCCCAATTCTGCCACCTCACCACCACCACTGCTCTGCCCCGCCTCTGCAAGGGTACTTTTAAAAGTGCCTGCACTGCCAACTTGCCTCATGCAAGTGCTTTGTGGGGCTTCTGCCATGTTCTCTAGTGTGTAACGCCCTCCTGTCCCCAGGTTCAGTGTTGCTTGGGGCTGAAATATGAAGGCAAAGTGTGGGTGTATGGAGCCTAAATTATAAGTGAGCACAGTGTGAGATTGGACAATCTCTTTACTGCTAACATGGCACAGAAATTGAGGAGGGAGCCTTAACTTGCTATTTCCATGCTTTTTAGTGCATGACTGAATTTGCAAGAGCCTTAACTCTTCTTGTAAACAGGAGGGTTTTTGATTATGAAATATTTTTTAACCTTGGGAAGATGTGGTGGGAGGGAATACTGGGGTCCACTATCTAAACTAGTAACTCAGTTTTGTGTTAGCTATTTATATTAACAGAAGATGTATGAAAAATCAAACGAGTATTCAAGAGTCTAGTTGATGTAGGACTAAGACTAAGTCCAATACTAACCTAATGTCCTGATCGAAAGTCCACATGCATGCTTCTGGTACAGGCAATTGTGTGTGTGCACAGTGCATGCATGCAGGGTAGCCCAATAAAGTTGCCTGCCTCTGGACCTAGCTACCACCACGGCAATTACTTCAACCCCCCTTCTGTCTCTCCTGGTCACAGAGGGGTCGGAAGGCAAAGAAATTTCTCCTGCCAACATAACATGTGCACACTATGCATGCACATGCAATTGCAGATTTGGTCCATGCATGCACATGAGGCATGTGCCCAGATCCTGGATTGGGGCTTTTGTCTAATAAACAGAGGAATCTAATAAAAATAGGTAGATACAAAAAGTATAGAATGTCATTGCCAGAAAATAGCCCAAAGATCTTTGCTCTGTCTAGCTAAAATAATTAGGTTCTTGCAGAGCATTTTAATTAAACAATCAGTGTGGGCTTCAAAAGGAATCTCAGAATTCACAACCACTGAAAGATCAGTGGGCAAAATCCAAAACCCCATGTGTGTCACCACACGGAATCCACATGGGGCTGTGGACACCATACTGGAGGTGTGCATGCTCTATATGTACTGCATGAGCCAGTCCACGGGGCTTGGAATTGGTCACATTAACATTATGCAAGCAATAAGGGCAACACATAAAACCTACCACAGATGCCTCAACAATTATGAGCAAATCAATCTACAACTTGCAAAAACAGCCAGGCATAAGATGTTCAACAAATCCACAAAACAACAGTAAACAAACATCGCTTTCATGAGGCAAGGTCATGCAACAGCATTTGATCAGGAAATGTGATGATGATGCGTTAACGCAGGACCAGATATACACTTCTACTAAAACCTGATTTTTATTTGGCTTTCTCCATTGTTCCTCCTATTTCTTTCCAATTTGACTTTGTCCCAGCACTAAAGAGGAAATTTCTTCTCTGGGTGGTTTTTATACACTATGAATAGCATCAGAATTCCTTTTGGTATTTGTCCTCAGAGGACATACTGTATGTAAAATAAAAATAATTTTGTTTTCCACTTGGACTGTATTAGTGCACTTAAGGGGAAATTTGTCCTTCTAAAGGATTTTATGATATTTCAGTCTTGTGCAGTATGGTAACACTTGGTATCTTCCATTTGAGTTTATTACTCTTACTTGTGCATCAGCCTGAGTTGACTTTCCCAGCATAGAAGGCTATGTAGATTTGTGACAAGACTAAAAAAATGAATATTGGCACCGAGTCCAGGATTGCAGAAAAAAGATATTGAGAGTCAAAAGCTACCAGAATTTTGACTAAAATATTCTTTTGCACTTATCTCAAATCCTCAAAGAACTCTACTAATATGCAAGTTCCTTTAACTTCAATGGGTTTGAAATGTAAGAACACTTTAATAGGGTTGCTGTGGATTACAATGGTGACCTAAGCATGGTCTCTCAGATGGTGGTGGGGTGGGGAGGGGCACTTTCCTTTGTTAGGGGACACAACTAGAAGGTGAGAAGACAGAGAGAAGAAATAAATTAATGAGGAGGGGTATATTCCCCACGGACCTATTCTTGGCTATCTCCTGATTCACAATTACATAACCAACTCTGGGTAGAGCAACGCGGACTTTGGTCCCCAGTGGCAACTGGCCATCTCCATGGGGAAGGTGAGGCCAGAAATTAATGCATACATTACACATTTACAAGCATCCCCTACTTCTTCTTTTCCTCTGATGTTGACAAGGATCAAATCCATTCTTCCGTGTGCAGTAGCAGCCAGTCCACAATGTGCCTGCAACAGGCTACTGTATTCTTTTCCAAGAACAAGGTAATCCATGAGTAATTTTGAAACCTAACAATGGTTTGTTCCGAGGATCACAGCTGTAGTCTCCACTCCATTAACTTCATTATTTCTTGACATTTCTACTTATTATGACTTCTATTGCATTTTCAGAGTTTAGAGTGCTTTACAATTTCTGGGGCCAGTCCTAAAGTCCCAAATGCATTGATTTGGGGTGGGGGGGAGTGCATGGGGGTCCACAGCAGTTTGCATGTGAGGCACAGGTGCGTGCAACTTAGGATCAGCCCATTATCTAGTTAATCCTAACAACAACCTAAAGGCTGATGTACATTTGGTGGACATTTGCAGCTGGAGGGCTGATTAGGTGAAGGGTTCTTTTTAGTTTTTTAGGGTTGTGTGAACAGAACGTGGTTCGGATGTTCGGCCGTTCGGTAGTTTGGTTCGAAAACCGAGTTCAGGTTCAGTAGTTCAGTTCAAACAAGTTCAGTCTTGCCGAACGTTCGGCGGAGTTTGGCCCTGCTGCAAGGCTTGGGGCACTCCAGGAACCCCCAGCAGGGCCCGTGGTGGCATGGCAGGCCATCAGAGACCCAGCATCAGCAGCACAGATGGGGAAGAATTGACGCTTGGCACCACGGCTTACCCGGGCAAGCAGGCTCAGCGCTTGGCCCCTGGGGGTGCCTGTGGAGTCATAGGCTTGGACAAGGATGGCCACACGTCCCTCCGAGAGCTGTGTCACCCACCACCATCTTCTGCCCCTCCCATATGTTCCATTCAACCCATCAAGTTGAGCTTCCTGGACAACCCCGCAGACAGCGGTCCCACCAACAAGTTAGAGATGAGCATGGACTGCATCCAGGTGAAGGATATGGATGTAGGTGGCAACCCCATGTGGGTGAATAGCAAACCACCTGTCAAATCCTGCCTGGGATTTGGTCTCTGGCACACTCGAAGCTGCCACCACCTGTTTTGGTGCCCGTAAGGCGGGAATGGGGCACATGGAAGAGGTGGAAAGGACCGTGCCCATCACCATGGCTCAAACTTCACAGGCCTGATTTTGGCATTCAGGTTTTAGAGGCTCCCAGCAGTGGCACTAGCCGGGGTGTAGTTCGACGGCACCTCCTGCCAGAGTCCTCCATTGCCATGCAGGGCACTGGAAGGCAGGCACTCCAGGAGGCTGTGGCTGTCTCTGCTGTGGATGCAGGAGCAGGTGCAGGTGCTTTGGGGTTGGATGTTCCTCCAGGGCCACCAATGTCCCTGACCCTCATTATTGAGGTGATCCCAAGCAGTCCAGGACTGGTGGATCCCACCCTGGCTGCTAGAGGCAGGACCCGATCCCAGGGCATTGGCAGCAGGGAGAGGAACAGCAGAAGCATCCGCAGCTATAGGGGGCACAGGGAGAGTAGCAGCAGCATATTGGGCAGTCCTTCAGCCTCAAGGTCCCAATACTCCCCTTCATGGGACATCACTCTGATTGGGGACAATAAGGCAGCCAGACACTAGTCCCGAGGAGGAGATGTCTGGTGCTGTTATTCCCCTCCCAGCAGCATTGTCAGTGGTACATCACCGCAAGCGAGAAGGCAGGAGGGGGCAAAAAACCCTCAGTCTGGGCAGGGCGCATTTTAAGTTGGTGTGGGCAGATGATCCCAGGGAGGTGCAGTGCAGTTTGTGCCAGAAGGCGGTGAAGCATGGTCAGGTGCTCAACAACTGCCATGGCGAGGCACCTGAAGGGATGCCACAGCACCGTGCTACTAAGCGGCCCAGCAGAGGCAGTGGATGCCAGTGGGTTCCTGAATGCAGCGGCCAGTCGTCCGCCTCCATCAGCAGGCAAGTGTCCTGCTCTAACAGCTGCCGATAGCAACAGAAGCAGTATCGCTGCTACGGGGGAGCAGCAGCAGCAGCAGCATCAGTGCACCATAGAGGAGCTGGGGTGGGGGAAGCTGCCTTGTCCATTGGCACATAAGCACTGGGGAGGAAGCTGTCCTTCCACTGAAAGCCACATGCATATTGGGGGAAAGGATTGCGCTTGACAGGCAGCACTTCTCGGCGGTCGGGGACATGGGGTTTAGGCACCTGATTGACTTCCTGGCCCCCCAGTTTAAGCTGCCCTCGTACACAACCGAGTCAGGCTGCTACCGATGCCTGACTGCCTGCAACTCCTGGCCAAGCAGGGGTTCCAGGCCAGTCACTGAGTCCTGGTCAGGCCTCTGTCACTGCTCCATTGATGTCTGGAAGCCTGCAACACTGGGCCCTGATGGTGACTAGAACGGAGGAGAACCCATCCCAGTACAGTATAGAGTGAGCAGAACTAGAGGCCTGCCAGCACCACCCAGAGTCAGCAGGTGGTGCCAGCCCTGTACAGGACTTTAAAGAAGCGGGTGAGGGAGCAGATGGCAGGGGCTAGGGGTGCCACCATCCACTTCACCGCTGACCTGTGGTCAAGTAGGAATGCACAACATGCCTATCTGGCAGTGACTGATGACGCACTGGTTGCAGGACCCAGAGGCAGCATTTGGCAGTGGCAGGAGGGGTCCTGAATCAAGGTATAGGTGGGTCCTGCTTCTGGCAGAAGTCATGGACGCTACGGCCCCGCCACTTCTTGGAACATCGAGGCACCCCTGACCTCCATGGTGAGGGAGTGGATCACGCCAGGCGTGCCCTTCACCAAGGGGTGCGTGGTGATGCACAACGTGGCCAATATATTGAGGGCAGTCCACTAGGGGGGCTTCACCAGCATCCCTCCCTTCACCTGGTGTTTAGGGATGCTCTGAGCTTGGGGGAGAAGGGGATTGGGGCAGGCACCGTTAGATCCCTGATCGAGCAGGGGAGGAAGCTGACCAGCGGTTTCTTTACCCGGAGCGTGATGGGCAGTGACCTCCTCCAGGGGAAGGAGGCTTAGCAAGGCTCCCCAGTGCACCAGCTGGTGCAGGATGTGTCCACCCGGTGGAATTCCTCCATGTTCCTGATGCTCATGTGGCTTATTGAGCAGAAAACCAGCTTGCATCAGGTTCAACTGGTGACGGACAGCGGGGCATCTCCAGGGTACTATGGCGCAGAATTGAAGATCCTGGAGCTCTATCGGCACTGGAACGGTGATCTGGTGGAGTGGGTCCATCAGGCATAGAGGGCTCTGGAGAGTGTGCAGCAGTGGCAGCAGCAGCAGCAGAACCAGGACACCCCTGGGGATGGTGGGAGTGGGAGCAGTCACCCCTTTCAGTTGGCAGAGTCTATCTCTGCTCCAAGCCTGAGCAGTAGCAGCACCAGTAGCAGCACCCCTATCGCTTCTGGATGATGTGACCATCCCTGATGGTGGGTCCTGGGGCTGGAGTTGCTGCTTCTTGAGGCGATAGAATGACAACTCCCCATGTGAGTGGAATAACGGCCCCAGAACCCTGACAGTTTGTCCTGGGGCTGGATCAGCTGGAGAACTCTGAAGGCCAAAGTGGAGAAGGGTTCCATGTGAACGGCAGTCGAACATGTGTCAGCGGTCCTAAGAGATAGGCGAATGCCATTCTGTCTTCAGGGCCCTCACAGATGATTGAAGATACATCACGTCAGGAGTGGCTCCCCCTGCAGGGAATTATGGGCTGTGCCCCCCAAAGCCCTGCGGGGGCACCGCCACGGCTTCAACCGTTTTAAAAAAAGAAAAAAAAATCTGTTCCGCCATTTATGACAGCTACATCAGCCTCTGAGCTGCTGCAGAGGCTTCTGTAGCTGTCACTGAAGTTCTGAACCCGTTCTCCCTTCGGGGACCCACCCACTCCACTGGGAGAGGGAGTGGGTCCCTGAAGGGACAAAAAGGTTCAGCTGCTCAGCCGCCCAAAGCGTTTTCCTATGGAAAATGCGATTTGGGTGGCTGAACTCCTCTGTCCACAGCACGTATGGGACTTGCTGTGGAGGGAGGGGCTACAGCCTTCCATTGTGCTCAATGGGCGCAATGGAAGATCTCGCCAGGGCGGTCGTGCTGACAGCCCTGGTGAGATAGCTTCTTGGCTCGGGGGACAGGAAGGGGGAGCAGCGCGCATGCGCGCTTCCTCTCTGCCTCACTCAGTCCCCCGAAAGGAGTCATGCTGCGTGCTGCCGCTCCCGCTGCCTGCCAAAGCCAAACAACAGCTGCAGGTAAGCTTAAGTTAGCTAAGCTGACCCTTCCCTCCCCCACCCTGTACCCGACCTCCC
>QEPC01006161.1:60994-75373 GCA_003113815.1 Sphenodon punctatus
TTTGCTAAGCTAAACACAGGGCATGTGTAATACTAGTGCAGCTGATGTAGGAATGAAGAAGCCTTACTGTAGGATGCATAGCAAGGGACAGAGTGATTTTTTTTGGTTGGGGGCCACTGAGCACTGAAACGGAGTGATTTGGGGAGCCAGAGCACTGAAATGAGGGCCAGTACCCACCCAGTGACAGTCTCCCCCCTGCTATCCCCCCATAACCTCTCGCTCACCCCTGCCAGGCTGCTGAGGATCTGACTCTGGGGACTCAGCTCCGATAGGCCCCAAATCTGGTGCACTCTGCCCGCCCCCAAGCCACGCCCCCTTGGCCTGTTTCCAGCGTGCCGGCGGCAAAGGACTTCATTTGATCAATGACCCAGAGGTTTTCCCTTCATGTAAGGGCCCTTGCAGGGTGACTGTCTGTTCTGCACTGCAGGGGTAAGGGTGGGCAGAAGCCCAGTCATGGAGACTGGCACCATTGTGCCAACCTCCTCCAATATTTAACTGCGTGTTTGCAGGGCATAGGGTGTGTGGGTATTTTTACTACCCAAAAATGATATTTGAATGGGATAACATCTACACCCCAAACCATAACAATGAACTTGGGGTAGAAATATGCCCCAAACACTAAAACACATTTTTATAATCATGACAATGGATCAGGGTTAAATGAGCAAGATGATGAGGGATGGTGGTCTATGGCCACTGAGTGGCATTGCCTTGGAGCATCCACTCAGGCAGAGTGCATGGGAAACAATTCAAATAGCTGGCTCCCAGGGTGGTCACTGCAGCCACAGAGGCAGCCTCCATGCTCTCCCACTGCCACGGACCATGGGGGAGGGGGAATCACACTGGGCTGGCCTATGCAAGGGACGTGTCCTCTTCGTGAATGCTGAGGAACCAAGGCTCCCCAGTGCTCCCAGCCAGTTCTCGTGACTTACAAAGACCACTCTCCCCCACCCCCACCCCTACAGTGTATCTCCATGGCATCCCTGTTTGCTGGCATGGCTGGCTGACACTATTCATGTGGGCAGAGGCTCCATGGCTGCCCACTGCCATAGAGCTATTTGACTTTCCCCACATGGAGCACTCCAGATTTCCCAGAAGTCCTCCATGCTTAGCCATGAGTAGGTGCTCCATGACTCTCACAAGCACATACCTGGCCGCTCTGCCTTCAGCTGGATAGTGGCCTCCATGGATCCTGTGTGGCCAGGTGATAGCATCTTGTCTAAAAAAAAAACACTCATTGAAACGGAGGATAAAGGACTTGGTAAAAGCATAGGCATTACTGAGATGTCAGTTTTGCTGAACTCATGTTCAGAAAACCCATGGATGCTCACTCAGAATAGTAAAAAATGTTAGACCATAAAAAGACCACATGCTTATTAATATTACAGAAGCAATATGCCTGGTGCTGAACAGTCATGTAAACAGATTCCTAACTCAAGGGCCTTATTTGCTTATTTGTGAGACAGTCTCACTCTCCGGGTTCTAGATCGGCCCCTGCGGTCATCTGGGGGTGCCGTATTGGAGGTCCCCCAGCAAAATAAGGCATTCTCGGTGGCTGCGCCATGTCTTTGGAATTCCCTCCTGGTGGGGACCCATCTGGCCCCAGACCTCCCGGCCTTCTGTAGGAACTGTAAACCCTGGCTGTTCCGTCAGACATTTCGTGAGGGAGAGGTGTAAGGGTTTGTGGGGATAGGGAGGGTAGAATGGTTTTTGTTCCTGTTTGAAGATTATTATGTTTTAAAGTGTTTAAAGTGTTTTATATTATATTTATATTTTTACTGTTGTTGGTCGCTCTGGGCTGCCTGTGACGGAAAGAGTGGGTTATAAATTTTGTAAAATAAATAAATAAATAAATAAATAAATCATAATCTAGAATGAACAAGGGGGTGGGAGGGGGTTGGCAAGGGTTGGCAAGGGATGAAGAGAGATACATTCTTGAAGTTGAGAAATTTCAGGTGCACTTGCTTAGCTTAGTTGGATCCCGAAGGATGAGAAAGTGTATGGAGAAGCATAAATGAATTATCCATGGGGATGAAAATTTGGGGAAAGCCTGATGGAAGAGTTAGATTTTTAGAAGGGATTTGAAAGTTGTGAGGGAGGGAATAGAACATATGTATTCTAAGAGTGAATTCCAAGCACAGAGCAGCATGGAAGAATGGGAAAGAGGGTTTAAGGTGGAGACTGTCCCCAAAGACATTGTGGGCAAAGTTAATATCACAAACTCTGTGAACATTACAATAAGTTCTGCTGCAGAAGAGCTGAAATCTACAGCTCACTTTGTATCTGATGTAGTAATACCCAGACTTTTAGGTAGTATTTTGGGTGCCCGATTTGTATCCAATTGCTGAAATGTGTATGAATACTCGAAATGCCAGGTATTAGTTACTGAACTGCAATTTTTCTGTTTTACTGACTTATTCTGACTTACTGTTTACCTGTTTTAGTATGTTTCTGAAATACCGTACCATTTTTCTTTCTCAGTAAGTGGCACAAAATGGAAACTGGTAACGGAAAAATGAAACTTTGGAAATGGTATTCTGTTAATTTGGGTAATTTGAATAGGTGTCATTTAATGCAGTCCCAAATGTATTGGGTACCACAAATTCAATGGGTATTTATTTATTTATTTATTTTAAAACATTTGTTAGTCATCTCCCATGCCTACAGCATCCCGGGGCGATGTACAAGTTACTAAAACATGAATAAAAATAACAATTTTAAAAAACTCTTAAAAACACAACAATTTAAACCAAAAGAGGGCTGGGAAAAATAAAATAGAAATAAAAGGTAGGGAAGCATTAAAACTCTAAACCCCCCTCCCCCCCTCCTCCCCAAACGTGAACAGCCAGGTTTTACAAGCCCGCCGGAATGTGAAAAGGCTCGGGGCCAGGCGAGTTTCCTCCAGGAGGGAATTCCAAAGATGCGGCCTGGCCACTGAGAATGCCCTCTCGCTTGACACGGGGGACCTCCAAGAAGGCACCCCCAGCAGACCAAAGGAGTCGCTCTGGGACACGGAGGGTGAGGTGGTCCCTGAGGTACGAGGGGCTCAGACCATGAAGGGCCTTACAGATCAATATCAATACCTTGAACCTGGCTTGGCACGCTATTGGCAACCAGTGCAGAGTCCGGAGCACAGGTGTTATATGCTCCCGATGACCAGTCCCTGTCAGTAGCCGTGTCGCCACATTCTGCACTAGCTGCAGCCTCTGGACCAGGAACAAGGGGAGCCCAACGTAGAGTGCATTACAGTAGTCCAGCCTCGAGGTAACAAAGGCATGGATGAGGGATGCCAGGTCCGACCTGGAGATGTATGGATGCAGCCTCCACACTAGATACAACTGGCAGAAGGCGGCCTTCACCACCACCTCTACCTGTCGATCCAGGCAGAGATCTGAGTCCAAAACCACCCCCAGACTCCTGACCTGCTGAGCTATAGGAGCGTGAACCCGCACAATCAGGGGGGCCGACACCTCACGCACCCTCCCCACCACCTCTTTCTTATCAGGGTTGAGCTTCAGTCTGCTCTGCCGTATCCAATCTGCCATGGCCTCCAGACACTGGGATAGCAACGAGACAGCAGAGTCTGGGTCAGCTGAAACAGAGGGGTACAGCTGAGTATCATCAGCATATTGGTGACATCGCACCCCGAACCCTCTCACGACCTCCCCCAAGGGCTGCATATATACATTAAATAATAACCTTCCCTAAAAAGGGAAGGTTAGAGACAGGTTGGCAGCTGGCGAGTGCATCCACATCTAATGATGTTTTTTTTCATCATGGGGCGCGCCACAGTCTCCTTGAGGCTGGGTGAAAACCTCCCCTGCTGTAAGGATATGTTAACCACTCTCACCAGCACCATCCCCAATGTATCCCTGGAGACTTTCACCAACCAGGACGGGCAAGGACCAAGTTCACAACTGGTGGCTCTCACAAACCCCAGAACATCCACCGAATCAGCCAGCGTCACTTCCTGAAACTCCTCCCACAAAGTTGGACCATACGGGGCATCTGTGACCTCGCGCTCTCCACCTACAGCTCCCAACCAGGTGTCAAAATCTCTCTGAATTTGAGCGATCTTGTCTTCAAAGTAGGTGACAAACTCCTCACAGCAGGTGTGGGAGAAGTCCCCGTCCAGGCAGAGGGAGGCCGGCTGACCAGCTCCCACACCACCCAAAACAACTCCTCCAGGCATGATTTTTCAGATGCTAAGAGGGCAGCAAAGAATTCCTTCTTTGCTGTCCTCATAGCCTCAACATACGACCACAAATGGTCCCTCTGGAGAAGTCGGTCAGAATCAAAGCAAGTCTGACGCCAGCATCGCTCTAGCCTCCTGCCTACTTGCTTCATACACTGCAGCCCCTCATTAAACCAAGGGACCCTGCAGTGACGAGACGGAGGCAGAGGGTGTCTCAGAGCCACCCTGTCAATGGCCTCCCACCGCAAGCTATTCCAATGCTGGAATAGCTCATCAACAGAGTTGCTGTCCAGATCCAAGGTTAATTTCCTCAGGACGTCTTGGAACCACTGATGTTCCATCAGCTTCTGAGGGCGGACCAATCTAACTGGTCCCGTTCCCTTCTGGAGGTGGCGCGCTGAGAGACTGGCCTGGAGGAGATAATGGTCCGTCCATGACAAGGGCATAGCCCTAACCTCCCCCACTACCAGATCACCCGCCTCAAGGCCAGAACTAAAGATCAGGTCAAGGGTATGCCCCCCCCCATGTGGGTCGGTCAGTTGACCACTTGGGACAAATCCATGGTTGTCATGGCGGCCATGAATTCTCGCTCTGCTCCTACAAGGCCAGCATCGGCATGGACGTTGAAGTCCCCTAGGACCAAAGTTCTGGAGGAGCCCAGTGCCACCTCCGAGGCCAACTCTGCTAGAGCAGTAAGGGATGCTGCCGGACAAGAAGGGGCCTGGTATACCAGCAGCACCCCTAGCTTGCCCCCAGTCAAATCAAAGACCACATGGAGGGCCTCAATACTTGCAATCTCTTGAACTGGATATCTCCTGACAGGTCAGTCATCTCTAAAAATAATCACTACGCCACCTCCCTGGCCACCTGTGCGGGGCTGGTGCTGTACGGCATACCCAGCCAGAATGAGATCCACTAAAGTTGGTCTAGCCATCTCATCCAGCCAGGTCTCCATAATACACGCTAGGTCCACAACCCCATCCAAGATCAAATCCCGGACAATTGGGGCCTTGTTGACAATGGACCTCGCATTTAGCAGCAACAGCCCCCCACAGGCAGACCTTGGACCTAGCTCCTCCCTCCACCCCAGAGGGTGGATGGCACATCGCACCTCCATCAGGCACCTAGGTCCCCTAGGGGCATGAGCCATCCAACCCCGTGGACCATACCATCCACGACCGAGAACCACCCCTATGGCCGCTCCTCCCCCCCTGTCCACCCAACCCCAGCTCCCAAAACCCGGCTGTTCACCCAATGGCCTCTCACCCTCCATCCCCCCCACCATGCCCCCCAAGCCACCCCCCCAGTCCACTTGGCCATCCTGCTGCCACCAGGGGCCGGTACAAGACATACCCCCCCAACCTCCCTCTCTCACAGGGAGTTGGGCACACCCCCACCCACCACAGCCATACGACCTCCCCATGCCTCCCCCTACTGCCACCAGGGTTCTGCACCAGGGACCCCTCCCCATCCCCCACCACTCACCCTATCCTCTAACCACCCCTCCTACACTCCCACACCCTTCCTCGCCAACCCTGAACAACCAATGTCCCTTCCACAAGAAAGCCTCCCCCCCACATCCCCTGTGGCCCCAAAGTGCCTCTAAGTGCCACACCCTTTGGCCATGGCCTGCGGCTCTTGGACTGTGATGGTGCTGCTGGCAGCTGGGCTAAGTAGCCCACAGTTACTTCCAGGTAGGGGAGGGGACAAGCCAGCCCACGTGACCGGTTTCTGTGCTTCCCCCTCACCCCTGAAGCTCAATGGTGTTCTTTCCTCCCCTCAGGTCCCTGGGAGTCCCCTGGCCCGGCAGGGGTGGAACAGCGGTGGCAGGCAACAGCGGATCCTCCCTCAGTGGCAGGTGGAGCAGCACAGATAAGTGGATGTCTCAGTGGTGCCGCTGGCAGCTGGGCTAAGTAGCCCGCAGCCACTTCCAGGGAGGGGAGGGGACAAGCTGGCCCACGTGACCGGCTTCTGTGCTCCCGCCCTGCCCCCCAGAGCTCACTGGTGTTCTTTCCTCCCCGCAGGTCCCTGGGAGTCCCCTGGCCTGACGGGAGTGGAGCAGCGGCGGCAGGCAACAGCGGATTCCCCCTCAGCAGCAGGTGGAGCAGCACAGGTAAGTGGAAACTAGAGAGTCTCTTCCCCAGGCAGGTACAATCCCTCCTGCAACCCTTCTTTGACCAGGAGATGGAAACAGAGCCTGGCCTCGCCTGAGCTCTTGTCTCCTGCAACCTACTTTTCAGGTACCCATTTCAGCTCTATGCTGCTGAAAGAGCCGAGTTCTTGTAGCAATTTTGATTACAGATGACCACTGATAAAAGCTAATATAAATAAACATAAAGTAAATGTTTATATCTCTCTTGAGACGTATGTGCATGCTCTGACATTAGCTTTCATAACCCCTCCATCTATGTCCCTAGAGTGTAACAGGGTTTTTATCTATATATACTAGGGCTGAAATGCGCGGCAAAACTGTTACTCATAAGTCATTTTGCCATATCAGGAACCAGGATCCAGTTCCCAATGACTTCCTGATATCAATGTGATTTTTCAATTTTCACAATACCATGAGATACTGTCCTGAGTTACTGATTTTCTGCTTACCATTTACCGCGTACCATTAATTTACCGCATTGCCAAGGGTACCGTTTTACTTCCAGGTTTGTTGTTTCCACATTTCTGAGCCACTCGCTGTGCCCACCCCTTACTCTCCCCCCAGTGCCCCTTAGTCTCCGCTACAGTGCCTCCAATCAGAATTGTTGTTCTATGTTGTCTCCTTTGCTTTGATCAATCTGCAGCTTCATTGCAGTTTTGTAAAGGCATCTGCCTACCAGCCAATGAGTGACAAGGAAGTACAAAGGAAAATGGATTGCAGAGAAGATGGAAGGAAATGTGGTATTGCATTGGTATCAAGAACTGGGATTTCAAAGTTAATTCTAGTTTTTGCAAAATCTCATTTCAGCCCTAGTATAAGGAACATTTTTAATAAACAGAGGGACCTACAGACCCTGAACGGGAAGCTACAAATAATCTGGTAAGTCTAGGTGATAGGTCCCCAGAGGTTACTGTGTACAGACCATGGCTTGATAGATAGTACATGGAGGTGTTATGATGGAGAGAAAGGGTGCCTACATGGTGATACATAGAGTTACTGTTTGAATCGTATTCTGTATACGTAACACTTCTCAGTACAAATGCTATGATTTGATGAAAGATATTTTTGGTCTTTTCCGAAGGAAAAATAATACCCACCTCTGCTTTCTTTATTCCATTAACCTCACCCATCTTCCCTAATCCATATGGAAATGAGAAGCAGAAAAAGGGTTGTGAGCCTGTTTTAATATCAGATGCATATATGAGCATAAAATTCTGTATTACATTATTTCATTCTGTATCACATGACCTGTCAGACCTTTGCAGATACCAGCAAGTGTTCCAAGAGTGGGGAACTTGGGCCAAGTCTAGACACCAACTGTTTAATTTTATTCTATTTATTTATTTATTTATTTATTTATTTAGGTCCCTTTTCTGTTCCTGGATGTGTTCTTATACCCAATCCCTGCCTTCAAGCACTGTCATAGTGAGCTCAGGGAGATGAGCTCCTTGTGTGAACGGAGATGAGTGCATGCGTTCAAGGATGGGGGATAGATCCATAGCATAGATCTAGGACCTGAACCATGGCCTTCCTTTTCCATCTTGAAAACACCTTTAAGCACCCTGCCACCTATTCTTATCCAGACTATAGAACTCATACTGATTTTCAAAGTGACCCCAGGAATAAAACTGTTTCTCACTCCTCCTCTAAACTAATCTTTCTAGGTTCTTGTTCAGGGCCTCCAAAACATGTGAACTGAAGTGTACACATGAAAACCTGGCTCTCTCTTTTCTCTCAGGAAATATCTTCCATTTTTATTTACCTGTGCTTGTTTTTGTGACATTTTTACAAAAGGGTGCATGTAGACCTAGTGTTTGCATTTTGCTTTGAGGTTCATTATCTGAGCCAGATATCTTAGGGAAAGGTATTCAGATTTAGGTGCCAGTTATCACAAAAATGTTGGAGTCAATCTCAAGCTCTGTGGATGAGTGCGCACAGCACATGATATGCATGTGCAATTGCACACGCAACCTGCACACACCCCTGTTACAGTGACTGTGGCACATGTGCAAACCATGCGGAGCTCCATTCACATGTACAAACTGTGCAGAGCTCCATGTGGAGCTCACATGGAGCTTGCACACCTAAGCCACAAATGTATGAATTCTGGATTGCACCCTTTGGGTCCCTAGCACAAAGCCTTCAATCAGAGGTACAGCAAGTACTTCAATTGGTACTCATGGGTATTACCCAACTTTCTGGGAACCCCACTCACACCCAATGAGTTACACGAGCCCCCATCAGGTGCCTGGATGCCCCCTCCCAAAAATCCATCACAGAAGTGGACTTTCCCAGATTTTCTAGAACTTTCCAGGAAGCCGATACCAACTCAGCTTCAGGAGCATCTCAATGGAATCAGTTTCCTAGATCCCTCTCAGTTGGGCTTTCATCTGGATTATGGCACTGAGGCTGAACTTGTGGCCTTGGTTGATGACCTCCCAAGAGCTGGACCAGGGTCATTTGACCCCGTTGATCCTATTATATCTATCAGCTGCATTTGATGCTGTTCATCATGAGTTACTGGTGACTCAGTTGCATGACCACGCCGGAGTGGGTGGGACTCTTCTCAAATGGTGCCGTTCTTTCCTGGCCGAGAGAACTGAATGTATGGTGCTGGGTGATAGTTCATCTTCTCCCCGGGGTCTCATGTGTGGAGTCCTGCAACATTACATCTTATCCCCTCTCCTGTACAACGTGTATATGCAGCTTTGGAAGAGGCAGTCAGAGGATTTGGTATAAGGTGTCCTCAATATGCTGATGACACCCAACTGTATCTCTCCTTTTCATCGAACCCAGGCCAGCAGTCTCAGTGCTTACACATTGTCCATCAGCTGTGGGGGAATGGATGAGTGCGAGGTGCCTGAAGTTGAATCCTGACAAGACAGAGATTCAACTTGTGGGAAAAGCCTGGGGAATTATTACCCCAGCCATCGATGGGGTCCGTCCTCCCCTGGTATCTCAGGTACGTAGTCTGAGGGTGCTCCTAGACCTACAGCTCCACCTAGATATCCAGGTGGTGGCTGTGGCAAAGGGTGCCTTTAGTCAATTACATCTGGAACGACGGCTCAAGCCATATGTCTCGTACTCAGACCTTCCCATGATCCATGCTTTTATTACCACGAGATTGGACTACTGCAATGCACTCTATGTGGGGTTACCCCTGGTGATGGTCCAGAACTGTGCTGGTGTAGAATGCGGTGACACATCTCCGTAAGGGGATGAGTAATTGAGAGCATATTACTCCGGTGCTCTACTCTCTGCACTGGATGCCGATAGTCTTCCAGGCCCAATTCAAGGCATTGGTTTTTACCATTAAACTCAGAACAGCCTGGGCCCCACCTATCTGCATGACTGCCTCACCCTTCGGATACTGAATCAGCCTCTGCGGTCAGTTTGGGGTGCCCTCCTTGAGGTTCCCCAGATTTCTCTGATGTCAACCATGAGAAGAGTGTTCTTGGTAAGTGCTCCATAGCTGTGGAACTCCCTCCCATTGAAGGTTTGTCTGACCTTAGACATCCCCTGTTTTCATAAACAGTGAGGGAGATGGGTGAAGGGTGGGTTGGGTTGGGTAATTTTGTCTTGGTTATTTTAATGTTTTTATATTTTTATAAAAACATCTGTTTTTATGTTGTTGTTGGCCACCCTGAGATGCATGGGCAGGAGGGAGCAGTGTAAAAATCTAAATAAATAAATAAAATAAACTCCTGCCCAAACCCATGCACTCTCCAGGCTGACTCACCCACCCAGTCACTCCTTCTGGCCACTGCTAAGCCAAGTCAAGTTTTTCTGCTCTGCTTTTTTGGGGGGAGGGGGTGGGGGGAGTGAATCAAGCCCTGAAAACCAATGGGTTTGTAGCTTGCCACAGTTTTGCATAGCAAGTTGCACATGGATTGTCCACTCGCCATATGCGGACTGTGGTGCGCCGCACACCCATTGACTTTCTGACCACAAGCCAGGGATTGGAACACAAGAAGAAACCTCCTCTCTCCCGCACTCAGAAAAGATGAGTAGGAAGAACTCAGCTCAACTTAGCAGCAGCTAGAAAGAGCAGTAGGGATGTACACAGTAACTCCCTTTTCTTTTCATTATTCATTTTATTTTCATTATTAAAATGTCATTCATTTTCATTATATTTCATTAATCTTTGTTTCATTTTGATTTTTGTATTTGAATGAAACCTGGCAAGATTATACCCCTTCCCAAGTGTAGTACCCCTGCTAAATGTCAGAATATTGGATAAAGGGTCCTGATTGCATATGCAATTTACATTTAAATGCATTTCTGGCTGTAACATCTTTGTATTCCAGACAGTTTACATGAAATTTTGAAACTTTCTCTCTTGCACCTTTTGGAGCATCTTTGCTGTATATCGAAATGCTCTCATAAAGGGTCCCAACGTTATATGCCTGCACAGCATCTGGAGACTATGAGCCTATGTAAGGGATTCTCTTATGTTTGTCACTGTGGTACAAGATGTGTTTGTGATGCCAGCTGGTCAGCATAAATGTTACCTATATATCATTCTCTGCTGTGACCACCCCATCCCCCCTCTCTCACTTGTTACTGGGATGTTGAAAGCATCTGCTTAGGAAAGAGCCAATAAGGGATTCTCTTATGTCCTCTGTCACAGTGCTGCAGGATGTGATTGTAATGACAATTGGTCATCCTGGATGTGTGAACCATGTCTTCTGATTGCTGGGATACTTCCCCCTGACCTTTGCCCTGCTGCCTGTAGTCCCAGTTATGTCCCTCCTATGCCCACCTCAGAGTCACCCAAGACTGACCCTTGAAAGCTGGAAGCATGCAGTAAGAGAGGCAATCATATCTCTTTCCCAGCCTGAGTGTCTTTGAAACATCAAGTCAATTGGAGATATCTGTCATCTCTGCTGTTTGACATAGGCTTCAGTCTGGGCAGGCACCCCAGGTGCATGGGGGTGTCTGTCAACTTGCAGAGAATGGCCCAGGAGGGGGCAAGAGAATGTAGGGCAGCACCCCAGGTGCATGGGTATTGAATTTTTGTAGGTAGCTGAACTCTTGAAGTAAGCTCTAGAGTGCACACGCACACATAAAAAGCTTGGCAGTGAAGTTTGAGAAAATGCTCTGACCAAAACCAGAACTAACCAGACAAACAGCAGGCCCAAGGAACAGCAGCTTACATCTACACTCTATGTCTGCTTTGAAGCCACCACTGATTGGTCTACCTGTAATGGTGAAAACATGCAGTAAAATTGGTAGGGGTGTGCATCAGGCTCCCATGTTGTTTTGCATTTTTCTTTTTTGTTTTCATTGTTCAAAAATGTTGTTTTTGTTATCGTTATTAAGGACAATGTCATTTTTTTTTATTGTCGTTATTGTTTTTATCATTTTTATGATCGTTTGCATCATTATTGGTATCGATATTTGTTATCATTATTGATATTTGTTATCGTTATTGATATCGTTATTGATATCGGTACCATTTCAAACAAAGATTTTATTTTTTGTTTCAGTATCATTATTGATTCCAGTGCATTACTAATATTTATCTAAATCTAAGGGAGACAGGGGAAGGGGAAAGGAAAACTATCTATTATCTAATCAACTATCTATATAACTATTCTAATATAATCTATAGGTCTATGATATATATCTATATCTAAACTATACTACCTATCTCTATATAATGAATATGGGGGAGAAGGCCAGGGAAAGGGAGAAGGTAAAATGTAGGAAAGGTATTGGTGGAAATACCAAATAAATAAATAAATAATACAATGAGGGTTAAGGAGGATTTTTTATGGGCAAGCACCACAGTTCTATAAACGCAACCTCACAAATAGAGCTCGCACACAATGGAGAGAAAAAACCTGGCCCTCCCATTATAAAGGATTGCAGTACCCTCCCCCACAGCCTCCTTGATTGGTTGTAGGAGGCAGCAGGCATTGAGCAATCACAGAGTCCCATGAGACTTCTGGGGACTACTTTTGCTGCTCATTGGCCAGGGATACATCTGTCAGATACTGCTGAGCTGCTTGTCCCTCCCAACACAGGCACAGTTCAAGAGTTTAACCCTGTTAAGACTCTGAGATGTCTTCTCCCTCCTCCCCTCTGTACCTTTTCCCTCCAAAACCCAACTGCCACAGCACTAATAATAACGACAATGATAACAACATTGTCGTTTTTGTTTCTTGTTATCGTTTTTGTTATCATTTTTGTTATTGTTTTTGGTATCATTCTTAAAATCGTATTGATATTATCAATATTGTTATTGTTATCGTTACCATTATTGGTATTCTTGGTTGTCATTTTTGGAATTCTCAGTTTTCGTTTTGATTATCATTGTCGTTATTCTCGGTTGTCATTTTCATTGACAATTTTCTTTATCGTTATTGTAATAATGAAAATGACATGCACACCTCTAAAAATTGGCCAGTGAATGTGTCTTTCAGCCTGATGGGTTCCTACCCCTCCCTTCTCTCCCTCCTGCTATGCCTGTCTCTGAACGGCACTGAAAGTGCTATTTACTTGAATAATAAAAGGCTTCAAGAGGGAAACTTCAATTACTTATAAAATTTTGACCGTTTATCAAATATTTCTACAATTTGGCAATGATAAACCTGAAGATCTGCAATATAATTTTGCCATATTTCATGTAAAATGGATGGAACTCAAAGATGTTACAGTTAGAAATGCATTTACAAGTAAATTGCTTATAACTTAAGAACCCTTTATCCACTCCTTCTGCAATTTGGCAGAGATAGTAATATTAGGGAGTGGTATAATCTTACCAAGTTGCATCCAAAACTAATAGGAGACAAAAATATTAGTCAGGAATGTGTATGCAGATTTTTGTAAAATAACAAATTACAACTGCTTATAAAATTGGATTCCTTTATCCAATCTTTCTGAAATTTGGCACACAAAATGTCCTCCATTGGGAGTACAATCTTCCTACCTTTTGTCAACATCAGATGATAAAGAATGTACAGCCAAAAAGTGTTTTTCAGATTTTTTTCTATTAATCCATAATAACAAAACATTTTTTTTGTTTTTTCATTATTATGTTCTTTCATTTTTATTATTGAATAATGAAAATGAAAAATCCCTATTTCCTTTTTGTTATTATAATAACAAAAACAAAATGCACCCCACTAAAGAGCAGCTGGGTGATTGAGTCAACCTGGGGAGTGTACAGGTGTGGGTATCCCATCAGGTTGCATTCAGGCACCAGTTGGCACCTGAATATGGCTGGGTCAAGTTGGCCACCCCAGATTTGATGGGGTACCCATTTTTGTGGGCGTCCGGTTGCACCACTAGTTTCAATGGAATGTAGCTATTATGAAAAGGTTGATGTTACATTGCCCCTCTCTGTATATGCTTGCTTATCCTCATCAATAGAAGTTGGTCCAATCAAAGTTATAAACTACTTTGTGTCCTATCTATCAGTTACTTTCAGGATCAACATGACAACCACATCTTATCTCTTGATTGCCCATCAAGTAACTTTGAAAGAAGAAAAAGGGGAGATTCCCCTCACCCCCACCCTTCATGGCAAAATACATAACAACCTAAGTAAATAATTTGATGCATGCTGCATTTCTAGAGTGGAATAATTATTTATGTAAATGAAAGAGAGATAAGCCTATTCAATCCTGTTTCCAATAAAACTATTTTTAGTGCCAAATATTGTTTACACCTTGTCACATTTCTGTCACTCTTTTCATAATTAGGAAGAAAGGCTTAGTTGCTCAGTTGCACTAGGCATACTGAATTAGACCTTTCTCTCCTAAATATATAAATTGAGTTTTACACTTACTTTGAAGTCCGGCTAACAAAGGAAGTATCGTAAACGACAATACATTTATAAGAAGGGAACATGAGACTTTTGGATTATAAAAATATATGCAAAGTTTACTTAAATATAAATAGAAAACATCAAAGTTACATGATCTTAAGATATTTCTATCTTAAGAAAAAGCTTGTAAAAGCTTAACATTTGCACAATTCATTGGCTCAAAGATATCAAGAAGTTATACATACATACAGTCCAGAT
>QEPC01006161.1:113095-184941 GCA_003113815.1 Sphenodon punctatus
ATGCACCAGATGTAATTGGCGAAATGCCCCTTTCACCACAGCCACCACCTGGGCATCCAGGCAGAGCTGCGGGTCCAGGAGCACCCCCAGACTCCAAACCTGAGATACCAGGGCAGGACGGATCCCATCAATTATGGGAGCCACCATTCCCCCAGCCTTCCCCATGACCATTACCTCCATCTTGTCAGGATTTAACTTCAGACGGCTCGCCCTCATCCAATCCCCCACAGCTGCCAAGCACCAGGTAAGCACCGAGACTGTCAGGCCAGAGTTGGATGAATACGTGAGATAAAGCTGGGTGTCATCAGCATACTGACGACATCATACGACAAACTCCCTAACAACCTCCCCCAAAGGCTGCATGTACACACTGAACGAGAGAGGGGACAAGATAGATCACCTGGAACTCCACACATGAGGCCCTGGGGAGAAGATTAAAAATCACCCAGGACTACACATTGGACTGTCACAGCCAGGAAAAAGCAGAACCACTCAAGTACAGTCCTGCCAATTCCTGCCCAGTCCCGCAGACGAGTCCCCAACAACCCATGATCAACGGTATCAAATGCAGCCGAGAGATCTAATAGGATCAGCAGGGTCAAATGATCCCAGTTCAACTTATGGGAGAGGTCGTTGACCAAGGTCACAAGTGCAGTCTCTGTGCCATATTTAGGGCCGAATGCAGGTATAGGCCGAATGAAAGCGATAAAGGACTCTAAAGTATAACACTAAAGAGAGGCCTGCCATATGTGGCAGTGAAAGGGTTCAACCAAACCAGTCTGAATACAATGTAACCATCAGCAGATGGGCCACATTGTCTGAGCAGAATTAACAAAGGTAGCATTATAAGGAAGGATGTGTGCATATTCAAGAGTGTGTATCTTCCCTTGGGCCCCTGCATACTTTTGGGGAGCAGATGAGCTGGCTCCAACCAGCCCACCATCCTGTTCTAATAACATGGGAATGAGATACTCTCCTCAAAAACTGGTTTGGTTTAACCCTTTCACTTCCACACATGGCGCAGGGCTCCCTTTAGTGTAATTATTGATTGCTGCCCTAGTGCTATGGAACATCCTTCCCCCGGAGGTTCATTTGAATCCAGGCCTGAGTGTCTTCCAGACGTGCTGTAAAACATGTTTGTTTGTTTGTTTGAATAGCAATTTAGCCAGTGGGGATAGGGGATTGGGGTGGTTTTTAGGGTAGGAGTGTTAGAGAGCTTGGAAGTGGGGAATGGGGAAGTGCTATTGGGTGGGTCTTGTGGGGGTTGTGGGTTTTGAGGAGAGGGTTTATGTATTAGTTTTTAATGTTTTATAATTTGTGAGCTGCCCTGAGCTTCTGGGAAGGGCAGCACAATAAATAAATAAATAAATAAATAATAATTTAAAAAAATGAGCATGTGGATAGAAACCTACCTCCCGAGCTAGAGATTAGTTTGCTAGATAGCAATGTTACTTGTCAACAATGTAGCCACACCAGGATGTTTACTAATCAACAATGTCTGTTATCAAGGATGTGATTTTTTAAAAAAATTATTATTATTATTATTATTAGCTTTTATACAGCACCCACGATATACCTGGCACTTTACAGAGAATAAAATAGACACGATCCCTGCCCGAGAGCTTACAATCTAAAGATGCTTGTAAACAATTTCTTCATGTGCCTTTTCATGTGTTATGTAAACGGTTCTAGCCTGATATGTAAGCAACATATTTGTACTGAAATGTGTAGAGAAATTCTGGGTCTGAGACACCTCCTTGGATCCTTTCTCCTGTGAGCTATTTTTGGTCTCCAGAGGTTTAGTCCTAGATTTGTGACTAGCAGCTTTGCTCCGATAACTAAACTTTCCTATTAAGTTGGCATATTCCTTGGCTCTGGTTTCGTATCTTTCTCCCCATAGGGTGGGCCTCAGCTCTGGGCCTCTCTCTGGTATTGTTTCACCTCCTTGTGTTCTCCATACATCCCCTCTAGTCACTATGGACAATCATTATGATCCACCCATTTAAAATGACTGTATTTGTGTGTGTAACAATCCTGGTTGTCCTCATCATTCCATTCTTATGATGATGTTAACCACAGAAGAGCCCCTGGGGTCCCCTGTCTAATATTGCTGTATCAATGGTTGTTTCTTGTTTTTATGTTGGTTTTTTTCGTTTTTATTTTTTATAGTATGTAATAAATACCCATATATGTTTTTTTATATTCTCAATGTGCTTTATAAAAGGCACTGGCCAGCTTTTCTCCATAACAATTATTCACTTACTTATTTACATAATTTGGGGAAAAAATCAGGTTAATACTACATGTTTGTCCTTTCTAAACTTGGTTGTATTAATTTAGGTTCCCCTACGTTTTTTTATTTTGTTATTCTCAGATGACAACATAAGTCTTAGAGCATAGTATGGCCCTTTTCGCACAGACACTCTAACACTGATAGAATGGGTGTTACATTTTATTATGCATTTTGCAGGAGTGCAGGTGTGCTCTGTGGGTGCCCTGCAACATGTACAATACAAATGTAACACCCATTCTATCAGTGTTAGAGTATCTGTGTGAAAAGGGCCTATGCTTTTCATATGGCTTTTCTTGTTCTCTACTTCACATAGCACCTGCTGCCTAAACTTTTCATGTGTCTTTTTAATAGGCTCTGGGCATTTTCACACAAGACACTCCCCACCCACCATACATGTTACAGGGCACCTCTAGGGCAACACTGCAGTCTTGCAACATGAATACCCTACCACATTTCATACTAATAGGAGAAATCAGCCCTATTTTATAATGAATAGGATATTCATTCTTTTAACACAGTGATGCAGCCTCCTTAAATATAGAGCCATTTTCACGGCTCTATAATAACACTCAAATTTATGGTAAACAGTCTCTAGGTCAGATATTCCGTACAAACCTTTTTGTAACCAAAAAGAAGTCAAAGCCCATCCCAAGTCACATGGTTTAGCATGCGGACTAATTTGCCTAATGCACACTAGTTTCTTTGGTCTACAATGCACTAAGGAGTAATGTGGTCAGCATTATGTACAGTCGTCTTTGATTTCCCAATCCCAATGGATCATGTGTCCATTCAAACTTGGGTGAAATGAAAGTGGTGATCTAAAATGAAACCAATCAGGATTAGCACCCACAGCCTTCAGGGATGTAGCTGGTGCCTCAACTATTCAGCCACAATGCTGAAAATCAGTCTTTGCTTTAAATGTTACACCACTGGGAGCATTCGTGATGAATCCTTTATGTCATGCGTGTGCATATTGGTGCATGGGCACATACTACCTGGGTATACATGCACATATTATGTATAGGGTAGTGGTAGAAGTGGCTAAGGAGTTGATGCCATTCCTGAAGATTATTAATTTTAAGCCCTGCTGCTTCCCACACTAGACATTCTGTTCCAGTCCACCCACCTGTGTGGGTATCTATCTACCCTATAGAGTTGGTGAAAACCAAAGATATTTTGACATAGCAGTGGTGGCTACACTGCTGTCTTGTGAGCTACTCTGACTTTGCTATGCCACTTAGGTCCAGAATACTTTTAATTTTATCAGTGCAGGTGCAGAACATTTTGTGACTGAGTATATGAGTTTTAAATGTTCTGCATGGGCCAGCTTGTTTGCATGGATGAGAGGCTCCCATATAAGACCATCTTCTTTGCAGTCCTTGGTACACAGCCAGACAGATTAGTTTTTTTCTCACCGGTTCCAGATAGGCTGGCACAGCGGTTAGTGTCTGTGAGGGGGATTGCAAGGAGAAGTCCTGGTACAGCCCATATTGTTAATAATGCTCTAATAGTTTTAACACCCATGCAAGTGGATTTGAGAGGCTGCCACTGCAGTTTGTCAGGCTTTATGCAGGTGAAGTAAATTTCACCTCAGAAACTAATGGGGGATTCATTCAATGGCATTAGTCTAACTGTGTGCATGGTAAAGAAATGACTAAAGAAGATTTTCTATCCCTTTATTAGTTTCAGGTGTAAGTGCTCTAATACGATATGAAAAGCAGTCTTAGCAGTAACAATCCCCTTGTGCACTTTTGCAGGGCTGAGTCAGTAATTTCTTTGAAGATCTATTGTGCAGCACACAGATATATAAAACTCAGTCGCTAGTAGCAAGAGCTGCCATGAGATCATTGTTTTCTGAAAGAGACTAAAGAAATGAATAATAAAAAAGTGACTGAAATCAAAGGGGAGAAGGAGGTACCAATAAAGCAGGCTGCAAAACTCATTTAGTAAAAAAAAGAACATCTTTGTGTGACAGGCCAAGAATGAGGTAAAGAAGACAGGAAACCTGTCTCTAATAACCTCTGGGGAAATGGTGCCAATTACAAGGAGTTCTAAAGGAACAAGAAAAACTTCTCCTTGGCTTCTTTGAGGCATACAAAAGCGGTGCCGGAAACAGCTGCTGGAAATACTGTGTACATGAGAGATAGTAGCTGTGTTAGCGCGACCCATGCCGATGCGACCGCTGAGCCCATACATACCGTGGCCCAGGGGATGGAGCATGAGCCATGCTTCCTCTATCCCCTGGGACATGCTGTGTGTGGGCTCAGGGGTCACATTGGCACGGATTGTGCCTTTGACTTGCATAGCATGGCACACGTACACACCTGAGTGCTCCCCGTCTGGCTGAGCATTGCACCTGAGGGTAACTTACACCGCCCATAGGTTAGCACCCTAAGCTCATTTTTAAATGTGGCACTTAGAAGCACCTCCTAAGCCCCGCATTCAAGAAGAAAGCTGCGCAGGAAGTGTTTACATGCTCCCCACACTACTGGAAGTGATGTGCCACCCATTTCTGACGGTGGCTGGAGACATGGGGTTTTGAATAGATGCGTTTTAAAAGCCTGCAAAGTGAGGTTTTCAGAACACACCTCTTCAAAGCTTCGCATCTTCAGCCACCACCACTGCTGAGAATGGGTGGAACGTCACTTCCGGTAACGTGGGGAGCATGTAAACGCTCCCTGCACGGCTTTCTTCTTGAATGCAGGGCTCAGGAAGGGTTTCTAAGCACCTCCTTTAAAAGTGGCCTTAGTGTCTTTTGTGAATACAGCCTTACTGTACCACATAGTAAACTGGTGGGAAACAATGAAAAAATCTCCCAGATTGGATATATTGTAACTCTACCCCCACCCCTGATTACCACTGGCTGTTGTCCACAGATGTTTCGTATGTCTGAAAACAGCCTTAATTTCTTTCCGTGCTCCTTATTCCTATGTACACAACCATCAAGCTTGTTTGTGACTGCCTACAATAAAAACAACATATAATTAATAGGGGTGAGAATAATGGTATCAGATAAATCCGAAACACCCGATAATCAGGTATATCGGATTAATCAGATAATCACCGGTATCGGCACAGCAAATTTTTAACATTGGCCGCTTGAACGTTTTTTTTTTTACATCAGGACCATTGAAGTGAATGGCCGCAATGTAAAAAAACCCAGTAAAGAGGCTAATGTTAAAAATCCGGTATGCCGATACCGGTAAATCGGATATCAGGGAGATCCGATACCGATAAATCCGGTATTCTCCCCGGCGTCCAATCCCTAATAATTAAGATCTGTATGCATTTGGTGCACAACAATGAAGTTAGGACACTCGATTACAAAGTGTTGTAGAAATACCCCTGCAGTGTGTGTCCCTTTAGAGAGATAGAAGATATTCTGGCTGACCTCCTGTTTCCTTTGGAACTACATGGGCATGGGATTGTTCTTTTATCATATAAAGTGGTAGGGAACCCCCCCCCTGCAAGCCTCTATAAATGCTCTAACAGTGATTTCAGAATTTTCCACCAGTATTTGTCCTAATATAGAAGTTTAATTCGAGTGAGATACTGTGAAGAAATTCTTTTTAAAAAAACTGGTCATTTTTAGATGTGTCCAATTGTTAAATTTCTTAAATCAGAAATGCCAAGTTAGTTTCATCCCTAAAATTGGATTTTATGGAAAAAATATTTGAAAATGAGAGATATTGTATCATTACGTGTAAGATCCCTGTGTTCATATATTATTATTATTATTATTATTATTATAACCTGGAATAAATTGCAGAGAATGGAGAACTCCATAATGACTTGTTGTGCACTTCTCTCAAGTGACCGACGGTGACCACTGTCAGAGAGCAGAATGCTCGGCTGGATAGAGCATTGGTCTAACCCAGTCTGGCACGTCTTATGTACTAGTCATCCTCAGATTTGAAAGGAATATGTTAAGGAACATATACAAAAATCTGTTTTAATGTTTCTCGATATGGGATAAAAGTGTCCTGTTGAATTTTACCCTCACTAGTAAAAAATACTTTCAAAATACCTTAGGGTGGGCTGCAGTTTAAAAGAGTGGGGAGTTTCTGGCACATAATCCATTTCTGACATGTGGGCACTGAACCTCTTGTCCCCATCTCACCTCATTCTCTTCGGCTCCCCAGCTGCACTACTTGGGTCATCCTGGCTGGATGTCAGATGTCAACCTGCAATGTCAGGTGAGGATGGCACAAAGAGGAAGGTGAAAAAAAACCCAAATAAGGCTAATGCCAATCTTCCTCTTAATGGAGAGAAATTCATTTAGGTGAAACCCAATTAAGGTGACCAGCTGATTCTGTTATGCCAGACCAAGAGGGCAGCTGGGTAGTTCTTGTGCATCCTGAATAGAACTCACACTGCCAACCTTCTCCCATGGCTGGCCTTACTGTGGGGTGGGTTGGGGTGACCACCCAGGGCCCTGCTCCTGGGGGGGCCCCCCCTTGGGGGGCCCCCAGCTCCCAGCCTGACAGTGGCCAGGAGCTGGGGACCCTGAGGGCGGGGTCATGCTGAGTCTCAGTCAGGGGGAATGAGGAGGAGGTGGGGCCTCTGCCTCTCTCTTACTCCCCTTGACAGAGTGAGACAGGAAGCAGAGGGGGCCAGCAGGAGTGAGGGAGAGGCAGAGGCCCCGCCTCTCCTTCACTCCATGCCCCCCCTCCACTGCCTGTCAGTCTCAGCCAGGGGGAATGAGGGGGAGGTGGGTCCTCTGCCTCTCTCTCACTCCCCCTGTCTGAGTTGGAGACAGGCAGCAGAAGGGGGCAGCGGGAGTGAGGGAGATGCAGAGGACCTGCCTCTCTCACACTCCTTAGAAACATCCGGTGGTGGTGGGCGGTGTGGAGGCAGATTTAATATGCTGCTGCTGCACCCACCCGAGCCGGACACAGGGAGCTGACAAGAGGGCCCGGTGCAGGGCCCAGAACAACAAAGCCACAGCAACAAATGGGGTAAGTGCCTCCAAAATGGCTGGGCTCGGGGATGGGTGGAAGGGAGTGACCCTTCACCCTCCCCAAGCCCAGGCCTGGGTAGTGCCCCCCGACTGAGCCGGGGAGCACCTCTAGGCCTGGCAGCTGCAAAGCCACCGGTGGGAAAATAGAGCCCTGTGTTTCTCCCCCACCCTGGGACCTGCAACTCCTAAGGCCATCCCTGCCCTCCCCCCTGGTATTAACTATATATCAGGCAAGGTAGCCCTGCTTGCCCCCTTTTCCCCACTCCCTGAAAAAGTTAAAATAGGTACAAGCTGTAATGCAGACCTGTCCTAAATCTCACTGAAAGTTAGTGGGATTTAGTTCTTAAGTGCCTAAACTGCTTTTAAAAATGGGAGTTGGACACCTAAGGGTGCATTCACACAACTGCCTGCCTCCACTTTTTAAATTTCCTGCAAGAGATCAAAATTGTACCCTGTGGTTTTTTGCCTTGGGTGTTGCCCCTGTTGCTACTAGCAATTCCATGATAATGGATGGCTTATGTCTTTAAGAGGCTGGTGACTGAATGTGGGAAGTGTCCATTTCCACATTGCAAGCAACGTGCAAGAGGAAAATAGCTCCATCATTAAACCTTGGTATGTGCCCTTGTGAGTCATTTGTTGAGGCGCATTGCAACCTAATCTATTCACACAATTAAACAAACAAAACAGGTGGAAAAATGATTCGGTGCTGTTTTCATCTTGTGAGAAGAATAGACTTTAAGGGTGGAATCAAATTATGTGATAGCCTACTGGAGTCTTTGTTTGGTTTCTGCAGTCCCCATGCAGCCCCCAATCACATGTTTAATATGTTCAGCCTAATAAACAGGCACCCCCCGGCCTGTATTTCATGTGCTTGTGGCAACTTCCACCAGTGGCATTACTCCCTCCACACAGCTGCCTCGGCTGAAAGGTGCACTGAGATCTCCCCACCTCTCAGCTGAGAAACAGGGAGGGCAGTTTCAGTGTGCCTCTCAGTTGAGAGGTGAGGAAGGAGACTGCAGGGAGGGAGATCCGTCATGGGGGTGGGAGACTGAAGAGAGGTAGATTTCTGTGCACCTCTCAACTGAGAGGCAGCCACGGGGGAGGGAGATTGCTACAGTTCCCACCTCTCAGCTGGCCAGGTGCATTAGGCAGGTCTCTATATGCTGGTGGACCTGGATGCCAGTGAGGCTGCTGGTGAATCTAATTGATGAGAGATGGCTATGCGAGCACTCATTAGCTCTGAGTGGCCCACATGGTGGGCCCACAATGTCCTTGGACTCTGCCATGAGCGGCAGCTCTACGGTGAACATGTGGTGACCATGTGGCAGATGCCTAATGGACGGGCACATGGGAATGATCCTGGTGAAGGCTAATGTATGCTATCATTTCATTTGATTCCACCCTAAGTGAGCTAGACTCTGGCCTTCAAAGGACTGCATGGGAGCTACCTCTACTGAACTGAATGTGACTAATTCTCACAAGCTGAATACCTGACCCTAGTCCCTCCCCAATAAAAAAAGATTCTGTAATAAGACAAAAATTCATTGACTCTCAACTAGAAGAAAGTTCATTTTCTGTAAAACCATTTCAGGAAAACTACACAAGCAAGATATAACAAGCTTTTCATTGGCATATAATTTGTAAGCTTTCTACATCCTCCTTTATTAATGCAAGTGGTTCCACTTAATCTAATGCATTAGTAAGAACCACTTACCTGAGTGCATGTCAGTTTGGGTCCCTAATTTCAAAGCTGAGTGTATGCAAATTAAATGTCTAAACCCTATTGCATTCATGAAGGACTTACAATTAAAATACACAATTAATTTAATCTTCAGGGGCAGAACCTACTGAACGTCTTACAGTTTGTGAAGGTGATTTGATCAAAATTCCATCAATTACCGCCTCTGAATTATTACTCCTACAGTCAAAGAAAACATGCTCACTTTCTTTTCCAATATCAAAAGCACTTACTTGGAAGGTATGGTACTGACATACTGAACCAAGAAGTGATTCCTTTAAATTGTGGAAAGTATTATTATTTTTTGCATTTTTCATTGATTCGCATTATTTGTGACTGCTTTTATACTTGAAAAGCATCTTATTTATCTCTGACACTTACTATAAAAGGTGTAAGTGGAAGATGATAAAAAATCAATCATAGAAAGTTAGAAATAATTTGAATTCACATGATTTAGAAAGGATCATTGGTAAATTCCCTTAAAACTAGCAGGATTTAAAAATGAAATGGTTTATATAGACATGAGGACGTCCATATAAAGGACATGAGGCCATGACATGAGGCCGTAAAGATGACCCTGAGCTTCCAGATGTTGAAGTGGAGCAGAACCAGATAATTGCTGGTAGTGCTCCAGAATATCCCAGAGTACTGCCAGTTGAGCAGGTTGCCCAAATCTAGGGTCCCCAGATTGGAGCTGTGATGGAGGTGTGGTTCGTCTACTCATCAGACAGCCGCTGCAGCTCCACTCCTGGCCCAGAGTTGCCCCAGGAAGCACTATAGATCTGCAGGTGGCATCCTAAAGTGTGGTCAACCTGCTCACTGCTGTACGCTGTGGGGAAGAGGAGCACCACACGGGTGAATTGTGGCCTGTGGCAGGCACCAAATCAATTTAAATTGGACCAAGGTGTGGCTGCAAGCAGGCAGACGCAGGGGTGCACCCCCCCCCCCCAATACTTGCTCCAGAGTTCAGCATTCCCAAATCCATATAAAAACACCCAAGGGTGTCATGTTACTTTACCCCAGACTGGGACAAATTTCTTTAAAATCAGTTTCCTTGGATCTCTACTACTGTATATCTCATATTTGATTCATCTTTATAGCCTTTGTGGCTTAGGCGATCACTGCTGCTTTACCAGAATCTATGTTGAGGACCCTGCACAGAGATGGCTTTTGGAATAAATGAACATAAATAAATGACTACCTGCCCCCATAGCAGCTCTTAAAGAAAGTGTTTCAAAAGAAATAACACACATGCACACACACACACACACAAACACTGGGTACTTTCAGACGTTACGGGCGGCCGGTTCACCACAGCGAACCACCAGGGGGGGCGAACAGCACAACCACGGCCGGGGGTTGGAAAACGACCCAAACAGACGTGCCGGGAACGGCACCACGGCCCGGAACCGGGCCGCACCATCACGGCCCGTGGCAGCACAACAGACGTGCAGCCGAACCCCCGGCGGGCGCTAAACCCCCACAAGGCACCGGGCAGGGGCGGGACACAGACATGGCCGACTGAGGGCAAACGAAGCCACAAGGCACACAAGGGAACGCCCACACAAGGGAAACGGGAAGGGAGGGGGGAAGAGCGAGAACAGGCTGACAGCCGGCTCACACAGCGGTCCCGCAGCGGGGCACAATGCACGGCCACACGCCCGGGCACACACACACACACACACACACACACACACACACACCAGGGAAAGGCCGGGAAGGGGCGCCCGGAAAACCCCACCCGGAACACCGGCAGGGGGGGGGGGGCACCACCACGGGGCAAGGCACAGACAGCAGCAACCCCCACCCCCACACCACCCCAGTCCAGTCCAGTCCAAGGAGGTGCCCCCACAGGAACAGAGGCAGTCTCGGGGGGGGGGGGCGGACCCCCGGAGCAAGGCACGTTGGGGGCCCCCAAAGCACAGCGAGGCCGGCGGAGGGGCGCCAGGAGGAGGAGGAAGGGGGCCCCACAGTCAAAGGCTGGCACAGGCAGGGCAGCCGGGTCCAGCGGTGCTCCTCCGCAGCACCAGCGACGCTCAGGCAGCACCCACGGAGTCACGGGGATGGAGGGGGCCCAGGACCACGGCCAGGGGCAGCAGCAAGCAGCGAGGCGGGCGGGAGCTCACCGAGGTGGGGTCCGCAGGTCGGGAGCGGCCAGCGGGGACCAGGGCCCCCCCCCGGGCCGGGGCGGGAGCCCACACGGGGGCACCACGCCGGGGGGGGCAGGCCAGCGACGCGGGGCTCACGGGCCGCTGCCGGGGGCCCCGCTGGCCCCAGGGCCCGGGTGGCCCGCCCGGTGGACCAGGTGGGGCCAGTGCAGCATGCCCCGGCGGTACCCCTGCAAGGACATGTAGTGGGCGATCAGGTAGTAGGCCTCGAAGGGATCGGGCATGGTGAGGGCCAGCTGCACATCCACACGCGCCCACACCGCCAACAGGGATGACATCTCCACCGCGGAGGGCTCCGGCACACAGCAGGCAGCAGAAGGGGGCCACGGAAGATGCCCCAGCTCCAGAAGCCGCTGGAACGCCGCCCCACGGGTGCGCTGGTACCCACGGGCCCCGTGAACACAGGAGAAGTAGCTCACGGCCAAGGCAGGGCCACCCTCGGCCAGGCACTCCGAGTAGGCGCCCAGACCACACACCACCAGCGCTGACACGGTCTCCGAGGCGCTCCAGGGCACATGGGCGCACAGCACCTCCGGGATGCGCCCCTCGGGGAAACGAGCCAGCCCCAGGGCCTCCGCATGCAGCCGGCAATCACGGGCGCTCACCACATGGCCAAAGTAACGGAGCCCGGAGCTCAGGCTCTCGTAGGCACCTGCACGGCTCCCCGGCCCGGCCAGGAGCAGCTGCACGGCAGGGGTGTGCCACAGGTCGCACAGAGACATGGTCTCGCGGAAGGCCCAGATATGGGGGGCCCCTTGGGGGCCGGACAGCGGGAGCCCCATGGATGGGCAGCCAGCCATGGTCCAGCACAACAGGGAATGGGACACGGAGCCCGGAGGGCACACAGACTGCCCAGGGCCGGGAGAGGCTCGGCCCGGCCCCCGGGACAGGGAACACGGGCCCGCACCGCAACATTGTAGCACAACAGAGCGAGGCGTGGGGTGCGGGCCCGGCACAGCTGCAGAGAACAACAGCGAGCTCTCTGTCTGCCTAATCGCACCTTCAAGGCCATCCCGCTACAAACAGCGAGGGGAGGGGGCCCGGGGTGCTGGGGGCGGGAGCAGCCGGAACGCACCGGCACAGGGCGCGCGCAGGCCCGCGAGGCCGACCCCCGGGCGGAGCCACCAGCACCGGGCCGCCATAAGCGCTCCCAGCCCCCACCGGGGCCCCAGCACCATGGAGCGCGATAGGGCAGGTGGGAACTGGATGTTCCTCGCGCTCGCGGCTGAGTGGCACCGTGACCACACTGAGCAGCTGTGCCTCCTGACCGAGAGGGTGCACCTGGCCGTCCGCCTGCGCTATGTCCTGGCCCTGCGGGCTGGCGTGCGCCTCCGGGGCCAGCAGGCCCGCAGGAGAGTCCGTGCCCGGCTCAGGGCTCGGCGCCGGGCCTGGGGGGCGTGGCTGGCCGCCTGCCGGAGCCTCACCCGGCCCGCTGCGCTCCGAGGGGCCGCGAGGCGGTTCCGCTGGGCAACGCAGACCCTCCGCCGGGCAGCGCTGCTGGCTATGCCCATAGCGCGGAGCCTATGGGTCACGGAGCGGCCCCAGGCCTGGTGGGAGCGGGCCCAGGCCCACTGGGGGGAGGCCGAGTGGGGGTCCCACTTCCGGATGGGCAAGGCCACCCTGCTGCGCCTAGCGGAGCTCCTCACGCCCTGGCTGGAGCGGCAGCACACCTCCATGCGGGAGCCCATCCCCATGGTCCAGCGGGTGGCCATAGGGGTCTGGGCCCTCGCAACGCCCGACTCCTGCCGCTCCGTGTCCCAGCACTTCGGGGTGGGGCTCAGCACGGTCGCCTGCATCGTGCGGGATGTGTGCGAGGCTGTGGAGGGCGTGCTCCTCGACAGGACCATCCAGCTCCTGGACCAGGGCGCTGTGATGGCTGGCTTCGCGGCCGGGGGCTTCCCGAACTGCATCGGAGCCGTGGACGGCACACACATCGAGATCCTGCGCCCGGCCGCGGGGGAGGCCCTGGAGTATGTGAACCGGCACGGATACTACTCCCTGCACCTGCAGGGGGTGGTGGACCACCGGGCCCGCTTCATAGACATCTACACGGGCAACTCCGGCCGGAGTCACGACGCCAGGATCATGACCATCTCCCCCTTCTATGCCCGCATGTACCGGGGGGACTTCGCGGACATGGGCATGAGGTGGATCGAGGGTGTTCCCATGCCCCCCTGCATCCTGGGGGACCCCGCCTACCCCCTGACCCGCTGGCTGATGAAGGTCTACCCTGTCCCGAGCACCCCTGCGGAGCAGGTATACAATACCCGCCTGTGTGCGAGCCGGACCGTGGTGGAGCGTGCCTTCGGGGCCCTGAAGCAGCGCTGGAGGAGTATAGCTGGCCGCCTGGACTTCACCGTCCCCACCTCCGCCCTGGTGATCGGTGCCTGCTGCGTTCTGCACAATGTGTGCGAGACCGAGGGGGCGGCCCTGGAGTACCCCGAGCCCCACCGGCCCCCCGGTCCTGTTCCCCTGTACGTGAACGCAGGGAACCCCCGGGAGTACCGGTATGCCAAAAGGATCCGGAACGCCCTTGCAACCCACATCGCCCGGGGGGGCCCGCTGTGAGGGCCTTCCCGCCCCTGGGGGCCCCACCCCCCCTTCCGTGCCAATGCCCCTGTACACGCGGTCCCACAGCCCTGTCCCCCCCACAAACGGGCCGGGGACAACTGTCTCTTTACAACACTTTATTGCCCACACAGTTCACACAATCACCCTGTGCCCCCTCCCCACCCCCGTGCCCGTGACCCCGTCCACCACCCGCCCTCATGTGGCCCTCCCCCTCCCCCCCCTTCCCACCATCCCCCCGCGTTTCCTGGGCCGACCCCTCGTGCGGCCGCTTGGGCCCACCGAGCTCTGGGAGCTCCCCTCCCCCCCACTGTCCGTGTCCCCTGCCGTGTCCTGGGCCGGTCCCGGCCCCGGCAGGGGGCCGGGCGGCGGATGGGCAGCTGTGCCCGGTGCCCCGGTCGCGCCCCGGGGGGGCTGGACCCTCCGGAGGCCCGGGGGCACTGGGAGGCGCATGCGAGGGCCCTGGGGCCGGGGGGGCGCCAGGGGCGGCAGGGCTGGGCCCGGGGGCGCCGAGGGGCCCGGCATGGGGACCTGGGCGGGCAGGGCGCCCGGAGGTGCGCCGGCCATCACGTAGGCACACATGGTGCCCGCATGCAGGAGCAGGGAGGTCCCAATGTCGTGGGACCTGTCCATCTTTGCACTGTGCTCCCGCACCATGCCCTGTATGTCCTGCCGGAGGCCCCTGAGCAGCCCCTGCTGCCGCTGGTGCTCCCGGCGCTCCCGCCTCCGCTCCAGGCGCACCTCCGCCTCCAGCCGGCGGTCTGTCTCCAGGGCCTTCTCCATGGACCGCTCTATGGCCGCCTCCATGCGGTCCACGGAGGCGATCATGCGCTCCCCCTGTTCCTCCGCCCTGCGGACGATGTCCTCCGCTTGCTCCTCCCTGCGCCTGCGGACCCGCGCCCGGTACTCCCGCATCCGCTGGGCTGGGGCCGCGGCCGGCGGAGGCGCCGCGCGCGGGGGCTGCCCTGTGGAAATGGGCGGGTGGGTCAGTGCAGGGCCCTGTCCCCTAGCGGGGTCGGGTCCCGGGGCCCCCTGCCCCCCCTCCCCCACTGAGGCCGGAGGCCCCCCTGGGCTGGCGCCCGGGGGGCCCTCCCGCCATCCCAGCCCTCCCGCCTTACCTGGGTCCGGCACCTGCTCTCCTGTGCCCTCCGCGGGGGCCTGCACCGTCTCGCTGGCCCGGTCCTGGGGCTCCCCATGTCCTGCGGGCGGGAGAGGGGGGAGCGGGTGAAGGGGGCTGGTTGTGGCCCCTGCAGCAGGGCCCCCACCCCTGCCACCGGCCCCCTGGTCCTGCCCCCCCCCTGCCCTGGGGGCCCGCTTACCCTCTATGTCCGTCTCCGAGCCTTCGGAGCCCGGCGCCTCACCCTGGGAGTGCTCCCCCTGGGACCACTGGCTGAGGGTGGTGAAGGTGCCGACCTCCGACTCCGCCTGGCCGGCCCGGCGTTGGGATGTCTCCGGGCTGCTGCTGGGGGGGGGCCTTGGGGCTTCTGCGGGTCCCGGGTGGTCCTCCTGGGGGTGGGGGTCCCCTGAGCTCGTGTCTACCGGGCGGGCGGCGAGGGGAGGGGGTACCTCGGCCCGCTCCCTGCCCTGGACCACAGCGCTGCCCACCAGGCGTGGGGCAACGATGGAGCCCTTCATGTGAAGGATGCGGTCCAGGGCATCGTAGTAGGGGGCGGTGCGGGCCCCGTGGCCGGAGCGGCTGTTATTGTCCTTGAGGGCCTTGTACCCCCTCTTGAGCTCCTTGGCCTTCGAGCGACACTGGTTGACAGTGCGCTCGTGCCCCGCCGCCTCCATGTCGCGCACGATGTCCCGGTAGACATGCTCGTTGCGCTGGTTTATTGCGAGCTCCACCTGGTACTCGAGGGTCCCCCAGATCCGTATGAAGTCCCGGGTCTCCTGGAGGCCCCACTGTCCCCCTCTGTGATAGGCCTTCCTCCGGCTGGGCCCCTGCTGTTCCTCCTCCCGGTGCAGCTCATGCTGCACCTGCCTCTGCTCCTCCTCCACCTCCTCCTGGGGGTGCGCCTCCGGGGGCCGGGGGCCGGGCTCCTCCTGGGGCTCGTCCGCCCGGGCCGACTTTCGTGTCTGGGGGGGGGAAGGGGGGTGGTTGGTTGCTGGGTGAGGGTGTGGGCCCTCTCGGGGGCCCCCTGCCCCCCTGCCCTCCGCCCGGGGTCCCCCTGCCCCCCTGCCTTCCGCCCGGGGTCCCCCCGGCCCCCTCCACAGGGGGTTCCCCTGTGCCCCCTGTTCCCCTCCCAGTGGGTGCCCTTACCCGTTTCCTGGGTGCCTCCTGTGGGCCTGTTCCGGCCGCTGTCCCCGGGGCGGCGCGACCCGGCTGCAGCTGTGGTTGGTGTTCCCGGGGCGCCTCCCTGGTCGGGTGCTCCCGTGTGCCCCCTTCCTGCACCTGTGCCCCCTCCGCCTGCATCGCTGGGCCTGGCTGCACGTCCTCCGCCTCCTGTCCCGCCGCTGTCGCTGTTCGTGCCTCCGCTCTCTTCCGCTTCCCTCCTCGCTCCATCCCGCCACGCTTGCTTGCTGCTGCTCTCGCTTTAAATCTCCCTCCGGTGTTTGTGTTGGTGCTGGTTGCCTGGCAGCGACGCTGCGTGCCTCGTCCCCGGCCGGGGCTCCATTTTTTTGGTTCCGCTGGGGGATTGGCGTCCAGACGTTACTTTTGCTTGGTTCCCTGTGGTGGTTGGTTTGACCACGCTTCCCGAGACCTTCCCCCGGCTAGCCCGGGAAGCGTGGTTGAACCTGACCCCATGTGGGTATTGAGCGTGATGAATATCTGGCGTACGCCGTTCAGACGTTCCGGGCCCTTTGGCCCCGCGGGGGGGTTGAGCGTGGTTCAGTGTGGTTCAGTGTGATCTCGTAATGTCTGAAATCACCCACTGTTGTACCATAACAAGCCCCTTGGTTAACAGTGGCACTGTTTAACTCACTTTAGAGCATATTACACCAGGGGCCACCATCATGTTTGAATGTACCTAAAAGGTGTTACCCCAGGCTGGAACCCAATACGGATGTGCGGACAGAACTGAGTTAGGAAATCCAGTTCAGTTCGGTTCGGTTCAAAAATCTAGTTCGGTTCGAACGTTCGGTTCAGTTGACCAAACTATTCGAGTTTGGTCGAATTCCAAACTTCTGAACCGAGTTCATACATCCAAACCCAGGTTTTTTGGCCTTCCAAACTGGTTCAGATTCTACCGAACAGTTTGGTCAAATTTGAGTTCGGTTCGAAAGTTCGGTTCGGTCGATGGATCTATTCGAGTTCGGTCCAAACTCCGAACTTCCGAACCACGTTCTCACATCCCTAGATCCCAACAGTGGTGGGGGTTAGCCTTAACTGTGACTCGGGGAAGTCCCTGAGTCACAGTCAGGACTAGTCCCCCCACCACAGTTGGGATCTGGCTGCAGGATCCAGAGTAAAGCAGGCTTTCACATTTGAAATGGGCTGAAATGAACAATACAATTTTTAGTTGTGAGTATTTCTGAGTTTCTGAGGACTGCCTCCAAGTGTTCAACTGGTCCTCGGAAACTCAGATGAATACTCACTACTCGGTAAAATACTCAGTAAAATAAAACTGAGTACTGAGTATTTTCAGAGTACCAAGTCACCTTATATAGGGGCAGGAAAAGCCACATATGTTGGTCCAAATACTGACTGAATACCGATTACTGGGTACTGAGTACCAGACCAATTCCTCAGTTAATCAGTACTCAGTAAAACTGAGTTTAATACCGAGATACTCATTAAAAAATGAGAAATTTTGAATATTGAGTTTCAAAACTAGTTTGAAATCCCGCTTTACTTGGACCTGACCCTGAGTGCTGGGGAGGGAGACACCATGGCAGTCATCATTGGCCACCAAGGCTGCCCATCGGGGGGTGGCAGGCTGCTGCATGAAGCATGGGGCTGGGCATACGCACATTCATGCATCTCCCCACCCCCTCCCTGGCCCACTTGCCATCACATTTGTTTAGCCATTTCCCAACAGGCTCCCACCACCTGGGTAAGTCTGTGGCAACGGGTAAGGTGTGCACCATCATGTGTGAAAAAGCAGCCCTCTCTCTCACACACACATGCACACACACCTATGCATACCTGATAACCCTTTCTCTGTCTCATACACATAAAAACAACACTGCTATGCCATCAGCTCCCCTACACCACCAACACAGTCACTCTTGGGAAGAGGAGCGCATGCGAGTAATTAGAGTAGGGGGAACAGATGATGTGTTCCACACAAATATCTCTCCCCTCCTGAAATTCTAGAGATCTGAGGATAGAGTGTACGTGTATCATTATCCCCCGGAGGTGAGGAGTGGGGAGCTGGGATCAGCGAGACTCACTTTACTTACCTGACACCTGTGCCGGGGAGCGGAGCTGGGTGGCGCCTGCAAGCGGGAACAAGAAAAGCACCCAGTCAGTCTACGGCTGCGCTGAAGGGCCATGCGCCGAAGGGCTGTGTGCCCTTTTGCGCACCCTTCGGTGCATCCCGGAGCAGGAGCCTAGGTATTGTCTGGGAAGAATGCCAAACCCCAAACGTTTGCGGAAAGAGGCCCCGTGTACTTTACCTATAGCAGCAAAACTTCCAAAAACAAAGAAAAATTGACGCTCTCCTGGGTGTCCCTGGAGGGGTCTTTCCCCCACAGGGAGAGAAATCCAATAAATCTGCACTCCTGTCGAACTCCCAACAAAGTAATAAGTCTAGTTGGGAAGTAACCAACATTGACCTTGGCAGGGGGGATGGTAAGGTAATGAAATCTTCAGTAATTGTAATCTGCAAAGACTTAAGAGATGCTACACAAATTGAGTTGCTGGCAGACTTAGCTTTAACAACTGCTCATACACTTAAATGTTTATTTGCCCAGATGAAGGACCTAGCTAGGAAGATGGAGTCAGGGTCAGTAGCAGGGGTAGCTCCAGGTGGCACCAATCCAGGAGCTGGGGCGCTGGGTGGTGGTTTGCACTCTGGCCCTGCCCCTCATACTAGTTTCTACCCCCCCCCCTCCGTGCCACTCACTCCTCAGGAGCAACCCTTAGGAATTGGGGAAGCCCCTGAGTTGTTGGGTATTCAGGAGGGGCTAACAAAAAATAAGCCTCTGAAGATGTCTTACCTCACAAATAGTTTGATTCTTGCCATTCTGCCACTACCCTCAGGCCTTTTGCCCTTCTGGAACATCCCATATGATGTTGCAGAACACCTGGGGGTGATCCTGGGCCTTTCGGTCACTAGTAGGAATATTGTGACACTTGACCATGTTCATAATATAAAGAAGCGATGGCTGATTAAGGCCACTTTCAAGTCTACTCAATTGGCTGCACAGATATTGGGGAAAGGAGATGTGTTAAAAGAGAAGAATGTTTTTGTCTCTAGGGTCTTAATGGTGGATGATGGGGGAAAAATCCCTAATGAGGGAGAACTAGTTTTAGAAATACACCCCCCCCAAAGTATAATACTGCCCCAGAATCCCTGTTGAGTATTTCCCCGGTACAACCTGGGAATAATGAAGGGCCAATCATGGATGCCCAACTGATTGAAATGCTTGAAGTATCGGATAGGATAAAATTGAATGAGGAACCAGGTATTTCTCAGCATCCTACCAAAGAGCGGGAGAATGTGAAGATGACCAGGGCATTACCTAAGCAATTTGATCCATTGGAGTCAGACTTTCTCATTAGCCGTTTGGACTATATAAGTGGGCAACTGCGGAAAACAAAGGTGGGAGAGAGATTCCATCAAGAGATGGTGACTTCTTTAAATAAGGAATCACAGATTGGGCTCCTGGATGGTGACCAACCCTCACTTTCTTGGGCAGGTAATCCATCAGTGGCCTCTACCCCGGTAGGTGAGAAAAAGAAAGAGGAAGGGAAGGGGAAATCTTGGGCGCCGATTAAAGTGACGGTGCCTGCTCTTGCTCCAAATTTAAAAAACATTCACATCCCTGTTCTCCCTGCTGCAGCATCTGTTAACTTACACCCTAGAGGCTAATACAAGGCTCAGAGTTCGGCACCGCCAGGTTTGGGTTTTGCTGGATGCGTGTCCGGAGGCTCGGAGCCCTCCCTACAAGGAGTGGCTGCAGCATGCCATAGTTTGCAGTCGGAAGGTGGGCGTAATCTACCAGGGGTTTAGTCCTTTAAAGATAGGAAAAAGGCTAAGCCCAAGGAACAGAGGAAATTATCCTAACACCATTGATTCCTCTAGAGACCACCAGTACTCCCAGGTAGGGAGAGCGATCGGCCTGACCAGAGGTGGGGATGGTTTGGCAGTATTAACTTGGAATATAGCTGGCTGGATGACACGTTGCCTTGAGGAAGATTTTTGCCGCTTTTTGTAGAATTTTGACATTTTTATTCTTCAGGAGACCTGGTTGTTGAGGAACTCTGGGCCTATTAGATTACCTGGTTTTGAGACCTTTTGTGTGGTGGCGACTCCATCTACCAGGGGTGGAAGACAGAGCAGGGGCCTTGCATTTTTGGTAGCTCAGAAACTTGGGACCAAAGTTAAGATCCTGTCTACCTATAGATCAAATTTTATGTTATTATACTGTTTGTTTCCAGGGGGGCTAGAGTTGCTCCTAGGAAATGTATATGTTCCCCCAATAAAGTCAACTTATTACCCTGAAGAAATATGGGAGGAAATGGCTAATTTAATTATGGGGGCACTGAGTGAGTTCCCGGATGCATTTTTGCTAGTGGTGGGAGACTTTAATACTAGACTGGGGAATCCAGCTGACCAACTGACCATCGCACCCTCGGAGGAGTCTTTGTATAACTCCCCGCTTCCTCCGCGGTATTCTTTGGCTACTTTGGTGGGGCCGGGAAATGAGGCAATGGAAAATTTAATCCAAATTTTGCATCTGGCAATTGTAAACGGATGTGTTGGGGGTGATAGGTATGGTAACTTCACCTTCCACTCATATAATGGCTCCAGTTTAATTGATTATTTTTTGGTTTCCCGCTCAACATTTGGATTTATTCGAGGGCTGAAAGTCCTTTTGAGACCAGATACGGTCCACTTCCCGGTCTTGTTGGAATTTCTCCCGCCATTGGGGGACAATGGAGCTTCCTTCCAGCAACCTCCACCTCCCCCCTATGAACTCTAGTACTAGAGTTAAGTACTAGACCGAGGTGTGCAAAGGCCCTTGTGGAGGCTTTTGGGGAGTTTATTGGAACAGCGGAGGTGGTATTAATATACGAGTAACTAAGATCACAGCCTTTAGAGGCTCTGGCCTGGTACAATAAATTGGTGAACTTGCTTGAACCACAGTTGACCTGTAGGGTCATACCGAGGACCCGGAGAGAGGAAAGGGAGAAACTGGTGGGCTGGTTTGACCATGAGTGCAGGGATGCTAGGACTGCTCTCAGACAGTTAATGAAAAAACTAAGAAAGGGTCCCTTGCCTGAGACTCGGACTCAATTTCAGGTCCAACGTAAACAGTATAGGATCCTCTTAATGGAGAAAAAAATGTTTTTTCAAAGAGCACTATGGGCAGACTTATACCTTGCTACTGTAAGAAAGGACAACAATAAATTCTGGAAACTGATCCGTTCCATGCAGGGGAGGGGTAATACAGCGAACCCCCATCTTATCTCTTTAAATATTTGGGAAAAATTTTATACCAATTTGTTCTCACACATTCCCCATTGTCTAAGGCTGTTCAAATTAATCCAGGTATTAGATTCAAGAGTTGGCCATCAGTGACAGTTGAGGAGGTCAGTACCTTGATAACATCCCTTAAGTTGGGAAAGTCCCCGGGCCCTGATATGGTCTCGGCGGAGTTAATAAAAGCTTTCCCTGAGTGGTGGACTAACCTTTTGGCCCCCCTTTTTACTACTATAAACGACTCTGGGGAGATCCCGGACTCCTGGTTAAAGAGCATTTTGATTCCCGTCTACAAGAAGGGAGAGGCATCAGCTCTGAGTAATTATCACCCGATCAGCCTGCTCAGCATTATCGGGAAGATGTACTGAAGATATTTACTGAGCAGACTGAAGCTCTGGATCCAGGAGTCTTGAGCAATTGAGCCAGAGCAGGCGGGCTTTTGTGAGGGAAGGTCTACCACAGACCATATTTTGGTGATTGCCTCACTGATCAAGAACATGTTGGTAGGCAGGGGAGGCTGTATCTTTGCTTTGTGAACCTCGAGAAAGCCTTTGATTCCATAAGCAGAGAGTGCCTATGGGATAAATTGTGGGTTTCTTCTATAGATCCTAGATTACTCTTCCTTACGACGAAATTGCATGTGGGGAATACTCTTCAGGTGAGATATGGCTACCATCGAGCACTGTCCAAGGAGATACCAGTAGAAGGAGGGATCAGACAGGGCTGCTTGCTGGCCCTGGCCTTATTCAACCTGTATCTGAACAACGTGGTGCCCTATATGAATTCAGTGGATTCCCATGCCCCCTTGGTGGGGAAAAGAAGATTACCAATTATGCTATACGCAGACGAAACTGTGTTGTTGTCTCAGTCAATGGTGGGCCTTAAAAGATTGCTTCATCGCTTTGGCCAATATTGTCTATCAGAATTGTTAAAAATCAATTACTCTAAAACTAAAGTCTTAATGGTGGGAGCACGAAGATCCCAGGTAGTGCATTCCTGGAATATAGAGGGGGAACCCATAGAGCAAGTTTGCTCCTTCAAATATCTGGGGGTTACCTTTGCATCATCCCCTTCTTGGAAGGCCCACCTTGATGTAGTTAGAGCACAGGCCAAAAGATCGGCCACTGCAATTCTGAAATTTTATTTTGGACAAGGGGGCAAGCTGATAGAACCAGCGCTAAGGCTATTTAAAGCTAAGGTGCTAACCCAAGCCCTGTATGCAGCTCCGATTTGGGCTTTGGACTTCCTGGAGGGGATGGAAAATATCCAAAATGGTTTTTTGGCCTCCTTACTTGGCCTACCTCGGGGTTCCCCTCAGGTGTTGCTGCGAGCAGAAACTGGTGTTCTGCCTGTCTGTACGGTGATACTCCAGATGCTTTCTAACTACTGGGCAAAAGTGGTGACACTGTCAGAGAAACAAACCTCTCTGCTATGTATGGCCTGCAAGACAGGCCTACTCGACCCATGGGTGGCGGCGGCCTGACTTGAAATTGGTAGATTGGGTTTTTCTGGAGAGGTCCTCAATAAGGTAGGTGTGGACCTGTTTAAAATTTTGACGCAAAAGCGATTGAAAGACCAGGCCCTCCAAATCGAAAGACCCTTAATAGAGTGCCAGAGAGTAGCCCCTGATTACATCCAATTTAACCCTTGGCAGCCTGGCCCTTCTTATTTACTTAATTGGCTTGATGCCTCAAGGAGAGTGGTATTTACCAGGCTGCGATGTAATTGTTTTCCTTCCTCTTATTATGAAGGAAGATTTAAGAGAATTCCTCACGATATGAGACTCTGTGTGCTATGTGATAACGGGACCCCAGACACGGTATCCCACATTTTATTAATCTGCCCTTTTTTTGATGGGTTAAAATCCAAATACCTAGCGGGGCTCCAGAAGGATGCCGAATTTAAAGTATCGCAGATGTTTCTGATCCCGGTAGACTCTGACGTAACTAGGCGCGTTGCTGAATTTGCTTTTCAGGCAATAGTATTGAGACAGAGATTTATGGAGGGATTGGCCCAGAGCAGGGTGTTGATCGCAGGGTTAGAGTAGCCTTAAGACCTAAACGACAAATATGGGCTCCCTACTCCTACCCGGGTCGTAATTGGGTGGAAGCAGTATTGTGGCTAATGCCAGTTAATGCAGGGGATAAGTGTTGCCGCCACAAACCCCGAGAAGGGTAAGGTAACATAGGGTATTTTCAGACGTTACGAGATCACGCTCAACCACAGTGAACCACGCTCAATCCCGGGCGGGGCCAAAGGGTCGTGAACGTCTGTTCAGCACACGCCAGATGTTCATCATGCTCAATACCCACATGGGGTCAATTTCAACCATGCTTCCCAGACTAGCCGGGGGAATATCCCGGGAAACGTGGTCAAACAGACCCCCACCAGGAACCAAGGAAAAGTAACGTCTGGACGCCAATCCCCGGGCGGAACCAAAGGAAACAAGTCCCAGCCGGGGACAAGGCATGCAGCGTCACTGCCAGGCAACCAGCAACAACACAACCACCAGAGGGAGATTTAAAGCAAAATCAGCAGCAAGCAAGTGCGACAGGATGAAGCGAAGAGGGAGGCGGAAGAGAGTGGAGGCAGAGAAAGCAACACAGGCGGTGGAGGAGGCGGAGGAGGTGGAGGCAGGGGCAGCGATGTAGGTGGAGGGGGCACAGGCGGAGGACGGGGGCACACGGGTGCACCCGACCAGGGAAGGGGCCCAGGGACAACACCCACAGCTGTAGGCGGGACGCGATGCCCTGGGGATAGCAGCCGGAATGGGGCTGGAGGAGGCACCCCGGAAAAGGGTACAGGGAACCGAGGGGAGGGGAACAGGGGGCACAGGGCCCCCCTGAGGGGGCCAACCCAGGGGACGTGGAGGGGGGCAGGGGAGCCCCGGGAGGGGCAACCACGGGGGACCTGGAGGGGGGCAGGGAAGCCCCGGGAGGGGGCCCCATTGGCACCCAACCAACCACCCCCTCCTACCGTCCCCACAGACACAGAAAATGGCCCGTGCGGAGGAGCCCCAGGAGGAGCCCGGCCATGCGTGGCCGGAGGCGCACCCGGAGGATGAGGAGGAGCAGGAGCAGGACCAGGAGGAGGAGGAACAGCAGTGGGGATGCAGGAGGAAGGTGTACCACTGAGGGGGCCAGTGGGGCCTCCAGGAGACCCGGGACTTCATTCAGATATGGGGGACCCTGGAGTACTAGCTGGAGCTCGCCATCAACCAGTGGAACGAGCATGTGTACCGGGACATTGGGTGGGACATGGAGGTGGCGGGGCATCAGCGCACAGTGTCGCTCCAAGGCCAAAGAACTCAAGAGGGGGGTACAAGGCCATCCGGGACAACAACAGGCACTCCGGGCACGGGGCCCGCACCGCCCCCTACTATGATGCCCTGGACCACATCCTTCATATGAAGGGGCCCATAGTTGCCCCATGGCTCGTGGGCAGTGCTGTGGTCCAGGGCAGGGAGAGGGCCGAGGTACCCCCACCCCTCGCCGCTCGCCCACTAGACATGGGCTCCGGGGCCCCGGACCCCCAGGAAGAGCACCCAGGGACCGCAAGCACCTTCAGTGCCCCCCCCTCCAGCAGCCCGGAGAGCACCCAACCCTGGGCCAGCCGAGCGGAGTCCAAGGCCGGCACCCTCACCACCCTCAGCCAGTGGTCCCTGAGGGAGCACTCCCACATCGAGGCGCCGGCCTCCGACGACTCCAAGACGGAGATCGAGGGTAAGGGGCCCTCCAGGAAAGGGGAGGTCCATGACCAGGGGGGCAAGGGCAGAGGGCCCTGGGGGGAGGGGGAAGGGGGCACCCTGGCCCACGCCTCCAGCCCCCCCAAGGCATGTGGGGGCCCAGTAGCAGGGCCCAAAAAACACCCCCCCATCACCCACTGCCCCCTCCCTCACCTGCAGGACATGGGTCACCCCGGGAACGGACCCAGGAGATGAAGCAGGCGGCTGTGGAAGAGCCCGGAGAGCAGGTGCCGGAACCAGGTGAGCGGGCCACGGCGGGAGGGAGGGCACCCCAGGGAGCAGGGCAAGGGGTGGGTGGTGGGGATGAGAGGGGATGGGGCCTGGGGGTGGGGAGGGCATGGGAGTGGGACCCGGGGCCCAGAGGGCCCCATCCCCCTCCTGGGCAGGGGACAGGGGCAGGCTCTGACCCACCCTCCTGTTCCCACAGGGCAACCACCGCACACGGTGTCACCATGGCCCAATGCCCCAGTGCAACGCATGCGGGAGTACTGGGCTTGGGTCCACAGGCGCAGGGAGGAATAGGCACAGGACATCATCCAGAAAGCGGAGGAACAGAGGGAGCGCATGATCGAGGCCGTGGCCCACATGGAGGCGGCCATCAAGCGGTCTCTGGAGCGGGCCGCAGAGCGGGAAAGGGGACTACAGGCCGAGGTGCACCTGGAGTGGAGGCGGGAGTGCAGGGAGCGCAGCAGGCAGGAGGAGGTGCTCGGGGGCCTCAGGCAGGACATCCAGGCCATGGTGCGGGAGCACACAGCAAAAATGGACTGGTCCCACGACATCGGGACCTCCCTGCTCCTGCACGCCGACACAATGTGTGCCTATGTGCTGGCAGGCACACCCCCGGGTACCCTGCCTGCCCAGGTCCCCATGCCGGGCCCCTCGGCGCCCACGGCCCCCGGCCAGGCACCCCAGCCACCCCCACGCCCCCAGGGACCGCGCATCCGTCTCCTGGTGACCCCAGCACTCTGGAGGGTGCTGCCCCCCTGTGGAACTGCCAGGGATCTGGGCACAGTCTCCCCACCACCACCCGCCCCCCTGCTGGGCCACAGCCCAGCCCAGGACACTGCAGGGGACACGGACAGCGGGGGGTAGGAGATCTCCCAGAGCTCCATGGGCCCCAGCAGGTGCTCACGGGGATGGCCATGGAACGGGGGGGTGGGATGGGGTGGAGGGGGAGGGCGACCTGATGGGGGGTCACAGAAGGGGACAGGGCGACGGAGCTGGGGTGGCGGGAAAGGGTGATTGTGTTAACTGTGGGGAAATAAAGGCTGCTGTCAGCAGTTCAGCTCGCGCTCCTGTTTGTGTGGGCCAGGGCTGGGGCTCCAACTGTGCGGGGGCATGCCCAAGGAACCGGGTGCGGGGTCCCCAGGGGTGGGACTGCCCTCACAACGGGCCCCCCGGGTGATATGGCTCGCAAGGGCATTCCGGATCCATTTGGCATAACGGTACTCCCTGGGGTTCTCTGCGTTCACGTACAGGGGCACGGGACCGGGGGGCCAGTGGGGCTCTGGGTACTCCAGGGCCGCCCACTCGGTTTCGCAGACATTGTGCAGCATGCAGCAGGCACCGATCACTAGGGCCGAGGTCGAGCTGGTGTAGTCCAGCCACTCAGCTAGACTCCTCCAGTGCTGCTTGAGGGCCCCAAAGGCACGCTCCACCACGGTCCGGCTGAAACACAGGCGGGTATTGTATGACACCTCCGCTGGGGTGCTCGGGACAGAGTAGACCTTCATCAGCCAGCGGGTGAGGGGCTAGGCAGTGTCCCCCAGGATACAGGGAGGCATCAGGACCCCCTTGATCCACCTCATGCCCATGTCTGCAAAGTCGCCCCTGAACATGGGGGCATAGAAGGGGGAGATGGTTATTATCCTGGCGTCGTGGCTGCGGCCGGAGTTGCCCGTGTAGATGTCGATGAACTGGCCACAGTGGTCCACCAGCCCCTGTAGGTGCAGGGAGTAGTATCCGTGCCGGTTCATATGCTCCAGGGCCTCCCCGGTGGCCGGGCGCAGGATCTCGATGTGGGTGCCGTCCACGGCTCCAATGCAGTTGGGGAAGCCCCAGGCCATGAAGCCTGCCATCACGGTGCCCTGGTCCATGAGGTGGATGGTTCTGTCCAGGAGCACGCCCTCCACCACCTCGTACACATCCCGCATGATGCAGGCGACTGTGCTGAGCCCCACCCCGAAGTGCTGGGACACGGACTGGCAAGAGTCGGGCGTTGCGAGGGCCCAGACCCCAATGGCCACCCGCTGGACCATGGGGATGGGCTCCTGCATGGAGGTGTGCTGCCGCTCCAGCCAGGGTGTGAGGAGCTCCGCCAGGCACAGCAGGGTGCCCTTGCCCATCCGAAGGTGGGCCCTCCAATCTGCCTCCTCCCAGTGGGCCAGGGCCCAATCCCACCATGCCTGTAGGCGCTCACAGACACATAGACTTTGTGCTATGGGCATAGTGAGCAGGGCAGCCCAGCGGAGGGTCACCCTTGCCCATAGGAGGCGCCTCGCGGCCCTGCGGAGCACTGCAGGCTGGGTCAGGCTCCGACTGGCAGCCTGCCAAGCCCCCCAGGACATGCGCTGTGCCCGGAGCCGCACACAGGCTCTCCTGCAGGCGTGGTGGGCCCGGAGGCCCCCTGCGGCCGTCTGGCCCAGGGCAAAGCGCAGGTGGGCGCCCAGGTGAACCTCCGCAGTCAGGAGGCACAGCTGCTTAGTGTGATCATGGAACCACTCGGCTGCGAGCACGAGGAACATCCAATAGCCAGCGCCCTGTCATGCTCCATGGTGGTGGGGCCCCGGTGGGGGCCTGAACACTTATACTGGGGCTGTGCTGGTGGGGCTGTCCGGAGGGTGGGCCCCTGGGTGGGCATGCCCACCCCCACCGAGGCTGGGGCTTGCGGGCCTACAGGTGGGTGCACCGGTGGGCGGAGCCCCTAGCCTCACCCCTGCACGGGCTTGTGGGTCTGTGCACACCCAGGACAGCTGCATTCCATCAGCTATCTCCACCGCCACCCCGGCCCCCCTCCCCACGCTGTTTGCTACAGGATGGCCTTGAAAGTGCAATTAGGCGGACAGTGTGCTCGCTGTTGTGTTGTGCAGCTGTGACGGGTCCGCACTCCACGCCTCGCGCTGTTGTGCTATAATGTTGCGGGCCGTGGGCGCTTTCCCCATCCTGGGGGCCCCTCGGAGCCCCTCCCAGCCCTGGACGGTGTTTGTGCCCCCAGGGCTCTGTGTTAGTCTCCCTGTCATGCCGGACCATGGATGGCTTCCCCTCCACGGGGCTCCCTCTCCCCGGCCCCCTCAGGGCCCCCCATATCTGGGCCTTCCACGAGACCATGTCTCTGTGGGACCTGTGGCTTACCCCAGCAGTGCAGCTGCTCATGGGCACCCCGGGAAGCCATGTGGGTGCCTTTGAGAGTCTGAGCTCTGGACTGCGTTACTTCGGCTATGAGGCGAGCGCTCGTGATTGCCGGCTGCACTCGGAGGCCCTGGGGCTGGTTCGTTTCCCTGAGGGGCGCATCCCGGAGAGGCTGTGCTCCCATGTGTCCTGGCCTGGATCCGAGACCATGTCTGCGCTGGTGGTATGCGGTATGAGCGCCTACACGGAGTGCCTTGCTGAGGGTGGCCCTGCCTTGGCCTTGTCCTACTTTTCTGTGTTCACGGGGCCCGTGGGTACCAGCGCACCCGTGGGGCAGTGTACCATTGGCTGCTGGAGCTGGAACATCTTCCTTGGCCCCCTTCCGCTGCCTGCTGTGTGCCGGAGCCTTCTCCGATGGAGCTGTCGGCCCTGTTGGGGGTGTGGGCCCATGTGGATGTCCATATGGCTCTCACCATGTATGATCCCTTCGAGGCCTACTACCTGATTGCCCACCACATATCCGCGCAGGGGTAGCACTAGGGCTTGGTGCATTGGCCCCACCTGGTTCACCGGGTGGGGCACCTGGGCCCAGGGGCCACGGAGGGCCGCCTGTGGCCGCCTGTGACACCTACTACTCCTCCCAGGCCCTCAGGTGTCATTCCCTCCTGTGGGCTCCTGCCCTGGGCCGGGAGGGGGCCCTGTCCCCGCTGTCTGCTCCCACCCTGCTGTCTCCACCATGGTGTGCTCCTGCCTGCTTCGTGGGGCGCTGCTGCCCCTGACTTTGGTCCTGGTCCCCCTCCTGACCCCCCTCACCCCGGCTGTCCATCCCGGTGGCTGGGTGCGGTGCTCTGTTTGGCTTCTTGGCCCACCCGTGTGCAGCTCCCAGTCCGCTCCTGCCGGCCCTGGCACCTGCTGCACCCACCCACCCCCCTTGGGTGCTTGTGTGACCTGGGGGTTTGGGCGCCCCCAGACTGGACTATGTGCCTTCAATGGGTCGGGGGGTGGGGGAGTGTCGCTGGACCTGCATCGGGGGTCCTCCGGACCTGTGTGCACTCCATCTGCCCCTCTGTGACTGTGGGGCCACCATTCTCCTCCTGGACCCTCCCCGCCGGGCTCGCTGTGCAGGGAGGGCCCCCATCGTGCCTTGTTCTGGGGGTCCCAGCCCCCCCTGTCCGAGACTGGCTCCTGTTCTGTGGGGGTGCCTCTGTGGACTGGGGTGCTGTGGGGGTGGGGGTTGCTGCTGCCTGTGCCCTTCCCCTTAGCTGTGCCCCCCCCTCATCCCTCCCATTGTTCCTTGTGCTGTTTTCCGGGTGCCCCTGCCCCCCCTTCCTGACCTTTCCCGTGTGTGTGTGTGTGTGCGTGCGCGCCCGGGCGTGTGGTCTTGCAGTGTGTCCCGTCGCGGGTCCGCTGTGTGTGTGTGTGCGTGTGCTGTGTGTGGTACCTGTCAGCCTGTTCTCCCTCTTCCAACCTCCCTTCCCGTTTCCCTTGTGTGGGAATTCACTTTTGTGCCGTGTGGCTTCGTTTGCCCTTCGGCGGCCATGTCTGTGTCCCACCCCTGCCTGGTGCCTTCTGGGAGTTTTGACCACGGCTGGGGATCACCTGCACGTCTGTTGTGCTGCCCCTTTCCGTGATGGGTCAACCCGGTTCCCGGCCGTGGTCCCGGTCCCGTCACGTCTGTTAGGGGGTTTTCTTCACCCCAGGCCGTGGTTATTCTGTTCACCCCCCCTGGGGGTTAATCGTGGTGAGCCGCCCGCCCATAACGTCTGAAATCACCCACAGTGTCTGTATGAAACGGACCAATATCTCCCATCCTCTGTTCTCCACTTGTAAAATGGAAATAATAATGGATGTAAACAAATGTTTTGCTGCCCCAGTTAGACACAGTTCAGCCTGGCTGGCCCATCTTCACTGCAATGTATGTTCTGGGCCTGGTTCAAATGCTACCTGTGTAGGACCCAGGTTAGAAATGTGGTCCCAGTATGGCCTTTTTTACATGGATGGGGGTGGGGGTGGGATATTTCGGTGCGGTGGGTGGAGGTGTGTGTGTGACTCTGTTTACATGGTTCCAAGTTCTCGTTAAATTTCTATTGTCATTAATTTTAGGATCAACCTAGTTCAGTCTATTTAAAACTGCAAACAGTTTTTTTTTTTTTTTTAATGGAACTGGAACTCCAGTTCTCAAATTTAAAACTGCAAAAGCCAATATTATTTAAGATATTTCCATCCAAATTTTCAAACATAGCTTCTGTCTTTGTACCTCTATTATCCATAAGCAATGATTTGAGCTTTTGGTTTTGCCAGTGTGATCATTCGAATGTATAACTCACAGATTGCTATGGTAAAGCAGGTTGCTGCTGGGCATCAACATTCTTTGACTTAACATTTAAATATCCCACATTTGAAAAGCTACAAACAAAACATGACAATGGGTGATTTCAGACGTTACGGGTGGGCGGTTCACCACAGTGGATCCCCAGTGGTGGTGAATAAAACAGCCACACCGCGGGGCCATGAAAAACCCCAAACAGATGTGACGGGACCGGGACCATGACCTGGAATCGGGCCGACACATTACGGATCGGGGCAGTGCAACAGACATAACGCCCATCCCCGGCCATGGTCAAAACTCCCAGAAGACACCGGGCAGGGGCGGGACACAGACATGGCCGCCTGAGGGCAAACGAAGCCAAAAAGAACAAGGAAGAACGGGAGCAGGGGGGGACATGGAATATGGGGGCACCGCAAAGGGGCAGGGCAGGACACAGACTGCAGCTACCCCCCACCCCCACAGCACCACAGTCCACATAGGCACCACCACAGCAACACAGGCAGTCTCGGAAAGAGGGGGGCCACAACGCCAGGATCAAGGCACGATGGGGGCCTTCAAGGCAGAGCCAGCCCGGTGGAGACAGTTCAGGAGGGGAACGCGGGCCCCACAGTCACAGAGGGCCAGAGGGAGGGCAGCCAGGACAGGCAGAGAGGTGCTGCAGGTCCAACGACGTGAACCCCCCCCCCCAGGAAAGCACCATGGCCCAGTCCGGGGGGGCCCAACTGCCAGGTCACACAAGCACCCAAGATGGGGGGGACGCAGCAGGTGGCAGCGCCCATGGATGCGGACAGGCAGCTGGACAAGGGCGGGTCGGAGAGGCCACCCAGGCACTCGGAAGGGCAACTGGGGGGGCCAGGAGGGGGTCCCGGGCCACAGCCAGGGGCAGCAGCACCCCACAAAGCAGGCAGGTGCACACCACGGCAGAGAAATCAGGGCGGGAGCAGCCAGCGGGGACCGCCCCCCCACGGAATGGGCCGGGGGCCCACATGGGAGCATGACACCGGGGGGGCGGGAGGAGCACAGGGAGACACAGGCTGCCGCTAGGGGCCACAGCGGGCCCGGGGCCCAGGTGTCCCGCCCAGTGAACCAAGTGGGGCCAATGGAGCAAGCCCCAGTGCTACCCCTGCATGGACATGTGGTGCGCGATCAGGTAGTACGCCTCGAAGGGATCAGGCATGGAGAAAGCCAGCTGGACGTCCACACGGGCCCACACCCCCAACAGGGCCGACAGCTCCGCCGCGGAAGGCTCCGGCACACAGCAGGCAGTGGAAGGGGGCCAAGGAAGATGTCCCAGCTCCAGCAGCCGATGGTACACCACCCCACGGGTGCGCTGGTACCCACACGCCCCATGCACACAGGAAAAGTAGGACACGGCCAAGGCAGGGCCACCCTCAGCAAGTCACTCTGTGAAGGCGCCCAGACCGCACACCACCAGCGTGGACACAGTCTCTGCCCCGGTCCAGGGCACATGGGAGCACCACTCATCCGGGATGCGCCCCTCAGGGAACCTAACAAGCCCCAGGGCCTCCGTATGCAGCCGGCAATCTCGAGCGCTCGCCTCATAGCCGAAGTAGCGGAGACCAGAGCTTATGCTCTCATAGGCGCCCGCATGGCTTCCAGGGGTGCCCAGGAGCAGCTGCATGGCTGGAGTATGCCACAGGTCCCACAGAGACATAGTCTCGTGGAAGGTCCAGATATGGGGGGCCCCAGGGGGGCAGGGGAGTGGGAGCCCCGTGGATGGGCAGCCAGCCATGGTCCGGCACCACAGGGAGAATGACACAGAGCCCCAGTGGCAAAAACACCCTCCAGGGCCAGGAGGGGCACCAAGGGGTCCTGAGTACAGGGAATGCAGCCACAAACTGCAACATTGTAGCACAACAGAGCAAGGCATGGGGCGCGGAACCGGCCCAGCTGCACAACACAACACCGATCTCCCTGTCCAGCTAATCGCACCTTCAAGGCCAGACTGCAGCAAACAGTGGGGGAGGGGGGCTGGGCTGGCGGTGGAGAGGGCTGATGGAATGCAGCTGTCCTGAGAGCACACAGAACCGCACACACGTGCAGCAGCAAGTCCAGGTGCCCCACCTGCCGGTACACCCAATTGCATGCACCCATGCCCCGCCCCCCCGGGGAGCCCCATGGCCAGCCAGGGGCCTGCCTCCGGACCGCCCTGCCTTCAGAATCCCTGTATAAAAGCACCACCCCCCTTGGGCCCCACCACCATGGAGCTTGACAGGGCAGCGGCCTATTGGATGTTCCTCGCGCTCGCAGCCAAGTGGTTCTGCGACCACACCGAGCAGCTCCACCTCCAGACCACGGAGGTGCAACTGGCTGCCTGGGTGCGGCTTGCCCTGGCCCAAGCAGCCGCATGGGGCCTCCGGGCCCACCGCGGGTGCAGGAGAGCCCGGGCGCGACTCAGGGCGCTGCGACTCTCCGGGGCGGATTGGCAGGCTGTGAGCCGGGGCCAGCCCCGGCCTGCACTACTTCGTTGTGCTGCCAGGCGCCTCCTCTGGGCAAGGGAGACCCTGTGCAGGGCAGCCCTGCTCGCTATGCCCATAGCCAGATCCCTATGGGTCTCTAAGCGCCCACAGGCATGGTGTGCGAGGGCGATGGCCCACTGGGAAGAGCCAGACTGGAGGGCCCACTTCCGAATGAGCAAGAGCACCCTGCTCCACCTAGCAGAGCTCCTCACACCCTGGTTGGAGCGGCAGCACACCTCCATGAAGGACCCCATCCCCATGGTCCAGCGGGTGGTCATAGGGGTCTGGGCCCTCACTACTCCCGACTCTTGCCGGTCAGTGTCCCAGCACTTCAGGGTGGGGGTCAGCACTGTCGCCTGCATCATGCGGGATGTGTGTGAAGCAGTGGAGGGCATGCTCCTGGACAGAACGATCCAGCTACTGGACCAGGGGGCCGTGATGGCGGGGTTCGTGGCCAGAGGCTTCCCCAACTGCATGGGAGCCGTGGATGGCACCCACATAGAGATCCTCTGCCCGACCACTGGGGAGGCCCTGGAGTATGTGAACCGGCACGGTTACTAATCCCTGCACCTGCAGGGGGTGGTGGATCACCGGGGCCGATTCATAAGACATCTACACGGGCAACTCCGGCCGCAGTCACGATGCCAGGATCATGACCACCTCGCCCTTCTTTGCCCGGATGTTCCGGGGGGACTTTGCGGACATGGGCATGAGGTGGATCGAGGGGGTCCCTATGCCCCCCTGTATCCTGGGGGACCCCGCCTACCCCCTCAACCGCTGGCTGATGAAGGTGTACCCTGTACCGAGCACCCCTGTGGACGTCCTATACAATACCCGCCTGTGTTCCAGCCGGACAGTGGTGGAGCGTGCCTTCGGGGCCCTCAAGCAGCGCTGGAGGAGTGTAGCTGGGCGCCTGGATTACACCGTCTCAACCTCAGCCCTGGTGATTAGTGCCTGCTGCGTGCTGCACAATATCTGCTAAACAATATCTGCTTGTGTATGGGGCTGAGATATTTGATGGACCTTGCTGTTCCAAGCTGGAAGTTGTCCAAAATAAGTTCTTGCGTGGTATTTTGGGGGTACCACAGGCAATCCCAGGATCAGTTCTTAGGGCAGAAACCGGAGCATGTTCTATTTTGAATCAGATCAAAATAAAGGGCCTGTGTTACTGGGTGAAACTTTGTACTCGGGAGGAATCGAGTTTGACCTCTCTTTGTCTGCGGGAAGAATTAGAACAAAAGCAGACCCCTCTGTATCCTTGGGTGAGCAAGATTATGCAACAGTTGCGTAGTATAGGGCTGTCTATGGATTTTTTATCTACTATAGATCGGGCTAGTATGGGACACATCATTAAATCTAGGGTAATAGATATTGGAAAACAGGAAGATATTGCAGCACTGGCAGATTGGAAAGCTGCACCCAATTATCATCGAATTAAACAAGTGCATAGATTTGAGTTATATTTGGATTGGTTTCCCAAGCGCTGTATACGTAGGGCTTTTACACAAGCACGTTTACAGCTGATTAAGTCGGCTATAACTCAGGGAAGATATACGAATCAGCCTTATGCAAATCGCACCTGCCCATGTAGCGATAGTCATTTGGAGGATGTTTTTCATATTATCCTTCATTGTCCGCTATACGAAGAACTACGGCAAGCTTGGTTAGCTCCTTTGTGGCACAGATATCCCTACTTGTCTGACTATTCCCAGTTAGAGCAACTTCTCACTACAAAGGAGAAGGTAGTGGCAAATGCTGTAGCCATATTTGTCCATCTGGCCTCCCAGAAAAGGGAGGATTTTGGTGCCTGCAATGTAGGGACTTTGTAAGGACAATACCCTATGTGTTATACCTTGGTGGCCCTTTCTTTTGTTTGGAAGTAAGGGTGGGTGTGAGTGGCCTGGACGGATCCCGGGGGTATGGTTAATTAAAATGTCCTTGGTAAATCGAATGGAGGATCGGCTTGTATAGGATTGGAATAGTCTTAGGACTTGAACAATTGAATTTGTTATTACCTTAGGGGAGATCTCCCTGTTGAGGTCCCCCACAGAAGAGTAAGGTAAATTTTTTAAAAAATTTCTGGCTCTGGACTGGCTTTTCTGTGATATATCTATGTGGTGATAAATGATGCTGTGGCATATTATCATGGATGTATTTTGTGATGTTATTATTTGATTATTTTATTTTATTTTATGGTTTTAGTTGCATATTACTTATCTGTATATTGATATGTTGTTATATCATATTATTAATTATTATTATTATTATATTATATTTTTTTGTATATATATGTTTGTGGGTATGGCTATGGCGAAAGCTAGCTGAATAAAGTTTATATATATACACAAACATGGTGGTCAGTCACAAACATACACTGGCCTGCTGAGGTCCTCATGGGCCTGCCTGGGTGGCCCTTGGCCTGGACTGTGAGCCTGGGATCACCTGGGTGACAAGTTCCAGTTCAGCCACCTACCTGGGCTGGAGTAGCAGCGGGTCGACATCTGGTGGCCTGGAAACTGAAGTAACGGTGAGTCTCTGAACTAGGTAGGCCAAAGGCCCTGGTCCAGGTAGGCTATTGCGGGTCCTCGTTACATTTATTGTCACCCATTGAAACATAACACTTTCAGCATATATAGAGTTGAAATATATTTGAAAGATGATTTTCTTCAAAAATTGGCAATAATGATAGAGTTTGAAAACAAAAAAATTAGCAGAAGTGATGCAACTTCCAATTCTTATAGTTGCTATAGGCTTTGTCCTTATATTAAATAAATATCATTTTGAAAGACACCATAACACTCCTTTGCAGTTATATATGTCAGCAATTCTCCAAACTTGTCATTGCATGTATATTGTATAAGTCATGGTTATATTCACCAGATTTAATTGGCTTGAGATATACATTCTGTTACTAGTTCAATGGGACCTGTACATGTGGCTTACGCTAGTGGAGTGCTTTAAAGATCAGAGTTTCAACCTCTTTGAATTTTTTACCCTCTTTGTACGTGCACTATCTAACCCAATAGAGAACTGAGCTCTAATCATAATAATTGCCTTGAGGACCTGCCACAATACAAATAAATAGCAAGAAAATCAAGTGAACTCTAGAAAGACCTAAAATTCTAAAGCATCTCTTTAAGAATTTGAAGCTCAGTGCTTGAGCTAATAATCCATAGGTTTATACGTTGCTGACAGTGGATCAAATTTCCCTCAGAATTTAAAATAATAGGCAAAATTGTTTACACAGTGTGCAATTTCCCACTATTAAAGTTAATAATGAAACTCTTATTGACTTTAATGGTTGAGGATTCTTCTGTAAATCTCCAGATGAGGAAAGTTTTAGGGTTGTTGTTTTTATACAGGAAGTCAACCATGGAGCAGTTTTTGACACCGTTTAGGGTGATTACAGGATCCTTCCTTTACTGGAAATGCTATACTGTAATCATTATCAGGGCAAAAAATTAATCCAAAGTCCAGGACTACAGCGTGGACCTTCAAGACACTCTGCTATTTCCAATGGGGATTGTACCAGCACGGCACATTGAGAACTGAACTACCCTAGAGTAAGTGATCTCAGAATTGTGCCATTAGTAGCTTGTAGCTACGTTGCTTCCAATCTGTTATTACTGGGTGACCAACTGGCTATTTTTTTTTCTTTTCCCTGATGATACTTGCTCTGGAGCTGGGCAAGGCAGAGCTGTCAGACTGAAAGATTTTCCAATGTGCTGTGACAGTCATGTAATCAATCATTTGACCACTGACCCACGCAACTATGATGATGTGAACATGACACTTGCAGCTTACTTCTGATCATACATTACTCTTCCAGATGTAGTTGTGGAATAGCTTTCTCTGAGCAGAATGAGAAAAATGGAATGGCAAGAGCAACCTAAGAGAAAATTTAAAAGAATCGCACCCCAAAAAGTGTTAGGGACTCCAAACAGCCATCAGTGGGTGTTACCACTCATGAACCCTTGAGCTGCTCCGTGTATCCCTCCACCCACAGACACCTCATTGACAATATATCTTGAAAACAAACCAGTCTTCCAAGCAAAAACGGAGTCTTCTGCTCGTACTGGGAAAAATCAACAATTCATGATCATTTTCTAGATCTTGTGCTGTTGATAAATGATGTTTCCTTCTTTTCCTCCTCCTCCTGGTCCACTTTTTCTCCTCTTCTGTTTTCTTCTACTCTCCTTGTCCATCTCACTGGAGACAGAATGGTGCACAGGGATCCAATGTTTGTGTTTTGTTGTTTTTGTTTCCCACCCCCCATATTTGATCTCTATGCACTGAACCAGATGCTGCCAGATCCAACACAGCACCATCTTGTGCATGTACAATAAACAAAATAACTTTTTAATGCATTTCCCCAGACCCAAATCAGTCTGGATGGATCTGTCAGGGATGGAATCTTCCTGGATTCTTCATTTCAATTCTTTGTGAACCACAACTCAAATGGCATCAAGGCTAGGGCATTGTTCTGATAAGTATTTCTTCCTAAGTCTGGGTGCAATGCTGCAGCTGTTTCATGCAGGCACAAGATCCACTGAAATTAATAGGTGCCAGATCAGTGTTAAGGGCAAGCACAGCTAGACAGTTTGAGGATCATGCTTTCTGTGTACTTGCACCATTTTCAAAGTAGCTCATGTAAGTATTTAACTTTCTGTTACAGATGTCCTTTGGAGCTCCTTTTTTCATTTTCCATTTCATAGTGAATGACCTCCAGAATCTGAATAATGAAATTCCCAGATTCTAAGCTACAGTGAGAAACAGGAGCTGTCATTCAAGTAAAGACATTCGCATCATTTATCTTGCTTGTTGGTCTGTTTGTAAGCAGAACTGACATGTATAAATAGCACCATCAGTAAACCCTTAGTGCCAAAGTGCCTGCTATTCCCCATGACTGCATTCATAACTACAATTTTCTTTGTAGTGAAGTTGTAATGACAGCTGCCATCAATGAGCTTTCATGAAATACAGACTGACCTTTAGGTACTATATGTTACAATTACTGCCATAAAACCTGTGGGCCTTGCACTGGGATTTCACACTTCACCATGGAGCTACAAATTGTTAACCCCGTCCCTGCTGAAAGCTTTGGAGAGTTTATCTGCTTCTTCTTATGTTGTTCAGGAGTCCCCTCTTTATTTTATTTGTACACACGGAGATCTGCATGAGAGGGGGGGGGGCATGTTTAAAGATGAGGGCTGAGATAAAATTAGAAGGTAGAACTAAAAGGAATGTTTAAAAACAAGCAAACCCATCAAATTCACACTACCCAAACTGAAAACTGACAAAGTGGATGGTGACCACCAATTATTTTCTTTCAGTCATGTATCTGTTTCAGTTATTCCAGGATGGCTCGTAGGGGCAGTTTTCCCATTCATTTCAGTATTTTAATTATGTCATTTCAGCAGTTTCAGCAATATCAAATATGCACAATTCCCAAAATTGACATAACCAAAACATCAAAATGGCAAGCATCAGGCCTTGCAGGAAGACTTTGGAGTGCTGCTCCCTGCTCTGGAAGCTCTCAGTGCCCTATGACCACCACCACAGCCACCCTGCCCCCTCAACCCACCAAATCTAAGCCCAGCCCTATGTTTGTTATTCAGTACTTTGGGTGACTTTCTCCTGCATTACACCACATGGACACCAATCAAAATTACTTTTAAACATTTTTAAACCCCCAACAAAATATATCACATGAGGTACCAAATAAGCTCCAAAGTGGCAATCAAAGAATAAAAAAACCAACAAATTGATTTGAATCCAACCTCCAAATTCACTTTGCTAAAATGAATCTGTATAGTTTAAATTCACTGAATTTGGTATTCACTGGGAATATTCATTCCAGCTCTAATTATTTCACTCCCACTACAGTTGCTACAAACATGGGGAATGTACGAGCACACCCTATCAAGAGATTTTAGCATGTTACTCAATCCCTGAGAACCAATAGAAGTTGTATGAACAACTGAATGCTTGCAGTGTTGAATTTTGTCAATACTTCACAGGCTTACTGTCCTCTTTCAGTTACTCAGCACAATATCTGATAATTACACATACTCCTCAAGTTAACACGTCCACTGTAACATCCGAACGTCTTCTGAAAAACGTCTTAAATAGTAGAAATGACACTACAAAGGATCAGGAATCAGAATCTGTTTACCAAAAAGGAGTGAATGAAATTCTGAATAGATATGGTGGACAAACAATGAACAGTTCACAAAAGATTGATACATCCCCTTCTGACAGTACATCCTTCATGATCAAGGTCAATGTAACCTGGAAGGATTACCAAAAGGCACCTTAGAGTCAAAGATGAAGGATACTGGACATGAAAATCCCAATGATATAAGAGGCTGAATCTCTGAAATACTGCCTTGAAGCAACATTAGGGTGAAAAGGAGACTCCATCTTGATAAATTAGTTCTTATGGCCACCTATAGAGTGTAAGTTTAGTCTACTTTCTTTTTTTGTTCTTAATCATTCTAGTTTTACTTACTACTACTACTACTACTACTACTACTACTAATAATAATAATAATAATAATAAATAGTTTATTGTCTTAACCAATGGTTATAACAACAAAATAAATAATAACCAATCAGACTTTAAAACACAAGAAATAAGATAATAAAAACAACATACCATAAGCCATACTCCTCAAACAAAGACATATCAACAAAATTATATGAATTAAAATATCTACAAAACTGTACATAATCCATTCTGACTCCTGGTTAGAGTTCATTACCTCTTAAATTATTTTACCATATCTAAAAGACCTATCACAGTGGGATCAAGCAATTTAGCATCACACTCTTTATCAAATATGTTGACAGTAATGCTCCCAAGGCTACAGAATGATTCAAATAAAATAGATAATACAATTAACAGCTTATTTTCCTCAAGTATACCATGCAGCTCATACATCAATAGTATAACGATACGTTGGTAGCAAATCACAAGTAACGAACTTGACGTATCAAGATAATACTTTAATTATAAGATCCAGTACCTCCCCCTGCCCTTTAAATATCATTTCAGATCTGTTTAACTTATCCTCCATAAGAGCATCATACCCCAACAGATCAAGGTAAAGCAAGTTAGTAATTTAAGTTTGCCTACTAGGCATGAAGGAAAATTCCCCCTATAAAGTTCCTCCTTGCTATTTCCATCCTTAGCGCCATATTGGCAACTTTACTGGTGATATCTTTGTTGGTATTAGCCAACAGGAACAAGATTTGAAGGTAAGGGTTCTAATGCTTCTTTCCCTCAAGCCATTGACCCCAAACCTCTTCCCGTAGACTCCTATGCAAAGGGCAGGAAAGAAGGTAATGTTGAAGGTCTTCAACTAGAGGTTGTCCACAAAGACAAAACCTGTGAGCTGAGGGGATTCCCTGGTACCGCCCCTCCAATACTTTAGTAGCCATCATGTTAAATCTTAATGTTGTTGTGCTCTGCTGGCTCTAAAGTTAGATATATCAGTAAGATATATCTCAAATTCAGGTCTTAACTTAAACATAGGGTACAAAATAGCAATTTTCTGTTCAACTAGTGCCTCTCTTTCTGACTGCAGAACAACATCCGCTGACCTGGTTTTGATTATCATCCTTGCTTGGAGCCGGGGATATTGAATCCGGCTTAATGTAGTAAATCCAATCTGTATCAAGTACCTATCTACCACTTTTTGCCACTTATATTCCACGGACATATTTGACTGTTCTTTCAAGCAAATGTGTATACCATCTCCGAGAGCTTCATATACAATATAGCGAAAAGAGGCATAGAAGTTAAGTTCCTGTAGAGTACTGACAAAATCAAAGACCATACCATTCTACCATATGCATCTTGCAACACAAGGAGCAACATGAATCTTCACTATAATGTTATCCTTAACATTTACAGCACTTTTAAACATTTTATTTCCACTCATTCTGTTAAATACCTTTAAACATTGGCAAAAATTGAAGATGAACTTCTCTTAATAGGGATGTGCGAACAGACCAGCGTTCGGATGTTCGTACATTTGGACTAAAAACTTAGTTCAAGTTCATGAGTTTGGTCCCACGGAGTTCAGACCCCCTCAAACTCTCAGAAAGTTTGATCCCGCCTGGAGGCTTGGGGCACTCCAGGGGTGCCCATGGGGGCATGGCAGGGTGTCAGAGACACATCAGCAGCAGACACCGGGAAAGCTTGGGGCTTGGCACCCTGGGTTGACCAGGCAGGCAGGCTCAGCACTTGGCCCCCGAGGGGGCACGGCTGGCCATCTGAGACCCAGCAGCATCAGCATCAGAGGCTTGGCATTGCAGGCTGCCAGGCACTGGTGGAGCACCAGCAGAGGCCCGGCAAGGGCTTGGTGGATGGCACCCCTACTTTGCTGGGTGTTGCAAATTGGCATTGTACTCGACCTATCTCAAGAAGCTCTACTTCAAATTGGGCAAGTCTTCCTCAGTGGTGAATCTTGTGGACACCCAGCCCTCGCCCACTGGTGCACTCATCTGAGCTATGTCCATCTATAAGAGGGAGGAGAAAATGGATGACATGTAGTACCAGCAGCAGCAGCAGCAGAAATTGGATTGCCAGGGCACAGTAACTGCAGCTGATACCCCGACTTGGCTGGGCATTGCAGGCTGGCTGGCATTGGTGGAGCAGCGGCAGAGGCCCAGTCAGGGCTCGGTAGCTGGCACCCCTACTTGGCCGGGCATTGCAGACTGGCTGACATCGGTGAAGCATTGGCAGACAGTGAAGTGGAATGATAGCCCACCCTGCCTGGAACGTAGGCCCCAGAACCCTGATGGTGGGTCCTGGAGCTGGAGTGACTGGCTGTTTATTAATGCGGTGGAATGACGGCTCCCTGTGAGCGGAATGATGGCCCCAGAACCCTGACGGTGGGTCCTGGGACTAGAGTGGCAGCTTCTGGATGAAGTGGAATGACAGCCCTCCCTGCCTGGAATGTAGGCTGACTGGCATCGGTAAAGCATTGGCAGACAGTGAAGTGGAACAACAGCCCTCCCTTCCTGGATCATAGGCCCCAGAACCCCTGATGGTGCGTCCTGGAGCTTGAGTGGTTGGCTGTTTCTTGATGCAGTGGAATGATGGCTCCCTGTGAGTGGAATGACAGCCCCAGAACCCTGACAGTGGGTCCTGGGACTAGAGTGGCAGCTTCTAGATGAAGTGGAATGATGGCTCCCTGTGAGTGGAATGACAGCCCCAGAACCCTGACAGTGGGTCCTGGGACTAGAGTGGCAGCTTCTGGATGAAGTGGAAAGACAACCCTCCCTGCCTGAAATGTAGGCCCCAGAACCCTGATGGTGGGTCCTGGGGCTGGAGTGGCAGCTTCTGGATGACGTGGATGGACAGTCCTCCCTGCCTGTAATGTAGGCCCCAGAACCCTGAGGGTGGGACCTGGGGTTGGAGCAGCTGGCTGGTTCTTGATGCCGTGGAATGACAGCACCCTGTGGGCAAAATGACAGCCCCAGAACCCTAATGATGGGTCCTGGGGCTGGAGTGGCAGCTTCTGGATGACATGGATGGACAGCCCTCCTGACCTGTAACGTATGCCCCAGAACCGTGATGGTGGGACCTGGGGCTGGAGTGGCTGCTTCTTGATGCTGGGTATAACACCTAAATCTATCTTATCTAATCTAATCTAATCTAAATAAATGAAACTATGGAGGTAAATGTGTGGAAATTGATGAACTAGGAGGAGGATGGCAGTGAATTGGGAGGAACACAAACTGCTGGGAGAGGGAGAGTTCTGAAAACACCTGCTGACAGGAGCAGTGGCTAGCTTAGAATGAATTGGAAGGGAGGGGAGGGCAATTACTTTTGTTATTTGCTGCACCCACCTTACCACAAGTCCCATTGGCTCTGTGAAGCCTAGCCCCATGCCAATTGCAGACTGTGAAGCCAGTGGTCTGAGGAAAAGTGGGATGGTGATTGGGCAGGCTGGCTGCTAGTCCAAGCTTCTCCACCCCTGGCACCTGGAAGTCTGCTCCTCAGCTGCCCCCCCACTTCCTGGACCTGGCAGCCAGGTTTTTTGCACCCAAACTCATCCAAACGCAGCCGAACTGTCCGGGGGGGTTGGTGTTCAGTTTGGCCATTCGGTTTGGGCATCCGAACAGGCTGAGTTTGGGCTGAACTCCGAATGTCCGAACTGTGTTCGCACATCCTTAGCTCTTAAGAATCAGCTACTGTATCAGCATTAATATCCCAGCTATATGGAAAGTAAAGCAAGGATATTAAATATCTTGCTCTGTAGATTTAGAAGTTTCTACGTAAAAAAAAAGAGAGAGAAAGGATGATTTCAGGACTTTTTCTTTCTTTTGTTCAGAATGTACTTTCTGGAAAAATATGTCCAATTTAGAACCATCTTTCCTTAAAGTATGGGGGAGAGTATGCTGTGGAGGTGGGGTCATCAGCAAGAACGTGACAATTTAGGGGAAGGGGTTATTGGCTATAAAAGATGTCAAATTTGCAAGTTTGCTTCTCCAGCAGAATGACTTAGTACACAGCCATTGCTGCCTTGGGTACGGTTGCTTCTTTCTATCTCTCTTCTTCCAATCCTTACCATATCTTGCTTGCCTGCTTCTTTGATGGTTCTACTCCAGGGTTAGGGAATCTTTTCCCACCTGTGGGGCCAATTTGAATATTAGTACCAGGTCCGAGGACCACACAGAAGATGGGAATGGGGGTGCATTAGGGATGTGGTCACGAAAATGAGGGTCCATATCATGGATCTGTGTCATGGATCTATCCCCTATCCTTTTGTGCATTCCCTCCTCTCCAATCCCTTACCCTAAGTTCAGTCTTTCACTGCTTGAGGATAGGAATTAGATCCAGGGGCCTGTTCCAGGAACTGGCAAGGGGTCTTTTGAAAACTTACCATGGGCTGATTTGGGCCCTTGGCATGAGGTTGCCCACCTCTGTTTTACTCTCTCAGCTTTCCTTACTGTGCACCCAGGTGCTAATTGTTTCTCTGTACCTCTCTGCGTCAACTCCCAGTCTCCCTCAGACCAATCCAACTCTTGCTTCATTCCATGCTGATCTCGGTCTGTTTATCACAGATGCTCTGCAAGGTTCACATATGGTGTGATTCTCCAGAGGAATAATGGAACTTGTGATGGTATTTGTGTCCATGCAGAAGCTAGCATTTTTGCTAGCCTACCAGAGATTTGCATTGAACAGTCTTAAAAATGAAAAAGGGTTCTAATCACTTCTACTTTCATAAATGTTCTAAAGTTGTAAAATAAAAAGACCCCTTATTCTAAAAGAGTGATATATTACAAGTATTAAAAATATATTTTGGGTGGTGTATGATTCATATGACATACATTTTTAGGAGTGGTCTTGAGCAGCGTGACAAATGGTGACAAAAGAGAAAAGGGGGGGGTGAGGTCCAAAATGGCTTTAAAAGCATGACAGCCCCTTTTCTAATAAAACAAGACTAGTTGGTTATTCTTTTATATATGACATGCTTTGCTTTGAATTTACACATAAATGTTTCCCATTTAAGTTTCCGAGATATCCACTCAAGGTTTATAAACTGCATAATACCAAAAACTCCTATTTGTAAACCATTTATCCATATAATCCAGTAGTTGCTTAAGAAAAATAGTTTTACAAGCATTTTTTGTGCAATAAAAGCAACCAAATTAAAGCTCATACATACATTCAGAAGACAGGATGATAAATGGTAACACTAAACCTTGAAAACACAAATAAAGACTTTTGTGGGATATTGCTAGCAGCAATATTTGCACACTGTAGTGGATTTATTTTCTTTTAACTGGTATCTGCAAGAACTCTGAAAGTTTTTGTGTGGTGAATATACACCAAAGATGTTCTCTTTCACTGGATCAATTTGAAATTGTTTGGAAATTGGTTTCTGTATCATATTCTTACAGATGAAGTCTTTTAGAAATTTGATCTAGCTATGAATTGATTTAATTCATTTGATTAAATCAGAAATCTAGGATTTAGAATCATTTCAATTTCAGATTTCCTCAGTGATTTTCAGCAGGCCATTAGAAAATTCACAAAAAGTACGCTCCTATAATTTTGGAGATACCTAAATTGAAAATACTTGGGATCTGAGTATTTCCAATCTTCAGTTACCATACATGGATCTCACATCTCTAAAAATTAGTCCTCCTTGAAAGCTAAGGACTCCAAAATTCTGTGGTTCTTATGAAAAATCCAGAAAACATACAGTTTTGAGTTTCTTCAGCTGTAAAATCAAAGTCATCCTTGAGCCAAGCAGCTGTTGGCCTGGTTGTTCATTGAACCAAGATCAGCAGCTCAGAAAATTGGGTGATTTGCCCACAACTCTATGGGGTGGGGGAGAGGTGCTGTGCCAGTAGGCCACTGCAGCCACCAGGTCAATTTAAAATGAACCCAGAGAGGGCTACAAGTGGGAAGATGTGGGGGAGCACACCCAGAGCAGGTCCATGGATGAGCACTCACACATTCACTTCAAACCACCCATTGTGGTTAAGGTAGACCAAGTTATTGTGACCTACACTGCAAAAGAGACAGATGTGCCCAGCACCATGTCTAATTGCCTTTGACCTTCCCAGTCGAATCAATCAAGTACCCATCAAAGTTCAGTGGGTTGTAGATGGCCATCTATGATCCCAGGCAGGACTTGAACCTACAGCCTTTGGAGACATTGGGTGTTTTCAGACGTTACGAGATCACAGTGAACCTCAGTGAACCACACACAACTCTGTGGCGGGGCCAAAGGACCCTGAACGTCTGTTTGGCGGTCACCAGATGTTCACCAGAGACAATCCCCAGCAGGGGACAAAGCTAACCAACCTTACTGAGGTCCAGCCCTGACCATCTCTGAAAAGGTGGTCAAAGCAATTCCCACTGGGAAGCAGAAAAACAAATGACTGAACAGCAATCACCAGCCGGAAGCAATCAAAATTATTCCCAGTCAGGGACAAAGCACACAGCGTTGCTGCCAGGCAACGAGCAGCAACACAGACTGGGGAGGGAGATTTAAAGGGCACACAGCAGCAGGGGGAGGTGGTGGGATGGAGCGAGGCAGAAGGGAGAAGAAAGCGGAGGGTGAGGGAGCAAGAGACGAGGCAGAGGAGGTGCAGGCGGTGGTCGTGATGCACATGGAGGCGGTGGAGGGAGAGCAGCAGCAGCTGGGCCAGGCCGCCCCAGAGCCGACAACCAACCCTGGAGAGGAGGCACCCCAGAAACGGGTAAGGGGAGCGAGGGGGGGCAGTGCACTGGGACACCAAGGGGGGTGGATGGGATGGCAGGAGGGGGGAAAGGAGGAGGGTCGTGGGGCCCAGGAACCCAGGCTACCAACCATCCCCCCCTTACAACTCACAGACATGGAAACGGACCCGGCAGCCGGAGCCTCAGGAGGAGACGGGCGAAGGGCATGCAGAGGAGGAGGACCAGGAGGGCCCCCACGGGAGACGGCCATACCACCGAGGGTGGAAATGGGGGCACAGGGAAACCAAGGACTTTATCAGGATCTGGGGGTCCCTGGAGCACCAGCTGGAGCTAGCGGTGAAGCAGAGGAACGAGCACGTGTACCAGGAGATCGTGCAGGACATGGAGGTGGCGGGGCACCACAGGACAGTGGCCCAGTGCTGCTCAAAAGTGAAGGAGCTCAAGAAGGGGTACAAGGCCATCAAGGACAACAACCTGCAATCCAGTCACCGAGCCCGGACCACTCCCTACTATGACGCCCTGGACCGCACCCTCCACATGAAGGGATCCATAGTCGCTCCGCACCTCGTGGGGAGTGCAGTGGTCCAGGGCAGGGAACGGGCTGAGGTACCCCCTCCCCTCACTTCCCCGCTAAAAGGCACTGACTCCGGGGGCCCTGCCCCCCAAGAGGAATGCCCAGGGACCTCAGGGAGCGGCAGCCCCCCCACGCACACCAGCCCCGAGAGCCTCCACCTGATGCCTGACCCGGGAGGATCCAAAGCCAGTACACTGGTCACCCTCAGCCAGTGGATGCAGGGGGACCCTAGTAACACCGAGGGGCCAGCCTCCGAGGACTCCGAGACCAACATCGAGGGTAAGCAAGTGGGTGGGAGAGGAGACAGACCGAAGGGGATGGGCCGAGGGGGGCCCACAGGCCACCAGCCCACCCCCAGAAACCTCTGACACCCCAGACCATGGGAAGGGGGCCTGGGAGCCACCAGGGGCCATGGCCCACCTACAGCCATCCACCCCTACCCATGTCCTCACAGGTCGCAGCAAGTCCTGGCACCCGGGACAGGTAGGCAAGGGGGATAGTGGTGAGAAGTCCCAGGAGCAGCCAGAGGTCACAGGTGAGGCTACTCAGCAAGGGGGCGGAGGGGGGTTCAGGGAAGGCTGGGCGGGGGACCCTGGGTGTGGAGTGCGGGGGGGGCAGGGCATGGGGGCCGCTGGGGCAGGGCACCGGCCAACCACCTGAGGGGGGGGCAAGACCCTTCAGCAGTGGCATGGGATGGGGTGTGGGCGGCAGGGGCCATGAGTGTCTATGTGGATGGCACCCACATAGAGATCCTCCACCCATCCGATGGGCAGGCCTTGGAGTATGTCAACCGACACGGGTACCACTCCCTACAGCTGCAGGCAGTCATGGACCACCGGGGCCAGTTCATGGACATATACACTGGCCACTCCAGATGAAGCCATGATGCCCAGATCCTGACCATCTCTCCCTTCTATGCCCGGATGTATCGCAGGGACTTCGCGAACATGGGGATGTTCCAGAGTGCTATTGGAGTGCCCAAGTATTTATTGTGCAAACACCCTACATGTACCACCACCACCACCACCACCACCACCCTGTGCCGTGTCTGCCCCCCTCAGCCACCCTTTGCTCTCTTTCCCCCTAACCTGGGTGTCTCTGGGGCCATCCTCTCGGTCACCCTGTGGCTGCTGTGGAGCTCTGGGAGCTCCCCTCCCCCCGCTGTCCATTTCTCCAACAGTGTCCTGGGAGACCATGGTGTCCTGAGGGGCAGGCGATGTTGGGAAGAAGGCCAGGCCCAGAGCTGGAGGGGCACCCCAGGCTGCTGTTCCCTCCGGAGGCCTGAAGAGACCGGTAGGCGGATGCGCGGGTCCTGCTGGTGTGCCGGTGCCTGGGGCAGTGACGTAGGGGGTGCCACGGGGCCCAGCATCGGGGCTGGGGCAGACAGGCTGCCCAGCAAGGTGGCGGCCATCACATAGACACTCATGGTCCCCGCGTGCAGCAGCAGCGAGGTGCCTATGTTGTGTGACCGGTCCATCTTTGCAGAGTGCTCCTTCGCCATCCAGTCGATGACTTGCTCCACCTGCCCAATGCATCCACCTGCCTGCTATGCTCCTGGAACTCACACCTCCATTCGAGGTGCACCTCCACCTGTAGCCTTCAGTCCCTGGCCTCCGTTAGCTGCACGGCCCTTTCAGTGGCCACCTCCATGCGGTCTATGGCGATGATCATCCGCTCGCCCTGCTCGGTGGTGGTGCAGACTGTGTCCTCCTCCTGCTCCTCCCTCCAGTGCTGTACCGATGCCCGGTGCTCCCTCATCTGCTGTGCCGGGGGCACGGGGCGGCTGGCTGGGCCTCGGCGGGTCGGTCTGTTGGAGTGCACGGTAGGGGTTGGTTAGGCACACCTGCCACCCACCCCCCATCCCATGGCGCTGCTGAAGGGTCTTGCCCCTCCATCAGGTGGTTGGCCGGTGCCCTCTCCCTATCTTTTCTTGTATGTGATACTGCATTCCTTGGCTCACCTCAGAATTCTCTCCAACCTCAGAGTTCTAAGAACTGTCATATGTGCTCACAATACACTTTATTTCAAAAATCAACTGAGCTGCTTATGAGGGTGGAAGGCCACACACACACACATGCTTGGTTTCCCTGTGCCCCCATTGCCTCCCTTGGTGGTATGGCCATCTCCCGTGGGGTTCATATGTTAGCTTCTAAGTTAAGACCGTTGGGTGTGAGGGTGTCAGGTCTGTAGACCCAGAAGTATTGCCTGGTGTCCAGTAGTTTTGGGTTCAAGGGTTTTGGGTTCAAGGGTTTTTTATAGGGAAGATTTCTAGGTCAGCAAGTGTGTGATCTTCTGAATTAGAATGTCTAGCAACAGGCTGTTCCACTTTCTTAGTGACGATGGCCGACTTGTGATTTCTGAACCGGGTATGGAGGTCCGTGGTGGTTTTCCCCACATATTGCATGTGACATCCATTATGTATACATTGTATCACATAAATTATACTGCTCGATGTGCAGGTGATGTTTTGCTTGATGTTATAGGTCCTGCTTGTAGTGCTGCTTTTGAAAGTGGTAGTTTCTTTGAGATGGCTGCACGTGATGCAACGTTTGGATTTGCAAAGATGTGATCCAGGGTTGTTGACCGGTGATTTTAATACAGATCTCTCAAGTAATTTACATAGATTAGAAGCCAGACGAAAAGACACAAAGGGAGGAAGGTTGATGGATTTTTCAAGATGTGGTGAATTGGCTACTACAGGGTAGCTTTCTTTAATTGCCAGATGATACTTTGGAGATGCAGGATGAAAATCCACCACCAAGGGGATGCAGCATTCTTTGGAGTTTTAGTCACCACCTTGTGGAGGAAGGATTCTCTTGTTTGTGTAGATGCCCGGTGGATGTTGAAATCTATGACATGGGAGGGATAGCTTCTGGTAAGAAGATGTTCCTTGAGTTCTTTGATGCATTGGAGGTAATTGACGTTGTTGTTACAGATGCATCTAACATGTAGAGCTAAGTTATAAATGATGTTCTTCTTAATGTGTTTTGGATGACAAGGACTTCAATTTAAATATAGTTGAGCATCAGTGTGTTTACTATAAAGATCAGAGTTAATCTTGTTTTGCTCAGTGTTGAGAAGGACATCTAAAAAGGGAATGTAGGAATTATCCATGGTGCAGTTATATGGGAATTTTATAGCGGGATGGATAGAGTTAAGATAACTCTTAAATTGTTCAAAACTGTCCTTACCATTTGTCCAGATTATAAAGATGTCATCAATGTATCTGTACCACAATAGGGGTCTGTGGGTAGAATCTTCAAGGATAGTTTGTTCAAGGTTTCCCATAAATAAATTGGCATAGGATGGGGCCTTGCGGGTGCCCATACCTGTACCTAGTATTTGTAAGTAATGTTTATTGAAAATGAAGTTGTTGCAGGTAAGGACAAGTGTGACTAATGAGATGATAACTTCCATGGGAGGTTCTTTTTAATTTCTGCTATCCAAGAAATTCTTGAGAGCCTGAATGCCATCATTATGTGGGATATTAGTGGAGAGAAAAGTAACAGAATGTGGCTAGTATGGTATCTTCATCAAATAGGTGATGTTAATTCAAGGATTCTATTTTGAGTAAGAAATCATTGGTATCCCTGGGTAATTAGTTTTATGTATTTTAGGCAGCATATAAAACCTTCCGGGGGGGGGGGAATTAGAGTTGATAAGCAAATCAGTTGTATCATAATTGAGTAATTTCTGCTGTGTAAAGTCTAGTATGGTGTTGGAAATGTGGGTATTAAGATCTGTTGTGATGTCTTGGTTGTGGAGTTTGTAAGTTTTGTCATCCCTACGTTGTCTCGTGTTCTCAGAGATGTAATCTTCTGTTTTAAGAACTACTACTGCACCACCTTTGTCAGCAGGTTTAATGACAATGGGTATTTTCAGATGTTACAAGATCACAGTCAACCACAGTGAACCACGGTCAATCCCGCGGCAGGGCCAAAGCGCCCTGAACGTCTGTTTCGTGGGCGCCAAATGTTCACCACAGTCAATCCTCACCAGGGGTCAAAAATAACCACACTTACGGAGCTCCGGCCCGGACCATCTCTGAAAGCGTGGTCAAAGTGATTCCCACAGGGAAATAAAAAAAAGTAACGACTGAACAGCAACCACCGCCCAGAATCAAGCAACATGATTCCCAGCCAGGGACAAAGCATGCAGCGTCACTGCCAGGCAACGAGCAACAACACAGGCTGGGGAGGAAAATTTAAAGGGCACACAGCAGCAGGAGGACATGGTGGGATGGCGCGAGGCGGAAGGGAGAGGAGAGCGGAGGACAAGAGAGCAAGTCAGGAGGAGGAGGAGGTGGAGGAGGTTCAGGAGGATGAGGCAGTGGTCATGCTGCTCATGGAGGCAGTGGAGGGACAGCAGCAGTCGGGACGAGCTGCCCCGATGCCTTCCGGGTGCTTTGACCATGGCCCGGGATCAGTGTAATGTCTGTTGCGCTGCCCCGAGTCGTGGTCTGCCGGTCCAATTCCCTGCCATGGTCCCACTCCTGTCACATCTGTTTGGGGCCTCTCTTGCCCATGGGGGGGTGGTTAGCCAGTTCGCCACCGCTGGGAATCCACTGTGGTGAATCGGGCGCCCGTAACGTGTGAAATCATCCAATATCTCTTCTTTTTTTGAAGATTTGTAAGGGCAGTTCTTTCATCCCTAGTCAAGTTGTCAAAAGTGGGTGGAGGTCTCTGGTTGTGTATAATTCTCTTAACTGACAGAAAAAAACACTTCTAAGACTGGACTTCTGTTTATAGTGGGTGTCCAGGTTTTGGGTGGGAGAAATTGGTGGAGTGGATGTTTAGTGTAATCCTGTGTGTTGGCTTCAGTATCATCGTAAATATACTCTGTCAGCCTGCATCTTCTTTCAAAGTTGAGTCCTCTGGATAGACGTTTGAGTTCACTCTGTGATATGCTCCCATCTGAAAGATCTATCACCATTTTAGAATCTGTTACTTCAGCACTTTCAGTATCTCTGGCATTGGATCCTATGTACTGCAGAGAGAATCTTCTAAATCTTCTGGTTTGGGGAAGTTTATTGTTGTACTTGTATTTCTGAGTGGTAAAAAGAGTTTCTCTAAAAATTGATCCCTGTAGAATAGAGTTGAATGGCAGACAGGGAAGATAATATAACAGCATATCTCTTTCCAGTTTGCTATTTTTAATAGCATGGGTTTTATGATACATTTTATGCTTTGATCTGTTTACCTCATATAGGAGGCTGTTATACTCCTTCTCATTCAGATGGGTTTTTTGAAGCCTAAGTTCTTCTTGGAGGGATTCCTTAAGTGTTTTAATTTTCTCAAAAGTCTTTTAAATATATTGTTAGTTGACATTTTGTATTTTTTTCTTGTAAAAATAAGGCATACCCTGGGTAGATGTGGCTCTGCTTCATGCTGGTGGTGTTCTTGAATGTAGTAAACTGGATCAAGAAGAGATACCAGTTGCTTAAAATAGAAGCAATTGGTTTCCACCCTCAGCAGCAGCTCAGTTGATTTTTGAAATAAAGTGTATTGTGAGCACAGCTGACAGTTTCTAGAACTCTGAGGGTGGAGAGAGTTCGAAGATGAGCCTAGGAATGCAGTAGCACATACAAGAAAATATAGGGGTTCACATGTTATCTTCTAAGTTAAGGCCATTGGACATGAGGGTGTCAAGTCTGTAGATCCAGAAGTTTTCCCTGGTGCCCAGTAGTTTTGGGTTGGAAGGTTTTTCTATAGGGAAGATTTCAAGGTCAGCGAGTGTGTGATCTTCTGAAATAAAATGTCTAGCAACAAGCTGTTCCACTTTCTTAATGACGATGGCTGACTTGTGATTTCTGAACCGGGTATGGAGGTCCGTGGAGGTTTTCCCCACATATTGCATGCGACATCCATTATGTATACATTGTATCACATAAATTATATTGTTCGATATGCAGGTGATGTTTTGCTTGATATTATAGGTCCTGCTTGTAGTGCTGCTTTTTAAAGTGGTAGTTTCTTTGAGATGGGTGCACGTAATGCAACGTTTGGATTCGCATGATGTGATCCAAGGTTGTTGACTGGTGATTTTAATTCAGATCTCACAAGTAATTTACTTAGATTGTTATCGAAATCGATAACGATACCAAAAATAAAATCTTAGTTTGAAACGATATCGATACCGAAAATGACATTGCCATTAATAACGATAGCGAAAATTACATTTTTAATAACGAAAACAATAACAAAAAACTAAGACAACATGGGGGCCTGGTGCACACCCCTACTAATTTATTGTATGCCTGAGGGAGGGGAGTCTATGCGGTCTGAAAGCTTAAATACTCTCATCAATATCATCCTAACTACTTTGTTTCCGTTTCTTCTCTCGGAGACCAAAATGGCAAAAAAATAAAATAATGAAATATGAATCTAGTGATTATATGTAGCTCAGTTACTGGATCCCAGAAGCATTTCAAAGGATGTAGATTGAGTGAAAACAGATGTACAGGTATGACAGTGGCTACCTGGCCTAGCCCAGGGCGGGAAACCGCAGCTGACATGACACAGGTCAGGGAGGGACACTGAACAAATGTACCTGTGTCTGGGGAACTGTCCTGCTTCCTGTATGGCCCAGGTAGGACGTGAAGCTAAAAACACCTCCGTGTGGTCACCCCCACCCTGCTTCCAGCACCCCATCCCTGCTATGACAGATAGGTCTGGTAATCCCGGACCCAGTGTGGGACGTGTTACCCTCAGTCTTGACATATGTGAGATACGTTTAACATATTGGCTATAGTCTGGACATATTGGTTTTAGTTTGGACATAGAAACCTGAACATATTTGGTCTTCTGATAGCTTTCCTTCTGCTTAACCTTTAACCTTGTTAGTGAAATTTTAGGAAAATATGAGTAAGTTCACATTTAGGAAAGTAGAGGTACACAGCCGATGAAACATCCCTGTTGCACAAATGGGTTGCAAGATTTAGGTTTAAAGTAGCTTAAAAATAGGATATTTTATGGGTGGAGATAATTATTTTAGTTCCCCAATATTTTAACCACAAAAGTTGTCATACGTTTATAATTTTATGCATACGACAATCCTTTTTAACCATGTTATTGGCAGTTATTAATATATGAATTACTTAGCCTGAGTATGATGTCAGTTTTCTTATAAAAGATTAAGTCACCAAGGAAATGTTACCTCAGACGCCATGAACCCTCTCGTGGTGCTCTTTGGTCACCATGGTGATCCTCTGGTCACATGATCTTCTATCTTCCTTAAGCTTGTATGCCTGGGTAACTATGCTAGTTTTAAGTTTATTACTTTAACTTTTGTACTTTTAATACTTAGAACAATCTTAAGTTTTAACTTTAATTATATCTATGTAACATGTACCTTTGAAATACATTTATAAACCACCTATTAAGGTTTTACTCTGTTTTGGGGTCTTGTCCCATAGAAAATGCTTTTACTGTGTTTTCATAAATATTTTCAATTATATTCTTATTACTAATTATGTCTCTTTCTTCATTTATTTAGTCATTTCAATCTCTCTGGGTATTTCCATAATTTAGCTGTTTGTCCAGCTTTTGAACCTGTGTAATTATCAATCAATTATAAATTAGGAAAAGGATCCAATAAATCAATAACCAAATCAATATTAATCTAAACCCTGGCAACAGACTGCACACACATGCTGGTCTGAGCTGGTCCATGTGGGCAGTCGTTATCCTAGTCTGCGTCTTCAGAGATTTTACAAGGACACAGCCTGGGCTAACCACTTAGTCACCCCACTCCAAGCATGTGCACCTGAGACCTCATATCTTTGTGAATGTTACACCCTATGTCTCTCCCCCTGTTCCCTTTCCTTCATCCACCTCCACACACACACACGCACACGCACACCCATCTTTCAGATTGTAAGCCCTAGGGCAGGGGCCGTGTCTATTTCATTATTTTTTAAAGTGCCAGGTGCTTTGCTGGTGCTATATAAAAGCTTAATAATAATAATAATAATAATGGTCTTGGACTAACATATGGGTAAAAACAGACATGCCAGTGGGTCCCTGGCCAAAGTGAGCCACCGTCATATTTGTTTTTAACCATTGTCTGAGGTAGGGTGCTTTTTTGAAAGTCAAACCACCTCAAATGTCTCAATCTGGGCACCCAAAAATTCAATAACTGAATATCATCAGACCCTTTTTGATCATTTAGGTCAAGCTGCATAGTTCAAAAATGTGTGGAAATTTACGCACTTATGATATACTGTTATGTTGATTTACCAGACCAGCTTTTTCATTGTTATATACACGCTCCCTCTTTTCATGCCGTGCCTTTCTCCCTGCCTCTGCCTCCCTCAGCTTGTAAAGATGGGAGCTGCCAGGTTTCTGTTCAAGATAATAAATGGTCAACTGAAGTTTTTATTCAGACTGATGAGCCTAGGGAGACTCATTCCAAAAATGATGCAGCTGTTAAGTTTAAGAAAATTTTATAAATTGGAATCATTTGGATGTGCTTGATTTGAAACAATCTATGTAATACACAAAAGTAGTCCCAGCAGAATTTTGTGCACCAAATGTTGTGCTGCTATAATTTTGCCTTCATTCACCACTAACCTACTTAATCTGTGGTAATTAATTATCTACCTGTGAAAAATTGCATCCAAGTGTTTGCTTCAAAGTTTTGAAGATTAAATATCCATGGCAATTTCTTTGCAAGAAGTACACACAAAAGCTATTATATCCTTTGCAGTGTGAGTTTGTTACATAGAAAGTCCTCTACCAACCTCTAGATTGTAGATGTTTTGTTATTGTTATTGACGACTCAGAAAAATATTCAAGACTTCTTTCACCACATATACTAGAAATGTAGTAACCCTACATATAGCCTAATAATTCACAAGTGTCAATCCACAGGCGAAAACAACCACTGAACACATTAAAAATGTCTTTCTATTAGATAAATAACTGGATGCTATATTTTAATACAGCAATATGCACAGTGAAGGAAGTTTAATACAGGAAGTCTATATTTAAAAATTACATACAGCTCCCTGCATAGTGCTAACATGAAGAAATCTTTTTCATTCAATTTAAATAAATTAAGCGTTCTCGGAGGCCGGATTCCAGTTGATGTAAATCAACATATTCCTATTGGTCAATATAGCTATACAAATTTATGTCATCAGAAAAGTTTGCCGTATTGGTCCTAAATTTTGGCAATAGAGACAAAGTAGTACAGTGGTATATTTGTTTTGGACCAACTACAGTTGGTGGAGATAAGAAGTTGATGGAGATAAAAATTCTTGGTCAGCTCATATTTGCCAGTTTCTGCCAACTCCTGTTTAGAGAAGGAAACTGAAGAGGTAACATAAAAGAATTCCATAGGACTAGACATCACGGCTTCACAGAGCCTCCTAGAGCAAACTTGTCACAGCTCCACGGAAACCCTGATAACACACCCCTAAGCTTCATTTAACTCCACAGAAAAGGATACAATGGCCAGTGCCGCAGAAGTCAATAGAACATCACAAAACTGGCAACAGCAGTTCCAAGAACTCCATAGAACAGAAAAATCTTCCTCCATAGAAGAAACCAGTGCAGCTCCCTGCATGCAATATAAACAGAATACCAACATACATACAGGACAACAGCTAACGGAGGTGCTGCTTCTCAGTGTGTTCTTAGAAACCCTCAGATTCATAAGTAAGTGATTACCCATAACTGCTGATCCCTTTCCCCAATTTTGTGCTGCAGAGATATTACCTTACAACTATGCACCACAAAATCACAGCGGCCATTGGTCGATTATGGGCCCACCGTGTATTGGAAGCACTTGCATGTAGTTGTGAGGTTTAAATGGGGATATGACAGAAGATATCTGATAGAATTATTATAGAAGTTTACAAAATCATGAGTAGTTGGAAGAAATAAATAGGGAGTTGTTATTTACCCTCTTAAATAATACTAAAAGTTATGGGATGATCTTTGAAACTAATTGGTATCAGATTTATAACAAGCAGAAAGAAGTAGTTTTTCAAAGAACACACAATTAACTCAGTCCTGTCCGGCTGAGCTCTTCTGGGTGGTGAGGGGGATGGTCAGTCCAGACTCCCTCCATCTGGATTCATAGTTATCAAATGCTCACTGTGACTTGTTTGCAGACTTTTTTGCGGATAAAATTACTCAAATCCACCATGGCTTTGATTCACACTTTTAACAGTGGGTGAGCCAGAGGCAGTTGAAGCCCTATCTTGTCCTGTTTTATGGGATAAATTTCAAGATGTGTCACTCACAGACGTGGATGATGCTCTTGTGACTGTTTGCTTTGAGCCACCTATTGTGAATTAGATCCATGCTTGTCCTGGCTGGTTAAGGCCAGCCAGGAGACATTAGGGCTGTTGCTGGCCAGGATAGTCAACACCTACCTTAGGGAGGACAGGGTTCTGGATCGCCTCAAGGAGGCGGTGGTGCAGCCCCTGCTCAAGAAGCCATCTTTGGATGCTGATGTCTTGGCCAGCTATCAGTTGGTCTCTAACCTTTCCTTTTTAGGGAAGGTTATTGTATGGGTGGTGGTTCAAAAGCTTCAGGAGCATTTGGACTGGGTCAACTTCCTTGATCCCTTGCAGTCTGGCTTCCGTCCGGGTTATGGCACACAGACTGCTTTTGGCCTTGGTCGATGACCTCTCCTGTGAGTTTGACCAGGGTTATTTGCCCCTGTTGGTTTTGTTAGATCTCTCAGCTGCATTAGATATTGTTGATCATGAGTTGTTGGTGACTTGGCTTCAGGACTGGGAAGGGATGAGCAGGGCTGTTCTTAAATGGTTCCGCTCTTTCCTGGCCGGGAGAACGCAATGTGTGGTCCTGCGTGATTATTCATCTTCTCCCCGGGGCCTCACGTGTGGAGCTCTGCAAGGTTCCATCTTGTCCCCTCTCTTGTTCAACGTGTATATGCAGCTGTTGTAGGAAGTTGTTAGAGAGTTTGGCATAAGGTATCATCTCCTTAAAGGGACCAGCCGGTGGGAGCATATAACACCTGTGCTCCGCACTCTGTACTGGCTGCCTATAGCATACCGAGCCAGATTAAAGGTGCTGGTGTTGATCTCTAAAGCCCTATATGGTCTGGGCCCTTCATACCTTGGGTCTGCTGGGGGCACCTTCTTGAAAGTCCCCCATGTTAAACGGGGGGCCACAAAGGAGAAGGCATTCTTGGTGGCTGGGCCGCAATTTTGGAACTCCCTCCCAGTGGAAGCTTGCCAGGCCCTGGGTCTGATGGCTTTTCATTGAGCCTGTAAGACCTGGCTGTTCTCTCAGGCCTTCAGAGGGAAAGGTGGGAATGGAGGGGAGGTTGAGGGGGGGGACTTTTTAATTATTCTTATTTGATGATGTTTTTATGAGTTTTTATTATTGTTTTACTTGCTGTGAGTTGCCCAAGGATGTCGTAAGCATGAGGGGGAAGCCAATAAATATAAATAAATAAATAAATAAATAAATAAATAAATATGCTGATGAAACCCAACTATATGTCGCATTTTCATTAGACCCAGGTCTGGAAGTCTTGGTGCTTACTTGGTGTTTCTCAGCTGTTGGGGACTGGGGGATGGCAAACTGCTTGAAGTTAAATCCTGACAAGATGGAGGTGATGGTTGTGGGGAAAGCCGTGGGAGTGATGATGTAGGAGGGAGAAGTCCTCTGGGGCTTCTGCCCTTTTAAGAAGGGGGTTGTGTGGGCCAGCCAGAGGTTTGAGCACACACGGGGGTGTGGCAGACACAGTCCCAGAGCTGGCGATCAGTCTGTGGGGAGCACAGACTGAGAAACTTCTGGGACAGAGTGGGCAGGTTAGTGGCCCTTTAAGGCTAAGTAGAGGAAGTCTGGCCACACCCACTCTGCCTGTATAAAAGGAGAGACAAGGCAGAGAGGAGAGAGGCTTTGCCAGAGAGCCAAAGAAGTAACATCTCCCTGAACAAGCCATCCTGCTCTATGCTATCCAAGGTGCTGAAGGCTGGAGAACCAGAGGGACCCAGGCAAGTAGGAGAGGCTGCGCCCGGGAGGGAGCCTCTTGCCTGGGAAGGCTTGACCAAAGCCTGGGGGCTTTGAGGCCTTGCTGGATGGACTATGGGGGTTGGTATTGTGGGGCTCCTGTGCCTGAGAGAGATGTACCTGGGTCTGCAGGCTGGAGGCAACAGAGCCGGCAGCCCCAGGGACTGTGTACACTGGTTGTTTACAATAAAGGACTGTGGACTTAATACCCTCTGGACTGTTTGGTGTGTTCTGAGAGGGTACCCCCTTCCGTATTGAGTGGGATTCATAGGGATGGGCGAACATATTGTGGTTCGAGTTCGGCCATTCGGTTCGGCTGCGTTCGTTTCGTCCGTTCGGTTCGCCCGTTCGGTTTGGTTCGTCGGTTCGAATTTTAGGCCGTTCGGTGGTTCGGATAGAACGTTGTGTTCGGATTCGGGATTCGGTTCGGTCGGGATAGGTTAGGTCTTTAGTTCGGTGCAATCGGGAACTGAAAATGACATTTAGTTTTTGAAATAAAAGGAAAAAACTAAAAAACATATTTCTGGCCATAACATTTTTGTTTCTTATTACTTTTTGATGATATTTAGGGAGATTGTACCCCCCAATGGAGCGCACCAATTAGACCAACATTCGGAACGATTAGATAAAGGAAACTGATTTCAGAAGCAATTGAATATTGTGATTTTAAGAAAAGCTCCATACACATTCATGACTACAACTTCTTTATCTTGCATCCAATGTTCATGAAACTTGTGCATATTACATCCCTCTATATGCTTAATATTTCTGCCAATTTTAGGAAAGAGTGGATAAAGGGTCCCAAGGGTATAAGACATTAACCTGAAAATACATTTCCAGCTGTTACATTTTGATATTCCATTCTGTTTACAGGATATTTGACAGGAATGTATCAAATACCGTTCCTGCTATTTCAGCAAATGTACAGGAGATTTTGATAAAGGGAACCACTTCTGTTGGCCAATTTGCATCACAAACCGATCTTATACCACAGTGACATAAGAGAATCCCAGGCATAGGCCCCTTCTCTACATTTGTTGTACAGGCATATAAAATTGAGACCCTTTATAATATCTCTCTGATATTTGGCAGAGATGATCATGAAAGTGAAATATATAGTCCTGCCAAATTTCATGTACACTGGTTGGACTACAAAGATGTTATAATCAGACATACATTTATTTGTTAATTGCTTATACCACCAAGACCTTTTGTCCAATCCTTCTGAAATTTGGCAAAGATAGTTACTATGGGAAGGGGTATAAACTTAACATGTTTCACCTACATTAGATGTGAGGCAAAGAAGTTACAGCTAAGAATGTATATGTAGAATATTGCAAAATACAATAATGCAACTGCTTCTAAAATCGGATTCCTTTATCTAATTGTTTTGATATTTGGTGCACATAATGAGTTCTATTGAAGGTAGAGGCATCCCAACTTTCAGCAACATAGCTCAAAAAACAAAAAAGTTAAAGCCAATAATGTTTTTTCCATTGAAACCAATGGAAATTCAATTCCGAACTCACTGAACGTTCGAATTCGAGTTCGGTTCGACCATTTGGTTCGGTTGACCGAACTGTTCAAGTTCAGTTCGAACTCCAAACATTCGAATTCGAGTTCGGTTCGACCGTTCGGTTTGGTTGACTGAACTATTCGAGTTCGGTCCGAACTCCGAACTTCCGAACCGCGTTCGCCCATCCCTAGGGATTCAGATGAGGCTTGAGACTGAAATGACGTAGCAGGGGGTGAGCTAATTCCCCCAGAGTGCAGTCCCAGTGCCCCCATGTGGCCCTGTGGGAAACTCCCTGCTACAGCACGTGGTGGTGAATGCAGGCATATTGCCACCTGCTGGTGTGGGCAGGAACTGCACCCAACCTTGGCAGCCATTTGTATGTGGAATTGGAGGTTGCCTATTGGAGCTGCACCTGTGTGATCTCCCTGGTAGAAGGTGAGCCTGGGTGCCTGAAATAGATGGGACTGGAGGACAGCGCCCAGTCAGCGAGCGAGTTTGGGACCAGATGCTGGGAGAGAGCCATGGAGCTTTTCACCTGGACCGGGAGTGAGGATTGCGCTGATGTAGCTTGGCCAGGACAGGCCTTGAGCTAGGCTATGGTGGCAGGCAGTGCATGTTGGAGCTGGAGGAGTACCCTGACAACACTCAGCCTGTGGAACTTTGTAGAGCCGGAGCTGAGGTGGTATGACCAGTGGCCAAGGACTGTGACATGAAAGTACTGGGAACTCAAGGTGGGAGGTACTGTGAGGCGGTGTCACTATTGTGGCCAGCCAGGACACTACTGGCGGGTCTGCCTGGAGAAATGGCAAGGCCTCCCAACACCTGGACTCTGGGATGTCAGAGCTGGGGGTAGGAGAAGTGTTGCTGGACTTGTGGGGTGATGGGGCATGTGAAAAGTCTGTGTCCCTACGGAGGGAAGAGGGATACAAGGCCTGAGCCAGACGAAAGGGTTATTCTGGTGGCAGTGGCCACCCCCATGAGGGAAATGAACCAGAATTGGGAGCAGAGACCTCCTAGGAGGTGTTGGGCTTGCCAACCCTTGGGACATCTGAAGAGGGATTGTCCCAAAGGAAAACCTCATAAGGAGGGTCAGAGGGCTGAGAGAATGAAAAGTAGGCCTAGAGTAACGGAAAGAGGAAGGAAGTCCATGGGCACCCAGGTAGAAGGGGAGTGCTCGAAAGAGATAGACAACCTAAAAAGGACAGTCAAGTAGCTGTTGATGAACAATGCTCTTAAAACTCTTAAAAGAGTTAGAGACCTTTCAAACAGGGCCTTGAGACCCGAGAGTCACAAAATGGGCATGATGACTCAGGTCTCAGGGGCAACCATAGATAGAATGCTGGCTCATAGACTCACAATAGTCTATGAGAACCTAGCTCTCCATAAGGAGGTGGAGGAGCTAAAGGTTGCTCTTGGGGAGACCTGTGAATTAGGAGACGAGGCTGGGGAGGATTCACCTGCCTCGGAGTTAAGCCCTGGGAGAGAATAGGTACAAATGCTGCAAGATGGTAGCTGGTAACCTGCTGGAGTAGTTCTGCTTTAAGGGTCCCAGGGTGGGATAGTCGGAAGGTAAGGGAGAGCCGTTATCAGGCCCGAAAAAAAAAACCAGAATTTTTTTTTTAAAACTCCAGTCTTTTTCTGGTTTTTTTCGAGGCCTTTTTTGTTTTTTTCTGAAAAAATGGGAAAAATTGAAAATATTTGGGAAAAAATAAAAAAACCTCATGAAATATGTTTTTGAATGATGAATAAAATGTTTAAGGCAAGGTGTTCTTGTATTGCTACCCTTTACTCCTCCAAAAATGTGTTGATGTTTCCTTCTATTTTCAACTTTAATTTTTGTCTGCAGACTGTGTCTCATATACTAGCAAAACCTAAGAGATGCTAGAGTTCATCAGATTGTAGCTCCATTTGTAACAAAAATCAAAAACAGTTTAAAGTAAAAATTAGTAAATGTCATTATTGTCTGAATAAACTACTTTTACATTTAATAAATATAAGAAACATGATAACTTCATGAGCAAACAAAGTTATACACAATACATTTTATGTTCTTAAAGTAGCAAAGTGAATTTAGATCTGTAAAGGGTGCTAAGAAAATAAGTTTTGCATATATTTCAATTTTCCCCAAAATATTTGTTTTTTCCAGAAAAAAAAGTTTTTTCCCCATGGTTTCAAAATTTCCAAACATTTTACATCTCTAATCCCAACCCCAAGAAAAGGGGAACAAGGGGCCTGAAGGGCCCCTAGTGGTCCTAAGAGTGAATGGGTACAAGGGGGTGATTGAGCCGGTACCCTAATGCACCTAAAAGTACAGTGAGAAAAAGATGTACAGGGAGGCGATTTAGCTGGTACTTTATGTGCCTAAGGGGGGCAGGGTGTAGACAATTGAGCTGGTCACCAGGCATAAACTTCTGCCTTAGGGGAAAAAGAACCAAGCAGGATGTAGGAGATTGAGCTGGCTGAGGACAATGGGTGCTATGGTGACTATGGGTGGTAGGGTAGGCGATGGAGCCAACCACCATGGACAATGAGAGCCCTGGGAGGAATTATAATGTGGTGGTATAGCACATGACCAGCATAGGCTGGCTTTAAGGGTCCCAGAGCTGGGAGGGCTGGAAGGAATCGGTGGACCGGCCTTCCACCCCAGAAGGGGTCTCATGGGGAACATACCTGTTAATTCCTGACTGTAAGCAAAATCCTGAAAAGGTTGGTGGAGGTAATGCAAGCGCTTGTGTGAATCCCCTTAAAGCCTGTACGTTGGGTGAAGGAAAGCTCCCCAACAGGAAGAGTTAATTCCTTTAGACAGTTGGGTGGAGGTGGCTCCCCAACTTCTAAAGCCGGTGGAATGGGCCCAACTATAAGGGGTGATGTGGAGGTTGGGAGGGCATTAAAGCCTGTTTGGGGTGCTAGACCCTGTGGTGAGAAGTTGCACCCTGCTAGATGTGGAAGCCAGTCTTCTCAGGGAGACACCTGTCTCCCTGAAGGGGGAGGGATGTAGCAGGGAGCAGTCCTGTGGGGCTGCTGCCCCTTTAAGAAGGGGGCTGTGTGGGCCAGCCACAGGGCTGAGCACACACAGGGGTGTGGCAAAGCCAGTCCCAGATCTGGGGATCAGCCTGTGGGGATCACAGGCTGAGAAACCCCTGGGACAGAGAGGGCAGGTTGTGGCCCTATAAGGCTGAGTAGAAGAAGCCTGGCCATGCCCCACTCTGCCTGTATAAAAGGAGAGACAAGGCAGAGAGGAGAGAGGCTCTGCCAGGGAGCCAAAGAAGTAACATCTCCCTGAACAAGCCTTCCTGCTCTATGCTATCCAAGGTGGTGAAGGATGGAGAATCAGAGGGACCCAGGCAAGTGGGAGAGGCTGTGCCCAGGAGGGAGCCTATTGCCTGGGGAAGGCTTGGCCAAAGCCTGAGGAATTTGAGGCCTTGCTGGATGGACTATGGGGGTTGATATTGTGGGGTTCCTGTGCCTGAGAGAGATGAACGTTGGCCTGCATTGTGATGGTGACAGAGCCGGCAGTCCCAGGGACTGTGTATGCTGGTTGTGTCCAATAAAAGACTGTGGACTTAATACCCTCTGGACTATGTGGTGTGTTCTGAGAGGATACCCCCTTCCATAAAAAGGGGGATTCAGCAAAGCTCGAGGCTGAAATGGCATAGCAGGGGGTGAGCTAATTCCCCATGAGTGACACCCCAGCGCCCTGTGGGGCCCTGCTACAGATGGCCCTCATCATTGATGAGGTCTGTCCTGACCTGGTATCCCAGGTCTGGTGTCTGGAGGTGCTCCTGGATCTGCATCTCCACCTGGATGTCCAGGTGGCAGTTGTGGTGAAGGGTGCATTTCGCCAATTACACCTGGTACATCGGCTTAGGCTGTATGTCTCAGACTCAGACCTGGCCACTAGGGGTGGTACATCAGGGCAATTACCGGATACCAGATTTACTGGTTACCGGATTAAAAAAAACCGGATTGCCGGAATTGTACCGGTTTACCGGTACCGGATTTGTTCCATTGATTTCAATGGGGAACTGTCCCCATTGAAATCAATGGAAACAAAAAACCTGCCCCCTCCCCCTCTCAGACTATGCGGGTGGAAGGGGGGACACCCCCCACCCACCCTGCCCAGCCTGGATTAAAAAAAAAAAATTAAGCCTAAGTCCCTACTAGTGTGGGCTCCGGCCACCGCCGGCAACCCAGAGCCTGCACCAGCTGGTACTAGGGTGATCCCTGGGGTGGGGGGTGGTTTAACACACACCCCACCCCAGGGATCACCCTACCTCCCCACCCAGGGATCGTCTACCTTGCGCTCCGGGCGGTGGCGGCAGTCCGTCTCCGGCGGCTTCAGCGCTGGCTGTGGCTGCTGGCTTCAGTGCTACTAGACCTTCCAGNCACCCCCCACCCACCCTGCCCAGCCTGGATTAAATGTAACCTACCTGCTGGTGCGGGCTCTGGGTCACTGGCGGCGGCCCGGAGCCCGCACTAGCAGGGACTTCGGGGGGATTTTTTTTTTTAAAGCCAGGCTGGACAGGGTGGGTGGGGGTGTCCCGCCTTCCACCCGCGCAGCCTGGACTGGGGAGGGAAAGGGCGGGGTTGTGTGTTTTTTTACATTGTGGCCATTCATTTGAATGGCTGCAATGTAAAAACTCCGGTATGGGGAATCCGGTAAACGGACCGGATTACCGGGTTTAATCTGATACTGCCGGTACACCAAATACCAGCAGTATCGGATACCAGAAGATCCGGAATTCCCACCCCTACTGGCCACAATCACCCATGCTTTTATTACCTTGAGATTTTACTACTGTAATGCATTCTATGTGGGACTTCCCTTAGTGATGGTCTGGAGACTGCATCTGGTGCAGAATGTGGTGGCTTGTCTCCTGAAGGGGACAGGTTGACACAAGCACATTACTCCAGTGCTCTGTTCTCTGCACTGGCTGCTGATAGTCTTCCGGGCCCTAAACAACCCGGGGCCCACCGACCTGCAGGACCGCCTCACCCTCTGGATTCTGGATCGACCTCTGCAGTTGGCCAGGGGTGCCCTTCTTGAGGTCCCCCCGGATTCCTAGATGTCAACCATCTGGCAGGTGTTCTCGCTGGCTGCACTGTGGCTGTCGAACTCCCTCCCATTGGAGGTCTGCCTGACTGATGACCTCCCCTCTTTCCGTAAAAAGTGTAAAACCTGGCTGTTCCGCTGGGTCTTTGCCAAGGGAGATGGGATGGGTGGGTTGGGTTAGGGTGGGGTTTTATTGTTTTTTTGGTGGGGGGTAATTCTGGGAATGTTGATTTTAATGAATTTTATTATGTTTTTAAATGTTGTTAACCGCCCCGAGATGCTTGTGGCAGAAGGGGGTGGCATACAAATGCTATTATAAATAAACTTGTGGAACTTATTGCCAGAGGATGTTCATAAGGCCAATAGTGAAACTGAGTTTAAAAAAAGGATTAGATAGATTCTTGGAGGATAGGTCCATAAATGACTATTGGACAGGGATTAGAGGCTATAACCTCTGACTGTCAGGTTCTGGGAATGCAGAAAATTGATGGATTGTTCTATTATGACCAGAAGTATATGTGTCTTTAGATGGACATGGGGATGGCCACCTCCAGACATGCTCCAGAGGTGGCCAACCTTGTGTCCCCTGTGTGCAGCCCTGCTTGTGCCAGATTTATGCAGACCCAGCAGCTTCCATAGTCTACGGTCTGTCTGTGCAGCATCCCCCTCCCCCACACCATAGAGCTGCAACTGGATCACCTGACACTCTAGGCTGTCACCTGCAGCTCTGTCATTGCCCGGGGCAATCCCCAGCTGAAAGTGGAGTTGCAGCAGCCTTCCACCATAGACTTCAGCTCCGCCTCCAGCCGGTGCCCCAGGTTTGGACGGCCCACACTGCTAGCAGTGCTCTGGCATGTCCCATAGCACTGAAAGCAGGACTGGAGTGCAGTAGGCATTGCCTGATCGACCTCTGCTCCATCTGCACATCTGGCGGCCTGCCTTTAGAAAAGCAAGTCTCCTGGGTATGAGATGGAGCCGGGCTTCGGGTGCCATCTGACCTTCTAAAAACACCCTCTGAAGTGATTGAATTTGCCCATTGTCAGAGTTGGAATGTAAGGCTGGATCTGACCTAGTAAGGCACTTCTTATGAACTATGTGCAAGGAAGTGAGGAGGAAAGCAGCATTTGGGAGGGACTTGATTCACTCAGCATACTTCCCTGATATATATTTCATATGTTCATGGAAAGACATATGATCACATCACTTCCTATGTCCCTCATTCTCAGTAGTGTATAAAAATTTAGCACAACAGAACAAAAGGTCTCAACTTTCTAAAAAAGTTTCTTTTGTCTATGGATAGCCTTTGAAAAATATCTTCATAATTTCTAAATTAAATGCTAATCCTCTACACTAGCAATTTGGAAGTACTATGGAAATCTGAATAGCTCCAGTATATAAAATTTCCCCTCTTAAAATAGATCCTACTGTTGATAATTCCCTGCTACTCCCATTCAGCAAGAACTAGATTTTTGTATGCTGGGGGGATTCTGGAATTGCTGTGATTTCAGTTAATGGGAAAGGAAATTGCTTTCACTTCTGTGTTTTTACAGCTGTATTCCACATATTAGTTTTCATAAATATAGTACAAAAGGACTTCAATTTTTTAATGAGCAAATTATGTTTCTAATCTCTGCTGTCTAAACTGACAGCCAGTCTATTCAAAGAAATAAAATAGAATATTTTAGGGAGGAGAATGAATACCTAGAAGTAATTTAGTAATCCCCTTTTATATAATGATTATCCAGTTATGTGAGCCAGAATTACTATCTAAGCAAACTGTTTGTCATTAGACGTTTCTTCCTTTGTAATTTAAAACTTTTTTGTAGCATACAATGCACCTCTATTTTCCCTTTGACTTCAGCAGACTTTAGATGAGTCACAGTTGTCAAGTCATTCCATTAAGTGGCCACCCAATCTGGGCTAGATTAAGATACCCAAGGGGCCAAACAAGTTCATTAATCTATTTATAGAAGTGCCAGCGCATGGGGCGATGTCCCTCCTGGCCCCTCACACCCAGTACCACTACCTACCTTAAAATCCTGTCACCCAGTGCTGGCCATGCGTTCAGAGGCTGACACAGCTGTTTAAAGCTTCTCCAGCACTCTTAACTTCCTGTTTAGCACGCTGGAGCTTGCGCATGTGCAGTTCTCCAGCTTGGAGAACTGTGCATGTGTGAGCTCACTCGTAGGCTCTGGCGCATGCCAAAACTGCGGTGGGGGGGTGTCACTTGCAGATCCGAACTTGCGAGGGACCCTGCCTGCCTGGGAGGGGACTTGGAGAGAGCCAGAGGCTCATTGAAGGAGTTAGTCAGGAGACCTGTAAGACTCAAAACTTGGCAGAACACATGTTGGGCGGCTAAGGAGTGTCGTCCACCACATGTTTATAGGAAAGAGCAATGTGTTGCCAGGATCGCTTGAGGCAGTATTTCATGGAGTTCTATGGAGAGGCAACTGGCATCAACAGTAATGTTATATGGACTGTAGCCCTTGGCACCCTGTGGGCAGAAGAGGGGGCAGGAGGAGGAGCCATGGATGTGTGTTTGACTGTTGTGATGCATGTGTGTGCTATTGGCGGGTGGAACAGCAACTGGGGGGTGGGGAGTGTAGAGTGCTTTGTGGTTTTTTTGTGTATTCAGTGTTTCACTTAGCTCAGGCTTTTTCTCTAATGTGGTGTGAGGGTGGGGGCTGCCTGCTGCTCCAGAGACCAGAGCATATATAAAGGTGACTCCACACAGGCACCATTTTATCTCTTTCAGTTCTTGAGAGAAAGAGTTGGCAGTTGGCCAGTCAGCTAGGGGTCAGACTGTATCTTTTTCATTCAAATTACGGATCACTCTTAGATTATATTTATATATAATATTTTCTTAATAATAATCATCTCAAGGAAGCCAGTTAGGTAGTGCCAAGTCAGACCAAGGGTCCATCATCAAGCCCAGCATCCTGTCCTCCAGTGCGGAGGAGACGCTGCCGAGCTTAGCCTGCCCTGTCTTGGCTCGGGCCTGCTGGGTGAGTACATTGAGGACCTGGCTGGGGCTTGACCTTGGCTTTTTTTTTGGGGGGGGGTCTCGGGGGCTGGGGGACTTGTCTTGGGAGGAGGGGGGATGTTATAATAAGTTGTAATTATTATGGGATGATATCACATATGGTTATTACATATAGATTGGTTCTGCCCTTTTATTATATTTTTAGGATATTTTAAATTAATTTTTAAACTGTGAGTAATAGTATGTTTTAATTACAAATTGTAATTGTTGATTGTGTACATTGTAAGCCACCCCGAGATTCTCTGTGAGCAGGAGGGTACAGGATAAAATTGAAATAAATATGATCGTGCTGCCAGCTGCCTCAAGACATTAATTTTTAATTAAGTAAGGTTGAACTTGCTGCTGTGTGGTGTACTCTAAATTGAGGGAATAGACTTAAAAACTACAACTACTTCTGCTACTTCTAGTAGCAGAAGTAGCTTTTCAGCCATTTCCATTAGGTAATGCAGTAGTGGTTTCCAAGTGCTAAAAATATCCTTTCTTCATACTAGTAGTATCTCTGCACTGCAATAACCTTAAAAAAAGTAAAGGCTATAGTTGCAGAGATAGATACTACTACTAGTGAACAACTTGGATTTTTGCTTCTCACTTGGAAACCACTATTACATTTTCCTAATTAAGATTGATGTGTCTTGTGCCATGGGTTCGTTGAAGCCAAATATTGAGCTGCTGACCTAGAATATCAAATAGATTTTCTGATGTGAGCAGCTGAATATTTGGCCTCTAGCTTGGTATGATCTGTATTAGTTGCAATGCATACTGCAAGGGATGTACTGCTGGTTTCCCTCCTCTGCTCTCCCAAGCCCAAAGCACGTGCAAAAAAGACAATGGCCATTTTGTGGAGCTGGAGCCCCCATGAAATGGTTTGTTGAAGTCAGTGGTGTTCCCTTTCTTTATTGTTTTCCAGTCTAAACTGTCTGCTGTCTCTGTGTTTGGTGGGGGGATCTAGGGGCTTTGATGCAAAAGGTTTCCAATCTTTGCTGCAATCTTTTCTGCATTTGAAAATGGCCCTGGCCTGCCCTTTTGAAGTCTGGGCATGGGATGTTACAGGCTTGTCTGTGAGAAGGCCATACCCCTGGTTGGTTTACTAATTAATAGTCCTTGCAGGAAGGTTTGTTGTAGAAGCTTAGACACCTTTTACATTGCAACAGAACTGTGGGTAGCATGTTTTTCTGTTTGGGGACCAGTGGAACTCCATGCTGCTGTTTTTGTGATGTGCAGTGCTAAGGACTTCACATAATACTGTTGGGTCAATGGCCTAAGGATTTCTGGTTTGTTTTGCTTGCTCTGTGCTTGCATGATGCACTGCTGCTTTCCTTCTCCTCTCAAGCATGAGTAGATAGGCCATTTTGTGAATTTGTGGGTCCACTGGTAATGACTACTCTTGTTTAAAATGGTTCTTTTGCTGTTTCACTGTTGCCCCCTACTGGAAAGTAGTTTCTTGCATCTCTGTTTGTGACTGTGCTGTTGAGAATCTTGCTTGCTGGTTTTGTGGAAAAACAGAAATGCATAATTTGAATTTGGTTTATTCAGCCCCATGTGTTTGGTTGCTATACAGGTCTGCAACTGGCCAGATTTTTTTAAAAAGGGCCTGTTTTCATGGACAGATGTTTGGCTGTCAGGGAAAGGGTGTAGCTACTAGGTATGGTGGTCTGGATGGGCCTGGTTTGCTTGCAGTGCAGCCCTGCAACTGACCAGATGTTTTAAAAAGGGCCGTTTGCTTGGACAGGCATTTGGCTGTTGGGAACAGGGTGTAGCTACTAGGTATGCTGGTCTTGCTGGGCCAGTTTTGCTTGCAATGAAGCCCTGCAACTGGTCAGACTTTTTAAAAAGGACCTGTTTGCTTGGACAGCCGTTTGGCTGATGAGGACAAGGAGCCTACCCTAGAAAACTACTGGCCACCAAGGAGAGCATGAAAATGAAGAGGGTTCCACATAATGGTAAGTGATGGCATGGGGATTGGGAGGGTCTTGGATCTCTTCTTTGGGGGAGAGGTCCATAAAGAAAAAAAATTTAAAATATCCTTCAAAATGCAAACATCTAAAGTAATTTGCTTCTTTTCTCTATCCAGTTTGTTTGAGATCTGGAATGATTCCACACCTCTCCCTGATTTCCTTGTGAACAGAGGAGAAAGTAGGTAGGAGCATAGCTGAAGAGAAGGCTGCAGACAACAATGAAACACTTCTCCCCTGTCCCCCACTGAACCCATCTCTTCCCCTTCCTTTTCTCGTGCTCCAAAACCAAACCCTTTCCTTCTCCTCTGTCCTGTCCTTTTCCCTTTCATTCTCTTCTGATTCGGCTTGTCACAGGACAGGGAGCTAACTCAGTCCACCCAGTTCTCCAAGCCAGAAGGAAGGCTTGTCCCAAAGCTTACATCTTCAGAAGACTACAGGTGGTCAAGGATGCCATGAAAATCGAGGATTCGAGAGTTCAGGATAAAGTTAGGCGATGGCAACGTTATCTATTTTTTTAACCTACTATGGTTAATTTGGACCTGGTGGGAAAGAGAGTGGATGGGACCCCAGTAAGAGGGCTCTCTATCCCCCGGTGGCAGTGCTTCACACAGTAGCATTCCTAGTGTTAAGTAATGTCCATCAATGTTAACCCGGGGAACTCCTTGCTGCTGTGTTATGCCATGCCACTGACCTACCATTGCCCTGGCCCCACCCTCAGGTCAGGCTCTGCCCCTAGGCCCACCAGGGGCAGAGGCGGCTGGTGGGTTTTGAGTTTGGAGGGGCAGTAAGGTTGGCCTGCCTGCCGGCGGCCAGCAGGCCGGTGGGTGGAGCCAGGGGGATGGTAGGTGGAGCCAGGGGGTTGGTAGGCAGAACCAGGGGGATGGTAGGCCAGTGGCATGGCATAACACAGCAGCAAGGAGTTCCCATGGTTAACATCGGATGGAAGAAAGCACAATCTACATGTACATCAAGCTTAAAACAAATAATGTATAAACCCAAAACACAGGGAAACACAGAAAACACTGGCACAACACAGCAGCAACGAGTTCCCAGGGTTAACATCAGAAAACACAGTTTACATGCACATCAAGCTTAAAATAAATAATGTATAAACCCAAAACACAGGGAAACACAGAACACACTGGCAAAACACAGCAGCAGCGCATTCCCAGGGTTAACATCAGAAAACAGTCTACATGCACACAAGCTTAAAATAAAGTATAAACCCAAAAGCACAAAATTTCCAGCATTGTGAAGGGGTGGGAAACAGCCTTGGGG
>QEPC01006161.1:185296-200944 GCA_003113815.1 Sphenodon punctatus
GGGGGGTGCGGGGTGAGAAAAAGCCTGGGAGGGTGCAGGGTGCCTTGGGGGGGTGCAGGGTGGGAAACAGCCTGGGGGTGTGTGGGGTGCCTTGGGGGTGTGTGGGGTGGGAATCCTGCTCCCATCCCCCCAAGGCTTTTTCCCACCCATCCCAAGACTGTTTCCCACCCTGCACCCCCCCAGGCTGTTTCCCATTGGGAAACAGCCTGGGTGGGTGCGGGAGGAGGATAGGAAGGAATCTTATTCTTACCTGGTGCTGGGAGCGGAAGCGGCAGCCATGTTCTTCTTTGAGTAGCATGTGAGGCAGGGACCAGCGCGCATGTGCGCTGCTCCCTGCCTCAGGCCCCAGGCCCAAGGCATCTCACCAGGGTGCTTTCAATAAGCACCCTGGTGAGAGCTTTCCTTGTGCCCATTGAGCACAATGGAAGCCCTAGCTCCTCCCTCCACAGCACGTCCTATACTTGCTGTGTAGACGGAGGAGCTCAGCCGGGCTGAGCGCTCAGCCACCCAAACTGCATTTTCCATTGGAAAGCGTGCTTGGGCTTAGCATTTTTGAGCCTTCTGGGACCCACTCCTCTGGGTTCAGAGGACTGGGTCCCAGAAGTCAACTGAAACAGCACCGCAGCAGCCTCTGCCTTGCCTTTGCTTCAGAGCAGAGGCTGCTGCAGCGCTGTTGTCAGTTTCACTAAAATTGACAAAAGTGCCACAGCAGCCTCCGCTCTGAAGCAAAGGCAAGGCAGAGGCTGTTGCGGCGGTGTGGGAAGCGGCGGCGGCGAGGTTTTTTGGTGTTTTTTTTTTTTTAACGAGCGGCGGTCGTGGCACCTGGTGGGGCGCTTGGGGGGGTCAGCGCCCCAAACGCCCTGAGAGGCCAGTCGCGCCTGACCAGGGGCAGGTTCAACCCACCCACTGCCTCACCAAACTCCAAACCCAACAGTCACCACTAAGAAGTGCAATCTTCTGATGAGATAACACAGCCTAACAGTTAAGAAGGGTGCAAGCACTATTTACTGCAATGTACCTCCTAGAATGCACACTATCCTGCCAAAGGTTCACAGCTTGAAGATAATTTGGATAAATGTCTTCAGAGTACTGGGCTGAGACCCAACTCAATTCACATACCTACCAAACACCCATAACCTATTAGGGTGTTCGATAGTAGAACTCGCATGCAGTTTCTTTATGGAGCGGAATTATAGGCTCCTTTTATCATTGACCTGTCTAATGCCTGTCTAAACCAAATGCCGTGTAATGCAAATTTCTGAAAAGCCTAACTAGGGCACAACGTGGAACCCCCTCTGCAGCGATTCGATTGGAACTTGGTCAGAACAGTTGAGCTGAGGTTGCTTGGGGTTGTGTGCTTAAATTTTGGCTGAGGCTCCTAAATCACCATCTTTTGGAGCTGGTGAAATTCTGGAGGGATAATTCTTTTAAGTGTCAATGGATCAGTACAATTGAATTTTTTCTCTTGACATTGGGTTTTTCGGTTAAGTATATCGAGGGTAAAGAACTAGGTAGTGCCAAGAAAGATTTATTAGCAAGGCATGCAGATATCACCAGACAACAGGAGATTGCTAAAATCAGGGCCTCCCCCCATATGGCCGTGTATTTGATGATGCTTCCGGCTCCGGGGTCTATGGCGGCATATTTATCTTCAACTATTTCGCAGAGAGGGAAGTTTTTATTTCTTAATGCCCACTTTAATGCTCTACCTACAGCAATTTGGGAAGGAAGATTATGGTCAAGTAGTTATTAGGATAGGCTCTGTCCATTTAATCATCAGGGGAGTGAAACAGTGGCTCATTTATTGTTTTCATGCCACTTATATGATAACTTATGACAGGAATGATTATCATCATTTATTTGTCAATATCCTGGCCGGACTGAGCAACATCTGTTACTCTTGGCACTATCTGATTCGCATTTAAAGACAACACAAATGATAGTAAAAATTTTAACCAGGGGCTCTTCTTACACGACAGTATTTTTTGCAATTTAAGCCTATCCCAGTCCCAGAGGATAGCAGTTTAAACTTGAGTTATGAAGGATAGAAGAGTTGGGATCTTGGAGGTTTTTTTTAGACATTTGTGTATATTGGTCCACTCTTTTATGTTTTGCGACTGGGATGAAGTGTCAATAGTTATCTGTTATTGGTCATTATTTTTAAAGTTGTTACTGTATTATTATTTATGCAATAGCCAATGGCTACGTATAATAAACTTTACTACTGCATACCTACCAAACACCCATAACCTTATGGAAGTATTCTATAGGTGCTACTTACTCCCCCACTCCTTATTTTTTTTTTTTTTTTAAATATATTTTGTAGCCTAGTGGATAAAGTGCTGGCCTTGGCAATGGAAGACAAGAGTTCAAATTATTGCTGAAACAAGATTTTTACAAAAGGGGAAATCTTTTTGAAATCCCAGTTTCTGATACCATCTTAATCGAATCGAGAACCTCACGGTACTTGACAAGTTCCTGACCGACATTTTGTTTCTTAATTTACCAACTTTCTACTTACTATTTACTGCTTTTCTGTATACTACTTCTCCATCCATTTCAAATCCTGAGAGGTAATACTGACGCAATACTGCATTTCTTTCTCTCCATTTTCCCTTGTATGTCCTTGTCACTCATTGGCTGGTATGCTGTAAATTCCTTTACTAATCTCCAATCCAGTTGCAGATTGATCAAATCAAAGGGAACAATATAGAACAACAGTTCCGTTTGGAGGCTCTGGAGTGGAGGTTTGGGGACGCTGGGGGGGATGTCGAGGAGTGCGCTGTTCATACAGTGATTGGCTCAGAAATGCAGAAACAACAAACCCAGAAGTAAAATGGTACCCCTAACAATGAGGTCAGTGGTAAATTAATGTTGCGTGGTGTGGAGGAAAATTCCATACTCACACTGTTGGTAAAATCTGTCAGACATTCTTTATTGATCTCAAAGCACAGAGAGAGATAGCAGTACTGACCCCATGCAAGAGTAAGCCTGGTCTGCCTGGTCTCAGATTACATAGGTATTTTATAAATTATCAAAATAACATCAGATACAGAAATGTCAGTCAAACCCACGTCATACAGTAATGGGAGGCTACTGCAATTGTTTACCTACTAAGCAAATTATTCCAATATATGTTAGACTGTTTATAAAGTAAGGTGCCTAAACAAAGCAATTAACCAGCACAGCTGCAAGGCCATTTTCTACTATCTGTTGTAAGGAAGAACAGAGCGGTCTTCCTCTGTCCAAGGTTTATCATGCATGGAGCTGTTTCCCAGGCCTTGCTGTGTGAAACAGAACTCAAACTAGGCTCATGATTATATCTATCTAACAGGCTGAAGCTCACTTCTGCTAAGAATGGTTATTACCGAGCATTCATTTGTCTTTCATTTTGTGGTACCTTCCTTTGGCTATGTGTAGCTTAATTCCATAGGGTCCCTTATAAAAATTCCCCCACAGTGGTTCACGGTAAATGGGAAGTGGCAAGTCAGTAACTTGGGACAATATCTTAAGATATTGCAAGAACTGAGAAATTGCATCAGTATCAGGAAATCATTGGGAAGCAATCCTGGTTCCTAATATGGCAAAAACATGAGCAAAACGTTTGTTGCTTGCTTCACCCCAAGTTCAAATTCTTTCTTACTTATGAACTTATTGGGTGGCCTTGCGCAAGTCATTTTCTCTAAGCCTTAGTTATCCATCTGTAAAACAGGATTACTAAACACCTACCTTACAAGGTTTGGGGGAGTGTGAACTAGATAGAGATTGCAAATACTGCTCAAACTCAGTCCTAAGAATTCATCGAAGACTCTGGTCTTCAGTTCAGAATTTCCAGGTTCCAAAGTTCCAAGGACCAAGGCCATTCCCTGGAAAACTTCAGAAAACTTTGGAAGCCACTGCATGCATGGCTGGAGTTGAGCTTCAGGAAATGAAACTTCGTGCCATATTTGATAGGAGGTGGGCATGGGAGGGAACAGTTGAGTGATGGTAAGGCAGCTGGCAATTTTTGATTGGCTGGCAGGGCAAAATAAAAGTGGCTGCACAGTCATTTCCCATTCTCTTTGGTGAAATTGACTGTGTGCTACACTGCTGATCTGTAAGTAATTGGCTGGGGGGGGCGGGATAGGGGTGCCTGTCCTGGCATGGCCTGTCCTGTCCATAGGGTCAATGATGGGGGATGGGGGTTACATTTTCCACCATGCAATGTTTTTTTAAAAAATAATAATAATTGGGTTCCATATTTCTGCTGCCTGCTCTTTGGTTGGCACCATGAGGGAGAGGGTTATCTCTGCCTGGCTCCATTTATCCCTGCCTGGGCTGTTCAAGTTACCAGCACCACACCACCCCAATGCCCTGCCTTTTAAAAAAATAAGTATATGCCACTGCTGTTTGCACTGCTTGGCACCATGAGGTCAGAGGGATCCCTCTGCATGGCTCCCCTTGCCTGGGATGTTCAAGTTACAAGCACCACAACAATGCCATGCCTTTTTTAAAAATAAGTAGGTGCCTCTGGGGGGGAGGGGTGAATGTCTAGTTTCTTTGTTGTGGATGTATTATGGCTGCTGGGTTGACTGGCTTTTGGTAAGATTTCTGCACACAGTTGCACTGTTTTGTGGGGTTGTGTTGTTGTCTTCTTTTTTACCAAGTCTATGGCATGGCACAGTGCAGAGCCAATTATGAAATGCAACTGTAACCTGTACTTCTCTGCCTGCTTCTTGGCACCATGGGGCCAGCGGGATCTCTCTGCTTTGCTCCACTTCCCCTTGCCTTGTGCTGTTCAAGTTACTAGTGCCACAGTACCAATGTCATGCCTTTTTAAAAAATAAGTAGGTGCCCCTGGGGTGTGTGTGAATGTCTGGTTTCCTTCTTGTAAGTGTTATAATTTTGGCTGCTCAGCTGGCTGGCTTTTGGTGGGATTTATGAACACAGTTACACTGTTTTATGGGGTTGTTGTATTCTCTTTGAGCAAATGTCCCATGCTTGCTAGCCTGCTTTTCTGTGCACTGCTTGGTTGGCATAATGATTTTAAATTGGGTGCACTCACTGCTGATGATGGGCCATGTTGTCGGAAAACTACCATTCCAAAGTTCTGAGTTCCGAGTATTTCCGAGGTCCAGAATTCCAAGTTCCGAATTGCGGGTCATCGGAAAAAGTTTTCAAGTACCTCTGAGTACCTGGACCGAGTAGTATCCATAAATTCAGAAATCGACCCTAGTACCTGGAAGTACTATGCGGTACACCCCTAATTGCAAAGCACTTTTAACACTGAGAGCACAAGCTTCTGCCATTAAAAGTCAGTGGTAAAACTCCACCTTGACTTTAATGATGGAGGGAATTTCTATACAAGTGCGACAGGAGGGGGGGTGTCAATGGCCTCTGAGTGGCATCAACGTGGGGCGTCCACATACGTAATGTGCATGGGGAGTGTTTTACATGGGTGTCTTCCAGCATGGCTGCTACAGAGGTGGCCACCCTGGCCTGCATGGGGCACTCTGGAGTTTTCAGCAGTGATCCATGCATGGCTGTTGCAAGGGACATGGGAGCACGCCTCCCCACACTTCAAACGTCAAATGTTCATGGGGGGGAGGGGGCATGCATGGACATGTCTTGTTTAACAACCCCCAGAGGATTGTCTTGTGAAATAAATTATTATTAATAAAATAATAATAATAATAATAATAATAATAATAATAATAATAATAAATAAAGGGAGGGAGTAAAACTGTGATGAGACCAATATGAGAGCAGGTTTTAGCCGAGGTCCTGGGGATTAGCAACTGGTCTAAGTGACACTTCTTCCATTTTTGGCATTAGGGCCCTGGGCTAACTGTACCTAAATAAGTTTCAAGGTTGCTGTGGCTCATTGTTTAATGCAAAAATAGCAAGCCCAAGATAGTGATTTAGATTTCTTTTTCTTTTAAAGGTTTTTGAAGGAATAATGTAATTGCCCTTTTCTTGCTTCTGGTACTTCTGTCAGTTTCAGTATAAATAAATAAATTAATTTTAATGTTTAGCCAAAAGCCATAACAAATACAAAAATGACAAACGCCCTGGGACAGAAAACATATACAATGTCCTGGGGAAATCTCCAATATCTTAAAATAAACAAGTTAGGTAACAGACTACCTATCGTCATGCAGCCATAGCCAATAAGGGTCCCACAAGGCCATCAGCTCACTATAATAGACCAGGAGGCCCCAGCACATGCTGTCTAATCCGCACTACCACCCAGCAGTAGCTAGTCACTGCCCTAGCCGTTTCGGAGTCAATAGGGTTCGAGAGTCTCCGAAAGCTACAGGTATCTGGGGAGCCCCATCACTCAAGAGGAGGCTCCCCAGATACCTATGCCTGGACCCAGAAAATAGGGGGCAATGAAAAATGTTATGGTCAGGCGTATCCCTCTTCCCCAGATGGCACAAAGGGCACAACCGCTGGTCATGTGGGGTGCCTGCGTAGCGACCCTCCAGGATCGCCGACGGAAAAACGTTCACCCTCATTTTGAAAAATGCTGAACGTTTATTGGCATCATGCCACACAAAGAGATAGTAGGGGCCAGATTAAAGTGGGTTATATGGTATAAAATCTGGAGCCACCCTCTGCATGGCCATAAGTGCATCCTCCGTTTGGAGGGTCTGATCCTGCAGCCATTTTTAAATTAAATTCTTGGCGGCCTCCAACCCAATATATCCCAGACACACTGGTGAAAGTCCCAGGTTAAAGATTGCCTGCTTCACCAATTCCTTCCAGTTATCTCCAAGGCCAGATGAAATAGACAAAGCCAACAAAGTGCCTTTGGGGGAAGGAGGGAAAAGAACCACCTTGGCTCAATAAATAGGCAATGCCTGTAAGGCATGAATTTTGAGGTGGAGACAAAGGGCTTCTGTTCTTAAAATCACCTGGGGTGTCCCCCTTGGGGCCCCCAGGATCGCCCGTAGGAACATGTTCTGGAGGCATTCCAATTTGGAAAGGAACGCCAGTCCCCACACTGGGAATGCATATAATAGCTGGCCTACCACCCTCGCCCTAAAGAGACGTAGGGCTGGAAGAACCAACTTCCCCCCCTGGCCAAATAAGAACTTAATAATTGCTGCTGTGGATCTTCCCACAAGTTCTTGGACAGCCTCAAAATGGGCCTTCCACCCACTACAGGCAGAAAATATCACCCCCAGATATTTGAATGCATGGACCTGCTCAATGGAATTGTCCCTAATAGCCCAGTGATGTAGTTTCTGCGCGCCTCTAGCCTCCACGACCAACACCTTGGTTTTGGCAAAATTAATAGCGAACATCTCTGCCTGGCAGTAGTCTCCAAAGGTTGCCATTGCTTGCCTCAGGCCCACCAGGATCTGGGAGATCAAAATGGTATCGTCCGCATATAATAGCAACAGGACTCAGAGATCGCCAATTTGGGGGCATGTGTATCGGTTGCCTTCATAAAACAAACAGAATCATTCAGGAAGAGGTTGAAGAGGGCATGGGCCAATAAACACCCCTGTCTCACTCCAGCTCTCACCCAGACAGAATCAGAAAGGGTGCCCCGCCGGTTCACCCGCACCTGCAGGGAGTTCCCTGAATGCAGCTTGATCATTAGGAATAACAGTCTTGGTTCGATATCCAGTGAATACAACTTAATTCAAAGCCATTCTCTACATATCGAGTCAAAGGCCTTTTCTAAATCGATAAAGCAGAGGTAAAGCTTCCTCCGCACAGAAGCCAGCTTAGCTATCAGTGATGCCAGGACAAAAATATGATCAGTAGTTGCCAGTCCCTTCCGAAATCCTGCCTGTTCCGGCTCAACTATCTCCAACCTCTCCATCCAAGCCTGTAGCTTGCCCAGCAGGAGCTTGGTGTATAATTTAGCCACGATGCAGAGGAGGCTGATCAACTGATAGTTTCCCGGAATCCTAGGGTCCCCCTTTTTTGTAGATAGGAACAATAATTCTGGAAAGCCAGGAGGCCAGAAATTTACCTGTCTCATTAATGTATGAAAACAAGGGAGCTAGCAACCCCAAACTGGATCACTCTTCAAGAGTTCGGGAGGTATAAAATCTGGACCCAGGACCTTGCCATTTTTAAGCTCACCAATAAGTAGGACCATCTCCTCCACTGTGACTGGGGGCCAGCTCTGAAACCTATTTGCAGGCAGGATATTAAGCTCAAAATCCCCTACCTTAGAGTTAGAAAAAAGGGCCTCATAGAAGGATTGCCACACCTCTGGATGGGGCAGGTCTACACAATAGTGTCCTCCTTCCTTCTGGGATCATCGTATAATCTCCCAGAATTTCCGAGAGTCTTTATCATTAGCCGCTTTAATAAGAGCAGCCCATGAAGCTTTCTGAAAGTCACACAACTTCAGTGACAGCAAGTTACGATAATTTTTGCGCACTGAGACCAATTTAAGCCTTAAATGTTGACAGGGGTTAAGCCTCAAGTCCCTAGCAATATGGCGAAGCTGAGCCCGCACCTTGCGGCAATCAGCATCAAACCAAGTAGGAGAGCCAAAGGGAAGGGTTGCTCTCCTAGAGTGGGGAGCCCTGGTGGTAATAACAGGACTCAAAAGTGACAATAACTTCTGATACCAGGCGATGGTATCCCGTCCCTGAGCTACCACCATGCCAGCACGCATGGAAACTACTGGGGGAGACTCCAGCAGCTCAGTAACAGCCCTTTGCAGATCTTCGGACCATTAGCACAGAGCAAAGGAGAGGCTCCATCGACCAAGGACTCTGAGATGCCACAATCGGGGGGGGGGGGCAGATCTGGGAGACCCCCATACTCATGGTTATAGGGAGATGATTAGACACACACAAAGGCACAACCCGAAACATATTCACTAAAGGAAATAAATGTGGCGGAATCAGCAAAAAATCCAAAACACTGTTGCCCTGATAGGAATGTAAGGTAAAGTTTCCCTCCGAATCATCCTCAATCCTCCCATTAATTATAATAAGGTCCAGATCGCATAGTTATTTCCCCAGGAGAGGTTTCCTAGGGCCTATAAATAGGTCCTTTGAATGGCGAGGAGGGATGAAAAAACGGTTCGTTGAATCCTCCAGACTGGGCCAAGTCCGCACAATTGTGGGGTCACCCAGTTTGCAGTTAAAATCACCTCCCAGCAACAGACAAGCATTTGGGAACCGTGTCACAGCCTCATGGACCAAGTCCATTAGAAGGATCCAAATCTCCGGAAAATAATGAGAGTGTTCTGGAGGGATTTATACAATACCAATCAACAATTCCAAGCCGGAGGGAAACTGGCAATGGAAAAGAATGAAGTTGGCTTTAATAGAGCCAACTCGCTGTACCTTTACTAGTCAGCCAGATGCTATAAGTAACACAAGGCCGCCACTCAGGCAGTCCTGGCAAGTAGAGGGCATAGCATCCAGCCAAAACATATCAAATCCCCTCCAACTACCCTTAAAAGGGGGTTCCAGCAACCAGGTTTACTGCAGAAGGGCAATATCATATGGGGCAAAAAAGTTATAAAATTCCAGGTCTGATTGGTGCACCCTCCACCCTGAAATATTCCAGGATGTCAGGGTAAGGGGTGCAACTGGCTGGGCCTCCTGTCACTGCCCCTGAAGGGGCCTAGAACCTGTCTCAACACTCTGCCCAATACAGGGGGGGGAGCTGACCGAGGGGACTCTGCTAGTACTGGAAAGGAAACAGTGGGCTGTACAGATTGAGTATCCACCATTTGGGGGGCAAGATTGATCCCGGGCAGAGCTTGAAAAACTTCCCCCTGGAAGGCCCTCCCAGGCAGAATATGGGGGCCAATCAAAGTCGACGAGCTACTTGTAACTATCCTTCCCAGGATGATCTACCCCAGATAAGTGCCCCTGAACATTCCTACTAATAGATGGTAAGCTAAAACATTCCTTCTCAGCCTGAGCCTCTACCCTCGTACCGCCTCCCCCAGAAGACAGCCAACTAAGGGTGTGAGAACAGGAATAGGAGGACAGGGCCAAGGGCAGGGGGGTAGAAGGGCGAGTATTGAGTATATCCCGTGAATAGAGAACGGGAGGGCACTGTTTGCTTCCTCCTGCCTTCAGTTCTCCCAATTGGAGGTGTAATGACTCTAAGCGTTCCAAAAAACGGGCCTGCAAAGCTACTGTAGGTGAAGATGGTGACCCTGCCCTCACCTGCTGGGACCACTTGAACGGGGATATCCCCCTGGTCACCCCCCGCATCCGAGGTGGGGGGGGCACTGTACTTTGCCCACTAACTGGTAATACTGCCTCAGAGGGCAAGGGCTTCAAAAGAACTGGATTCCTGGGAACTGAGAGCCCAGGTTCCAGAGAAGGAATAGCAGGAGCAGAAGGGAGGCAAGAGGGGGGGCAGGCTTGTCTAAAACCAGTTCCCCGCCAAGGGGGCGGACCAGGTAAATCCCCAGTCAGCCCCCCCTGGAGGGGAGGGCAAGTCTGGAAGGCACGTGAAATAAAAACAGCCTGCATCTCTAGATGACTCTTAGGAGCAAGAATATGGAGAATCAAATATGTAGACACAAACGTCACAATGATCATCTGCCTATCCATTGAATTAACCAGGTGATCCACTGATAAAATCTCGCTCCTGGTAATCACGATTTTCTCTTTTTTTAAAAGGGGTCGAAGGTGTTCGGCTACATCTAAAGCTGTAGCCCACTGGGGGGGGGACGACCCCTTCGCGGGAGGATAGTAAATACTATAGAGGCAGCCAGCAACCCAAATGACCCGACCTTGTCTACCGAAATTGTAGGCGGAAGGAAGTTGTGGGGCAAAATCGACGGCAAAAGGCGGGGGGGGGGAGACGGAGGGGCCAGAACTTGATGGACAGGACAAGAGGGTCTCACAGAGGGGATAGATGAAAGCACCGGGTGTCCCAGTTCTGCAACCTGGGGGCCAACCCCACCCCCTCCTGGACAAGTTTTTCAACAGAGTCCATCTTGCCCTGAAGTTGCAAGAGTTTAAAAAACATGAACTGCAAAGTCTCTGCTGTGAGCATAACATGTTCTGTCAAAAAGGCAGCTAGTTTTTCATCTGGCACGGGTCCCAGCCCTGCCAGACCCCCTACAGAAGGGGGCCCGAGAATGGTTGCCCGGAATCCCGTGGACCTTCCTGTAAGGAGGCATTTCACAAGGTATTACTTAGCTCATCAAAGTCCGCAAGAGGCTGGAAGCGATCAGTAGTTGTATCACAAGGAGACGATGTCGAAGCCGCCACTCTTCTCACCGAGGCACTATGGAAAAAGCACTCAAGCTTCCTCTGCTTTGGTAGTTTAGCAGGTACACCGGTGGGGTCCAAAGATGCCATCCTTCAATCACCCCAATCCGTTTCCCGATAGACGGTTAGAAACTAATATCCCGGCACCCCCGGCAGCCCACCTAAGGCCGCGCGCACAAGGGCACGTCCTTGCGCGCACAGCCCTTAGGCGCGCAACTGGAGGCGAGGTTTAATAGTCTGCTGCAGTGCACACCGGTGTCTGCTCTCACGCCGGTACTTGTTCCCCACACCCGTACTCTGCCTCACACTCACGGCTTCCCCACTCCTTCACACAGTCCCACCAGCGGCTGGAGGCGAGGTTTAATGGTTTGCTGGAGTGCGCACAGGTGTCTTCTCTCATGCCGGTACTTGCTGCAAGGGTTCCCCTTGCCCGTACTCTGCCTCATGCTCACGGCTTCCCCACTCCTTCACACAGTTGTCAGTTTCAGTAATATATATGTTTAATGTACCTGGATCCTCCTGCTTTGTACTTTCAATTGCACACAGCTTCATTACAATTTGGAAGCAGCAAGCAGTAATTTGGAAACCAGCAACAGACCTTTAAAGAATAGGTGGAGTAGCCTTGCGTGATGCTGAAAGGAGTAATTTAATTTAACCTTGTAAAGTACAATATTCCTGACTAGCATAGCATTTAACATAATCCCTCTCAGTTCATGTCGATGAATTTATCTTTAAATGCTTGCAACACTGACATTTTCATGATAATGTTAGCCAAACGGATAAATGTGTAAGCAGTGTAGGGCAAAATTTCTTAAGAAGCCTCTAAAAGTTTTTATGCACGGATTCCAATACCATCTCTACGCTGACGACACCCAACTCTATCTCTCTTCCCCCTCTCTCTCTTCCTCTATCCGCTCACGCCTCATCGACTGCCTCTCTGATATCTCTGCCTGGATGTCCCGACGCCAACTCAAACTAAACGTGGCCAAGACTGAACTCCTCATTTTTCCTCCTTCCCCTTCCTCTCCCTCTAACCTGACCATCTGCATTGATGGGGTCACCATCTGTCCTGTTCTCCAAGCCCGCAGCTTGGGCTTCATCTTTGACACGCACCTCTCCTTTAAACCTTACATTGACTCTGTGGCCAAATCCTGCCGATTTGCCCTCCTCAACATTGCCCGCATCCGCCCCTTTCTATCTATCTCCTCGGCCAAAATCCTTGTTCATGCCATGGTTATCTCTCGCCTCGACTACTGTAACCTCCTCCTTGCTGGTCTCCCTCGCTCTCACCTATCCCCCCTTATCGCAATCCAAAACTCTGCTGCCAAGGTCATTCACTCTGCCCGTCGCTTCGACCATGTGCAGCCTCTCCTCCTCTCCCTTCACTGGCTCCCCCTTCCTGAACGTATCCTGTTCAAGCTCCTGGTTTTCACATTCAAATCGCTCCACGACCAAGCTCCCCCTTATCTCTCGGACCTAATCTCCCTACGCACTCCTGCACGCGCTCTCCGCTCTTCCGTTGTACCCACCCTTACTCTCCCTCGTTTCTCCTGCTCGCCCAACCGCCTCCGTCCCTTCTCCCTCGCTGCCCCACATGCCTGGAACTCCCTCCCTGCCCACATCCGCCTTGCCTCCTCCCTCCGCTCCTTCAAATCCATCCTCAAGACCCACCTTTTCCATGCTGCCTTTCCCAATGCCCGCTAGCCTTTCCCCTTACTCTTACTGTCAGCCCTCCTCTGCTGACTGCTGCTACCAACTTCATTGTAACCAAGCCAAGCACACGCACCTGAGACTTCGCATCCGCCTGAATGTTTCTTTGTCTTCTCCCATGTCTCTCCCACTGTCCCCTCCCCGTCTCTCCCCCCCTTTGTTTTTGTCTCTTAGATTGTAAGCCACAGGCAGGGACCGCGTCTAATTCTATGTTCTGTACAGCACCAGGTCATGTGACTGGCGCTTTATAAATGTCTAATAATAATAATAATAATAATAATGCACACTTGCACCTGCAGTGCCTTGAGTGGAATTAGCATCTTCGGTCTTAGATGTGTATAATCTATGGGAACAGTCCAAAATGCACACATGCATGCAGTGTGCACACGCACTAAGTACAGAATATGCACCATGTGCATGAAATACATTTGTCGTGCATGGGGCACATGTGGTGGATGGATGTTCTGCACATGGTATGAGCGTAGTGCATTCCTGCACCTTCGATAGGGCCCTAGTATTTGCACCGACAAGAGATTGCACCAATTAATTTGAAGACACAAAGAGTTGATATGCAGACTTTCTCTCATGAAAAAGTATCCTCATGAGAAATGTTTTCATTGGTGAAAAAAAAATTCCCTTACAAAACTTGCCTCCGGCTTGAAATTTTTCATGAGGTCTAGGAAGAGCCAATACTAAAATTTCCATTTTGAAAACATGATGATGACATGCAGATTATACATATAAAATGGAAAATTCCTTTTGGATTTACTGGTAACCTTACATATACTATGGAAAACTCCATGTGAGAAGGCCCAGTAAATAGTGTGTCTGAAGAAGATTTATTTTCCTTTGACCTACACTGAAAGGAAAAGTTTATATTTTGACCTTTTCTAGAATAAAACAAAATATTTCAAATTCTCTGTTTTGACAGGAAATTCCAAACCCCAATTTTCACTCTATCTGTGAAAACAACAAGGTTGTTGGGATTTCAGGGTTTTCCAAAGAAAAGGAGATTTCTTGATCATTCTTCACTAAAATATTTTGCAGTATTTCCTGCTTTCTGTCAGGGAAACCATTATTACTAAATGAATGAAACCTCCTCCATTCCAATATAGTAGTAAATATCAGTAGCAACACTTACAACAGAGATAGCACATGCCATTGACTGACCTTAATGTGGGGATGTACCATTGAGATAAAACAAATGGTACAGGGGTAAGATGGTTTTCCTGGCCACCTGAGGAAGGCCACTAGAGCTGCCACACTGTGGGCTGCTGAGGAGGGCAGTTCAAATGAGCACACACACACCCTGGGAATCCAGGAAGGGAGGAGGGGGCTGCGGTCATAAGTGTCTCCAAACTATGGGTCTGCCAAGGAGTTGTTTACACAGGGCAGGACTTCCACATTCCTGCTTTGCAGCAGCATCAGCCCCCCCCCAGGAGGATATGCCAACAAACAGCTGATTAGGAGGATGGCAGAGCATGCTCATCTGAATTGCCAAACAGGTGAGCAGGAGGGTCAGAAGGCACTCCTCCAGCCCCCTCTGGTCAGCTCTTTAGCGGGCCAGGTGAGGGCGCACCTCCAGGCCCCTCTGATCAACTGTTTGGCAACCGGAGTGAACATCCTTCTCTGAGCCTGATCCTCAGACCTCGCCTTGCAGTGGGACTGGGTGGGACATAACAGATAGTAGGGTGCACATTAGCCCAGTTTAGCCTGGCTGGGCAGGCTTTACCCCATTCTGTTTCATCGACTTTCTCCAGATGATGTATCTGTCAGCAGTTGGGTGCCCACCCTGGGGTGGAAGTGGGTGAACATCTGGTGGCCATTGAACTGACAAGCAGGTGGTTCATGAGCTACTGCAGGCTACTCTCATTTGTTTCACCATTGGCCCTTTTTAGATGGGCGGGGGGCAGTCCAGGCTGGTGTGAGATGGGTGGAGTGCTGCGGGGATGATGGCTGGAGGGAGGGTGCAGATGGGTGCACACCCATCTCCACTCACCTCCACCCATATACACGGACGGAGCAACCTAACTTTTCACTTGTTGTTCCATGCGTGGATGATGGATGGAGATGGGTGCATCACTGGAGCATACACGCATGCATGCCCAACCAATGTAGTGTTTATACGGGTGGCACTCATGTATGCACAAACAGTGGACCTTCATGTGCATTCATGGGTTCATCTCGTGTAAAAAGGGCCATTGTTTCCGTTTTATAGAGGTGGGAGTATTGGTATCGGATTAATCCGATACACCCAATAATTGGATTAATCTGATAATCACCGGTATCGGCTTACCGGTTTTTTAACATGGGTCGCTTTACTGGGATTTTTACATTGCGGCCATTGAAATAAATGGCTGCAATGTAAAAAAAAAACCAGTAAACCAGCCAATGCTAAATAACCGGTATGCCGATACTGGTAAATTTGATACCAGGGAGAACTGATACCAATAAATCCAGTATTCTCCCCAGTGTCCCACCCCTACTGTTTTACAAGTAGGGAAATGCATACAACAGGAAAAAGTGAATCATCCATGTTTGGTGTAGACTGTTTAGAGCTATAGCAGTGAAGATTAGGGCTGTAGCGGAATATCGCAGCGGTAGCTATTTCTGGCGGAAACAGTGTTTCCGCAATTAGTGGAATGGCATGGCAGAGGCTTTCATTCCGCGGTTTCATTCCGCGGTTCCGCTTATTTAATTCCGCAACTTAGTGGAATCGTGGAAACATGACATTTTC
>QEPC01006161.1:201715-233256 GCA_003113815.1 Sphenodon punctatus
GAAGAGGGAGAAGAGCTGCCCCGGAAACACACACAGCAGGCACAGAGACAATGAGGGCACAGTGGAACATACAGCACGAACACACGCCTAGGCGCACTCACACCTGCATGGGAAAGGAAGGAAAGGGGGGGACACAGCGGGACAGACAACACACATGGCACAATGGGCACGGGGGGGCAGTGACAGGGAAGAAGGGGGGGGGCAGTCCAGGGGCCACCCAGGACACAGGAAACGGCAACCAGGACCCCCACAACAGTACAGTCTGCACAGGCACCCCCACAGCCACACAGAAATTCCTGGAACAGGGGGGTCCCAAAAGGCTGGGCCACAGGCACAAGGGGAGGCCACATGGAACAGAAAGCAGCCCGGGAACGGCCCAGGAGGCAGACAGGCACCCCAAGCGCCGGTGAGGTTGCCTTGGAGGGGATGCAGGAGAGCCAGAGCAGTGCAGGCGGTCCACAGATGCACACACACACCCCATGCGGATGCCAGGAGGTGAAGACCAGGGGACCCAGAACCCCATGGTCTCACATAGGCACCCAAGGGGTGGGGAGTCATGGGCACAGGAGGGAGTGATGGTGGATGAGGAAGATCAGCAGCAACCCAGGGAGCTGGGTGGAGGCACGGAAAGCGGGACTCAGCCACAGGAAAAGGCAGCCACGGTGGGGAGCACCGGTTGCAGAAGTGAACAGGGGTGGGTCTTGGAGAGGGACCGGAGCCACTGGCAGGGGCAATGGAATCCTGGGAAACAGGCAGCACCAGTTGCAAGGCCAGGGCATCATGAAGGAAGCAGGAATTGGCCCGTGGCAGCAGGGAGGAGGTGGAAGCTCTCTGCGGGGCCACCAACTGGAGCACGGTAGGCACAGGTGGCCTCACAATCACCTGCAGGGGGCAGCTAAGGGGTCTGGAGCCGGGTGACCCACCAGGTGAGCAAAGTGGGGCCACTGAAGCATGCTCCGATGGTAACCCAGCACAGTCATGTGGTGAGCGACAAGGTAGTATGCCTCGAAGGGATCCTGTGCGGTGAGCCCCAACTGCACATCGGAACGGGACCACACACTGGACAGTGCCACCAGCTCCACCTCAGTGGGTTATGACAAGCCATAGTCAGCAGAAGGGGGGCCATGTAAGGTGACCGAGCTCCAACAGCCGGTAATATACTGCCCCACATGATTGCTGGTACCCACGGGCCCCGTTAACACAGCCAAAGTAGGACACGGCGAGGGCAGGGTCCCCCTCATTCAGACAGGCCGTGTATGTGGCCAGGCTGCACACAGACAGAGCAGACATGGTCTCCACCGCTGACCACCCCATGTGTGAGCACCTCATCTCTGGAACACACCCATCGGGAAAGGGAATCAGGCCCAGGGTCTCCGCATGCAGCCGGCAAACGCGGGTGCTCGCCTCATAGCCAGAGTAGTGCAACCCTGAGCTTTGACTCGCATAGGCACAGGAAAGGCTGTCCAGGAAACTCAGGAGCAATTGCACAGCCAGGGAATGCCACAGGTCACACAGGGCCATGGTCTCATGGAAGGTCTAGTGATAGGGGGCCCCCTGGGTGCTGGGAGCTGGAATCCTGGTGGAAGCACAGTGAGCCATGGTCCGGGAAGCAAAGGAGACGAATTGCAAGGACAGAGGGGCCCCATAATCCCTGGAGGAATGGAGGGGATGCAGTGGGACCTCTAGGCCAGCCGATAAGGCCACCAGCCACAACATGGCATGGCAAGCGAGAGAGGCATGGGGTGCGGACCTAGCACATACAGGACAGCCTACATGCTAATCAGGGCAGCGAGGACAACAAGCTGGCTACACTGAGAGGTGGGAGGTTGATGACAGCAGGAATGCAGCTGCAGCCCGCATGCACCCGGACGCAGGCTGAACCGTGCGCTAGGCCCCTTGCAGGGACAACAGGTGCGCTCAATGGCCCGCCCCCAGCTCCCCGGCAAGGCCTCCATGAAGGAGCCTGCCTGGGGATCTGGGAGGGGGACCCCCCATAACTGACCCAGGGGTTCCCGACAGGGCCCCGGGTCATGACCCAGGGCGGGGCCACATGTGCCCCAGCCTATAACCGGGCCAGCTGCCTCCCACCCAGGGCAATGTGCACCATGGAGCTAGGCCAGTTGGACACCTGCGGGATGCACCTAGCCCTCTGCACAGAGTGATACCACTCACACACTGATCTCTTGGGCATCGAGACAGCTGAGGTGCACCTGGGCATCCGCTTGCAGGTTAAGATTGCCCGGAGTGCTGATAGGGTCCAGAACATCCACCACACCAGCAGGCGCTCCCTGGCCCGGTTCAGGGCCCTGCGGGTGTCCGGGGAGGCCCGTCAGGTCCTCCTCCATGGCTGGGAGAGGGGCGCTGTGCTCCACGAGGAGTCCGGGCACCTCCAATGGCAGAGGGAGACCATGGGGTGCACAGCCCTGCTCGCTATGCCCATTGACTGGCGAGTATGGGTCACAGAGCAGACACAGGGGTGGTGGTCCCGGGCACTGGATCCATAGTATGAGGCCTCCTGGAGGGCACACCCTACTGTGACTAGCAGACCTGTTAACACCCTGGATTGAGAGGCAGCACACCCCCATGTGGACCCCCATCCGCATAGTCCAGCAGGTGGTCATCGGGGTCTGGGCACTAGCAACTCCTGCCGGTCTGTCTCGCAGCACTTGGCATCGGGGTGAGCACCGTCGCTGGGATCCTGCAGGATGTCTGAGAGGCTGTGGAGGGAGTGATCCTGGACTGAGCAATCCAGCTGGTAGACCAGGCAGCTGTGATGGCCGTTTTCACATAGAGATCCTCCACCCCTCCACTGCGGAGGCCATGGAATATGTTAACAGACACAGATACCACTCCCTGCAGCTTCAGGCTGTAGTGGGCCACCGGGGGCAGCTCATAGACATCTTCATGGGCAACTCAGGGCACAGCCATGATGCCCGGATCATGACCATCTCCCCCTTCTATGCCCAGATCTACTGCAGGGACTTTGCGGGCATGTAAATGACCCGGCTCAAGGGGGTGATGATTCCCCCCTGAATTGTGGGGGACCCGGCCTATCCCCTCACCCGGTGGCTGATGAAAGCATACCCAGTCACCCGGAACCCTGTGGAGGCTCTCTACAATACCCACCTGTGTGCAAGCAGGACAGTGGTCGAGAGGGCTTTCGAGGCCCGCAAACAGCGCTGGAGGAGCCTCGCAGGCCGCCTGGACTACACAGTGGAGACCTCGGCCCTGGTGATCAGGGCCTACTGCGTGCTGCACAACGTGTGCGAGACTGATGGGACTGCCCTCGACTACCCCATGCCCCATCGCCATCCCAGCCTTGTGCCCCTTTATGTGAACGCAGAGAACCCACAGGAGTACCAATATGCCAAGCGCATCCGTGCTACCCTGGCCAGGTGGATTAGCCGGGAGGCCGAGGCATGAGGCTCACACCCCTGTCTCCACCACCCTGGGGCCCCCAACAGTGCCCTGGCTATGGTCACCTGCCCGCCCACAGCTCCAGCCCATGAACTGACCCAAGGAAGCAATAGTGGTGCCCAAACCTTTATTTCCACACACAGTTACATGTGCCCCCACCACCACCACCCACCTCCCTGTGCCATGCTCTCCCCCCCTCAGACCACTATTCCTCTTCCCCCCATACCCCATGTCTCCGGGGCCTCCCCCTTGGCCGCCCTGTGGTCGCCGTGGAGTACTGGGAGATCCCCTCCCCCCCCGCTGTCCGTGTCCCCAACTGTGTCCTAGGAGGCCTCGGTGTCCTGAGGGGCAGGCGGTGGTGGGAGGGCGGGTGGGACTGGGACTGTATGGGCCCCCTGGGTGGCTGCTCCCTCCGGAGGCCTACAGGGACCAGGAGGTGGATGCACGGGCCCAGTAGGTGGGCCGGCAGCTGGGGCGGTGATGGGGGCCTGGCATTGGGGCCTGGGCAGGCAGGGTGCCCGGCAGGACAGCTGCCAGCAAATAGGCACTCATGGTGCTGGCATGCAGGAGCACGGAGGTGCTGATGTCGTGCGAGCGGTCCATCTTAGCTGAATGCTCCTGCACCATCCTGTCAATGGCATGCTCCAGCTGCCCAAATGCCACTACCTTCCTGCTATGCTCCCGGCGCGCCTCCACCTGGAGCCTCTGGTCAATTGCCTCTGCTTGTTGCAGGGAGCATTCTGTGGCCACCTCCATGCAATCGATGACCGCGATCATCCACTCGCCCTGCTTGTCCTCTGCCTGCTCCTCCCTCTGGCGCCATACCCGTGCCCGGTGCTCTCTCATCCGTTGCACCAGGGGCATGGGCCCAGCTTGCTGGGTCCCCTCAGGTTGCCTTGTTCAGTGCACATTAGGGGCTGGTTAGGCACCCCAGCCGGCCGCCCCCTTTCCCGTGGCATGGCTGCAGGATCTTGCCCCCCCCTCGGATTGACAGCTGGTGCCCTCCCCCGGTGCCCTCTCCCCCCCACTTGGCGGTGTGTCTCACCGGGGACTGCTGGCTGCTCCAAGAGCTTCTTGCCACCTTCCCCATTGCCCATATGTTGCCAGTGCCAGTGTGTGCCATGCCCTGTGGGGATATGGGAGGGGTTGCATGGGGGTGGGCTGCCCTGGTCCCCCAGCAGCCCCCCGGGACCCTCTTCTTGTGTTCTGGGGTGTCTGGAGTCGCTAGGGGGCTGCTTTGTGCCTGGTGTGTCTCCCTCCCCCCCTCAACCCCCCCATTCCATCCCCCCTCCCACCCACGTATTTACCCTCAATGTCCATCTCAGAGTCCTCGGAGGCCAGTCCCTCAGTTTTGTTGGGGTCCCCCTATGTCCACTGGCTGAAGGTGACCAGTGTGCTGGCCTCGGAGTCTCCTGGTCTAGACAGGGGGTTGAGACTGCTGGGGCTGGTGCTTGTGGGGGCCCTGCAGGTCCCCAAGGTCCCTGGGCATTCCTCCTTGGGGGCAGGAGCCCTGCAGCTGGTGTCTTCACTGGGGGTGGTGAGAGGAAGGGGTACCTTGGCCCGTTCCCTGCCCTGGACCATGGCACTCCCCACAAGGTGTGGGATGATGATGGAGCACTTCATATGGAGTATGCGGTCCAGGACGTCAAAGTTGGAGGCAGTCTGGGCTCCGTGTCTGGATCGCTGGTTGTTGTCCTGGATGGCCTTGTACCCCCTCTTTCGCTCCTTCACCTTTGAGCGGCACTGGCCCATGGTCCTGTAATGCCCCGCCGCCTCCATGTCCCACATGATCTCCCGGAAGATGTGTGTCACGGTTTGGGGTCCTGCACCCCCTCTTTACCGGGTTTGAGTGACTCAGTTTCCCTTGCGCACAGTTCTCTTGAATCAGTTTCTCTCACTGGCTAATTCAAGTGTGCCACAATGAAACATCTTGTCTCACAAGGGCCCGATCCTTCCCGTTTACAGACTCTTTACTCTCTGGGTTCGCAAGAGCTTGAGGGCTCTTGTAGCTCACTTGTGTTCCAATATTAGACACTGCCCACTTCTTTATAAACTAAGAAGTATATTTATTAATTACATAACAAGATAGTTGATACAGAGTGTTATTAGAAATAAAAGGTAAATATAACGCATTCCTAACTTATACTGTTTTGAGTTCCTAGGCTATTCATCTTACCCTAGAACAAGTCCATAAGTTCTGGTTTTCTCAGCCATAAGGAACTGGCTGGGCTCTGGCTTCTTAGAGCGAAAGCTGACTCTCACTTCATCTTCCCCCAGCCTGCTGTGTTCAGGCTGGTTCTTTCGTATGTAGATGTTCAAGATGGCTCTTGCAGGAAATCTCCAAGCAGTCTCTTCTTCCTCTGGGATCTCTGTCCTTATATAGTATTTGTCTCTCTTTGTCTGGGTTTTCCCGCCTCTAGGGAATGTGTCCCAGAGCATGTAGGCAACCCAGGTAAACATGGAAGTTAATTAACATCTCCATAGGATGTCTAGCAAGGCAGCTTTCAATCCACGTTCGGTTATCTCTTGTAGTTTCTGCAGACTTGTGACGTGTGAGAGGCCCGACCTGAGCTGTAATTTGAGTTCTACTGTTCTCAGAGTTGGCATTACAACATGTGGAACTTGTAACATTACATACTGTACATTTACAGTAACATTGCATCCATGTGAAACCCTTGGTACCACATATTTACCAAACATGTAGTCCCGTGTTACACGTATGTGACCCCCTGTTTCCCCATGACAGATGTGCTCATTCCACTGATTGACTGCGAGCTCCAGTTGATGCTCCAGGGTCCCGCAGATGTGATTGAAGGCCTGCATTTCCCTGTGCCCCCATTGCCCCCCTCGGTGGTAGGACCTTATCCCATGTGGGCCCTCCGGGTCCTCCTCGTCCTCTGCCTGGCCAGCAACCGTCTCCTCTGGGGACTCGGGTTCCTGGGCCCGTTTCCATGTTTGTGGGTCATGGGGGAGGTTAGGTGTTGTTTTGCCCCTGTCCTGCAGCCCCACCTCTTCCCACCTCCTGCCACCCAGGCCGCCCCCCTTGGTGCCCCTGTCCTGCCGGATTCCCCCTCCCCTTCAGTCCCCTTACCCATTTCCAGGGTACCTCATCCCCCGGTCCAGTTGTCATCTCCAAGGCTGCCTGTTCTGGCTGCTGCTGCTGCGGCTGTCCCTCCATCGCCTGAAGGTGCAGCACTACCCCCTCCTCCACCTGTGCCTCGTCCACCTTCTCCTCCTCCTCCCTTGCTCTCTCACCCTCTGCTCTCCTCTCCCTTCCACCTCTCTCCATCCCGCCACGTCCCCCTGCTGCTGTGTGCCCTTTAAATCTCCTTCCGTGGCCCGTGTAGCTGCTCGTTGCCTGGCAGCAACGCTGCATGCTTTGTCCCTGGCTGGGAATCATTTTGGTTGATTCCAGCCGGTGGTTGTCGTTTGGACATTACTTTTTATTGTTTCCCGGGGGGAATTGCATTGACCACGCTTTCGGAGATAGTCCAGGCCGGAGCTCCGGAAGCATGGTTGATTTTGACCCCTAGTGGGGATTGACTGTGATGAACATCTGGTGCCCACGAAACAGTGTGAAAACAGACATGATGCTAACCACCCTTTAACCACCCTTGGTGGTTATTTATGCATGTTGCAGGGCTGTATTGGTGCCCTATGCAGTCCTGAAACATGCATAAATAACCACCANTGCAGGGCTGTATTGGTGCCCTATGCAGTCCTGAAACATGCATAAATAACCACCAAGGGTGGTTAAAGGGTGGTTAGCGTCATGTCTGTTTTCACACACAGAAGTTCAGGGGGCAATGGCCCCGCCACGGAATTGAGTGTGGTTCCCTGTGGTAGACTGTGATCTCGTAATGTCTAAAAATACCCATAGTTATGTATAAAAATGTAAGTTAGCAAGTTCTTATGTAAGTTAGCAAGCTGAGGGCTCAGTCCACCATCTGTTAAAGTAGGGATGAGGTGGGGAACATGCCACCCATGGACCAAATCTGGCCTCCTGCTAGGTTGTTGTTGTTTTTTCAGTGCCTTTCCAGTTCCTGGATCTGGCCCATGAATCCAGTCATTATCCTCAAGCACTGGAAACTTGAGTGAGCCCAGGAAAAGAAGGATTTCTGCCCTTTCCAGTGAACCACTGTCGACTCCAAACAATTTTGGTGGTCCACCACTGTGCCCCCAACATAGATGGCTGCGTTTTGATGCATCGTAGTTTGGACAGGGCACAACAGAACAAGGCAGGTCACTTCAGTCACTGCTTTTTCTGCAGCCATCCATGGGGAAGAGGTAGGACTGGGAAATTATTGTGCAGTCTCTAGTCATGCAGATTAGTACAATTATGAAGTAGCCCAAGACCAGAGGTTTTTGGACTACTACATAATTAGGTAACATCCTAGATGTCTTTCATATAGAGCCAGGATAGGGAACCCCAAATATGGCCCACAACTGTTCTTATTTTTCCACTTCCTGGATGTGGCCCATAAATTTAATCATTATTTAAAAACTCTTAAAAAGTGATCTCAGGCGATGTCGAGAGTAGATGAGGTGGCATGGACTCAAGGGTAGGGGATGGATCCATGGCATAGGTCTACGTTCTGGACTCTCCCTTTTATTTCCCTCATTCTGAGCATACACCTTATGCATCCCCATCCCCAATTGCTATGCATGTAGTTCCTGGAGCTTGTACTAATTTTCCTAGTGCCCCATGGGAGCAGAGCTGGTGGGGCCAATTCCATGCCCAATGTGCACATGCGTTAAAACCACTAACACTCCCATTGCAGGGACATTGTGCTACGTGCAAGCTGTGCACAGGTGGTTTGGGGTTGTGGCCATTGACTTTAACGCATGGAAGATGGTGTCCTAAGTCAGAAGTCAACTTTGATCTATTGGACAAAAAGTTATGAACATACTTTGTTTGGTAAGTCTAAAGAACATTTAATCGTTTTAAATAAGCAACAAAACAAACTAGCCCAAAGTGCAGTCTCAATTTGTTTCTGATACTGTATGCAGCTTTATTTGGACCTGAAAAATGATGTCTCTGCTAAGTGTTTTGTGATTTATTTTAAAGTACAAGCAAGCTTGACTGAGGATTGTCAAACCACACAACAGAGGGATTTACTTCAGATAATCCTGTAGCAACCCAAGTGTGTGCTAATTTAGCTACCAAAGGAATTGGCATTTGAGTGGGAGGATAAGAGAAGAATAACCTTTTTGCTTTATTGCTTGTTTGCTAAAACTGTGGTTGATCTCTAGTGGTTTTCCAAGTAGGTCAACAAAAGCATTTGCAGTAATTGGCAAAGAGTTTCTAGAATAGTGTCAGAAAACAGGGTGTAACTCTCAAAGAGTGGTTGTTCCTAGGGAGAACTATCTCGATAGAATGGATTAGAGTAATAGAACTGCTCAGTGAGCCAATGTACAGGTATTACAAAAACTATTTTGCTGAAATTTTTTGAGTGACAGTAAAACCACCAGTATATTGAGACATAAAGAACTATTAATAACTTACAACTGACTATTATACTAGCCTGATGAATAAATAATATTAAGTTAGCAACTCAAAAAGGTACATACCAGAATCTTCATAGGACCAAGAGCCACAAGGCACACATTCATGTGTGCATGCACAAACCTCTAAAGCTTTGTGGTTAGCTGGCAGAGCTGGTGTTCTATGATCCTGGTTAATGAGATTCTAAGGAGCAACTGAAGTTCAACTGAAGAGACTCATGTACAATTAAGTAAGATGAACCCCAAACCACTGTCCACCATGTCTCTTGGCTTTCAGTGGTCATTTATTCCCATTTCCACATGTCCCATCACCATTGTGTTTCTATATAAAGCCTTTTATTTTAGTATTCTTTAGGTATTCTGGTCTCTTGCAAGTCTGGGCTTCTTACCAAGCCTCTGGTCTGGCTTCCCTTGCCAGCAAATTCCAGAGTGAACCCTTCTGATACAGAGCCTCTGCGAAACCTGCTTTCCCTCATGCCTGAGGAAACTAGGGATGGGTGAACAGAACCAAGTTCAAAAGTTCGGTTCGGTTCAGTTCGGAAGTTCGGTTCGGTCGACCGAACTATTCGAGTTCAGTCCGAACTCCAAACTTCAAACCCCATTGAACTAAATGGAATATTATCTTTTAGGGATGGGTGAACAGATCCGAGTTCAGAAATTTGGTTCAGTTCAAAAATCGAGTTCGGTTTGGAAGTTCGGTTCGGTCGACCGAACTGGTCGAGTTCGGTCCAAACTTCCAAACCGAGTTCGTCCATCCCTAGAGGAAACCCTGGACCAAGTTCGAGTCCTCACTTTGGCCTCACCTCTCCTTGGCAGTCTAGGCGGTGGGATTTCTAGTTCAGCTTTATATAGCTGTGGCTTTCAGAGCCACACCAAGCTGGAACCACTCCGCCAACACCCAATCAGCTTCCTAGCCAGCTGGCAGAGGCATATATATCATAGAGCCAAGAGGGACATTTCTTCTGGGCGCTAAGCTTGGGGAGGTACAGGGCCCATGTTGGGGGGCACAAATCCTGTCCTGTTGCGAGGTGGCTGGTGGAGATTAAGTAGAAGTGCCTTAAGCATGTGGCGTGTGTGGGACCCCCACCCAGAGGGAAGCGCAGGACAGAGCAAGCATTTGAAGCAGCAGCATGAGGCAGACAATCCATCCACAGACTCCAGGGCTCAGGGACAGCAAGTGGAAGGAGGGAGAAGCACCTCAGCGTCAGGACTGGAGGTGGTCAGAGTAAAGGGGAGAGCGGCAGTAGTCCGGTGTGTGCCAGCCCCAGGAGAAGTTTGAGAGCAGTGGCAGTGATTGGGGAGTGGCGGTGCCCTACCCTTGGATTGGAAAGGTGGAGTCTCCTCCCATCCTCAGCTGCACTGTGTCCCCTGGGGTCGGGCTGTGGGGGGGAAGGGAGGCTGTGAGGGGGTAGTGGTCTGGGGGGCATGTGAGCTGTGAAGAGAGTCTGGGTGAGGGCAGGGGAGCTATGTGGGGGCAGGAGGCAATGGGGGGGTCTGTGGGGGGCAGGGAGTACATTGCAGTAGGTGAGTACACATTTTCTTTATGTAAGTTGATGGTTTTCTTCAATAAGGATGTTGGTGGGAGGGAGGGAGGAGGGGAATTGGCACAGGGGAGAGGATGATGATGGGGGAGCAAGTTCATTTCTTGTGCCCGGGCAAATTCAAACCTAGCTAGGCCCCTGCCAGCTGACCAGTTAAAGAGCCAGATATGCTCCAGAGCCTGGTTTGCTTCCTTGGGTCTACAGGGACCTATCCCAGGCACAAGGGCCTGGTCTTTAAGGACTTGCAGTTACTTCATTTCAGGGAACAAAGACTTTTTAATACATCCCCCCACCCCCCGCTCTCCAGTCCAGATCCTTCCCTTAGCCTGATGTGTCTTACATCCCTCATAACTCTCAATCACAATGTATTATCTGCTAATTCAGTAACTTTGTTTTCAGGAATTCAGTTGAAGAACTGTTTATCTGAACTGAAATATCCCCAAAACTTGAAATATATAAACGGAAATATCAGAAAAAATGGGTATGTGATTTCATTTTGGATGCAGATATTTATTCAGCTATTTGGATGGCTATAAACAAAAGGTGAATAAAATCAGTGAATATGTAATTAGCTGCTCATTAGGTACTCTATTATCTTCCAAGGTACTGAAGGCAGGATAACTGCTCTATAATTCCCTGGGTCCTCCTTTTTGTCCTATTAAAAGGCACTATATATTTGACCTTCTCCAGTCTTCTGGGATCTCACCTATCGTCCATGAGTTCCACAAATGAAACCAGCCCCAGTCCAATGCATTGTACAGACTTGCAGATAAATAATTGGTTGCACTGTGGTGAGGCCGGCACTGCTATAAATAAGTTATGTTTCTTCCCCACTAGAAGCGGTCTTCTTTCTCTGCTTCTTAATGCCAGAGATCTGCTACAAATGAGTCTTGCCTAGAATAGTTCCTACCTCATTATATCCAGTTGCATTCAAGAAAATAGTCTTCTCCTCAAAATACAGGGCATCACATTCCGAGTTTGCATTAAGTACCAATGGATAGTACTGTTTGGAAATTCTCTTCGCATACCTTCTGCAGTTCTACAATGGTGTGTAATATAAAAATAAATTACAACACACCACTAGATAGTAATTCATAGGTTATTGGCATTTCAGGTCTTTGTCATTAATGCATAAGAAGTTAATTATCTCTAGAAAGCCAGGACACGCGTAAGATCTTTTATTGTTAAGCGCTGCATATTCAATGATGTCATTTAACAGATTTCTGAGGTTCTCTCATCTGCCCGTATCCCCATGCTATACATTTGTAGCCTGACTTAAATTGCCGATTGCTACTGCATGGCCTTGTTCTTGATCTATGAGAGCTGGAAATAGTTCAAAGTGTTTGAGATTATGCTTTCTTGGAAATAATCGCTGGACACAGATAGGGAGAATACAAGGGTTGGTTTTGCCAGCGGTATAGTGGGTAACATGTCTAGGTGAGCTTCCAGTTAAATGTAGAAGAGAACTCTGAGCTCAGATACTGTGATAGCTTTATTTTAAAAACCATATGTAACCCTTGTGCCAATCGCATCTGTGGCAAGAAGGGCCAGGTTACTTTTTCAGGGGATTTGACAGTGACACAACTAAACACGCTGGCTCGAGACCCCATCCAGAAATCTGGGACACTAAATTTTACAGGGCAGCCTTACAGGCTGCTCTTTTCCCCCCACTTGCAAGCATGCCAGCTAGGTTGTGAACAAAGTAGCATCATTAAAAGGCAAGAATTAACAAAGTATTAACACAAAGGAGCATCTGGAACTGACAAACTTCCTGCACATAAATCCTACCCTCAGAGCAAGAGTCCAGTGTAATAGAAAAGAGTTACTGTTCTGCATTCTCAAACCCCTTCACCCCACTCACAGTTCCTTAGGGGATATTCAGCTGACAGGACCTTGGTTGTCCCACGCAGACTGCAGCTGCTCTCCATCACCAGCATCCTCAGGCACACCTCAACAGGCAGAAGACCCTGGGAGCCTGCCACCTGATCCAGCAAGTGAGTTCAGTAAGGGACTGGTTCAGAGGGGCTTGAAACTCATGAGAATGCAGGGAGCCATGGGCAAGCTGCTGGAAAAGCCCTGTCAGGGGCCACTGAAGAGGTGGGTTCTACATCACTCCTGACTGGGGCTTTTCAGTTTCTCTGGATAATGCTTGCATTTTTGGTCCTTGGGCATCTGATTGATACTCGAGTAGCCTGTTGAGTGCCCAATTGGGTACCAAAAATGCCCATGGGTACTAATTTTAGTACCCGAGGCAGCTCTACTCAAAGCAGTCATATGCAACCCCTTCCTTTGCCTTCATTGGTGGACCTGCAATGGGCCCAGTGGCTGTCGTGAAGGGGAAGAACAAAGTGCCAAAGTAACCTGTACACATTGCCCATTTGGGGACAGTATTTAAACATAACTGTATACACAGACTGGGGTCTACCAAATATATTTTTTAAAGATTTGCAAGTGTTTCCAAGGATTTGACCCGACTTTCCGGTCCGCTTCTCAGAAACATGGCGAATTCTTGGAACTCAAATGCATCGTGAAGGGGGAAGGAAGGTGAGGCAGAGGACAGCAGGCAGGAAGAAGTGCAGGGGGAAGTAACCTCTGGAGAGTTTTCTGTCGACTGGGATGGGCAGGTACTCTGATGCAGTGAACATTTAAGGGGGCAGGGAAGAGGTCAGTCATGGCCACTATTCTAATGCTCTATGGGAGGATTGTTGACTACATTCCCGCATGCTCCAAGAGCAGTAGAGAGCATGCTCAGAGGGGCTTTATTCAAACAGTTGCTGCACTCCACAGCAGTGCATTGGCTCCTGCAGCTTGCAGGTGAGTTTGCTGCCCCCGCCCTCTGCCTCGGTCTCATCACTGCAGGGCCCCTTGGTTCACTGAGGGGCTGTGGTATATGAAATGAGTAGGCAGAAGGCTGGAGCGACACTGGCATCGGACTCGATCTGACTCCAACTGACTTCTCCATAGGGCCCATTTGCAGTCCTATGTTGACGCTGTGAGGACAGCAAGGAAGGAGTTCCTTGCTGTCCTCATAGCGTCTGCAAAGTCATGCCTGGCGGAGCTGTTTCGGGTGGTGCGGGGGCTGGTCAGTCTGGCCTCCCTCTGCCTGGACGGGGACTTGTCCCAGACCCGTTGTGAGGAGTTTGTCAACTACTTTGCAGACAAGATCACTCGGATTCAGAGCGACTTTGACGGTGGATTAGGGGCAGTAGGGGGAGAGTGCAAGGTGATGGAGGCCCCGTCCGGTCCAGATTTGTGGGAGGAGTTTCAGAAAGTGACACCAGCCGATGCGACAGATGTCTTGGGGTCTGTGAGGGCCACCTGTTACGAACTCAATCCATGCCCATCCTGGTTGGTGAAAGCCTCCAGGGAGACATTGGGGATGGTGCTGGAGAGGGTAGTGAACACTTCCTTGTGGCAGGGGAGGTTGTTGCCCAGCCTCAAGGAGGCTGTGGTGCACCTCCTGCTGAAGAAACCATCTTTGGACATGAATGCACTCGCCAGTTACCGACCTGTCTCTAACCTTCCCTTTTTAGGGAAGGTTATTGAGCGGGCGGTGGCACTCCAGCTCCAGGTGCATCTGGATAGCATCGGTTTCCTGGATCCGTTTCAATCTGGGTTCCGCCCCAGCTATGGCACTGAGATGGCATTGGTGGCCTTGGTCGACGACCTCCACCAGGAGATGGACACAGGATGTTCAACATTTCTCATCCTGCTAGATCTCTCGGCCTCTTTTGATACCGTGGACCATGGGCTGCTACTGAGGTGGCTGCGTGACCTGCGGGGGTTGGATGGGACTGTTCTTGAATGGTTCTGTTCATTCCTCTCGGGGAGAAGCCGGCGGGTGGTGCTGGGGGATGAGACATCTTGCCCCCGCGTTTTATCATGTGGCGTTCTGCAGGGTTCCATTCTGTCTCCATTATTATTTAATGTATATATGCAGCCCTTGGGGGAGGTTGTGAGAGGGTTCGGGGTGTGATGTCACCAGTATGCTGATGATACTCACCTGTACCTCTCTTTTTCAACTGACCCAGACCCTGCTGTCTCGTTGCTATCCCAGTGTTTGGAGGCCGTGGTGGAATGGATGCGGCAGAGCAGACTGAAGCTCAACCCCAATAAGACGGAGGTGATGTTGGTGGGGAGAGCGAGGGAGGGAGTGGGCCCCCGATTGGGGAGGTTCGCCCTCCTATAGTTCAGCAGGTCTGGAGTCTGGGGGTGATATTGGATGCGGATCTCCACCTGGAGTGGCAGGTGGAGGCAGTAGCGAAGGCTTGTTTCTGCCAGTTGTATCTGGTGCAGAGGCTGCGTCCATTCGTCTCCAGCCCGGGCCTGGCCTCCCTCATTCATGCCTTCATCACCTCGAGGCTGGACTACTGCAACGCGCTTTACATGGGGCTTCCCTTGTTCCTGGTTCGGAGACTGCAGCTAGTGCAGAATGCAGTGGCCCGCCTCCTTTCGGGGATGGGTCATTGGGAGCACATTACACCTGTGCTCCGGACTTTGCACTGGTTGCCAATAGCGTGCCGAGCTAGGTTCAAGGTTTTGGTGTTGATCTATAAGGCCCTTCCGGGGTGGGCCCCTTGTACCTCAGGGGCTGCCTCGCCCTCCGCGCCCTAGAGCAGCTCCTTTGGTCTGCCGGGTGTGCCTTCCTGGAGGTCCCCTACCCTATTTATTGTTTTAATGTTTTCCCGGGCCCTGTTTTTGATATTTTGAATTTTTTGTTGTTTTTAAAGTGTTTTATATGTATTTTATATGGATGTTTTATTGTTGGAAGCCACCCCAAGCTGTTCTCAGGAGGGACAGGGTAAAAATCGAGAAAATAAATAAATAAATAAATAAATAAATAAATAAATTCCATGCCCTCTGCTGCCCTCTTCCCTGCTCTCACTCCCTTCTGATCCTCCTTCCTGCCCCCTGATGCCCTCAGCCAAGGATTGTGCTGAGAGCTGGGGACGATTCCTTCGCTATTTGGCACTCGGTTAAATGAGGTTGAATGTATGGATACTCAGGGCATCTTTAGACATAACAAAGATCGGGTGTCAAAACCCCTAAGCACGTGTTTGGCCATTGTGAGTAAGCACCATAGCAATCCCAACACCAGTTTAGCCACGCACTGAACACACGATGTGAACACCACTGCATCACAAGGACAATTTGCGTGTTCCAGTGGAACACATGGCCAACATTGTGTCTAATAATATCACGTGGTGTGTTAGCAGGTACAACACAGGGAATGAAGCGGAAGCGCTTGCATGCTGAGGTCAGGGGGCGAACAAAACACAAATTTTCCCTAAGATGGGCTGTGTGTCTAAGCAGAGCCACATGGTGAACACAGGGCCAAACCTGTGTTCATATCAAGGTCAAAACACACATTCAGACACCCATTGATGTTATGTCTAAAGACACACTCAGTAAAAACCGAGGAATCCCAAGTGTCAACTTTCAGCCCTAACACAGAATAATTGGTTACTGTTACATCCAAAAACAGCCAGAGTGAACACAGCAAACCAAGAAAGTGACCTTCCTCTCCATCTTCAGCCTTGGGGAATTGTCTATGGCCTTAGGGAGAAATGGGGCTAAATTTTTTGGGGGGGGGACTGACAAGGCTCAGCCCTGGCTATTAAATTCAAAGTCAAGCACAGTGCATAGTAATCTCTGGTGCAGTTTTTTTAAAATTCCAAATAGTTAATCAAAATTTATGGATAGTAGATGTCCTTAATGTCAATGGGAAACATCAGAGCCCATAAAAGCCGAGTCATGCCACTGCCCCCCTTTCCCACCTGCTCACTAGCTAGACCCCTTGGCGCCATGGCAGCAGAAGGGAAGGGGAGGATAAGTCTGAATCTCACTTCCATTCACTGTGTTTTTTTTTCCATGATCCTCCCCATTCCTGTTTTTGACCAATAATAGTCTGTCCACTCCTTTTTCTAATGGCAGTCTGCCCTTAGAATTTATTCAGTCTACATGGTAATGAATTGAAGTTAAATGTATTAATATGCTTACAGAAGATCACAGTGCATGGGTGCACATGAATGCCTGTCATGGGAGGGGGGGAAGATTGTTTGTGGTGGGGGGCAAAAGTGACTGAGTGGGGAGCTGGAAACAATTCCCTTCCTTGGCTGACACCTTTATTTGTTCCCTTATTCCCAGGCTAAATGTACACTCTCTTAATATTATGGATATTAATCAGCTATTTAACATTCTAAATCAGTATAAGAGTAATAAAGTGACAGGAGTTCTTCAGAGCTATTTCCAGTGCACAACCATATATGCTTTTAGCAGACAGCTGTTAACAAGGAATATTACTGACCACTTCAATTTGCATATGTTTCTTTCCCACACTCATCCTAAAGAGTAGAAAAGTGAAATCTTCAGGATTTTTTCTAGGTATGTCTGTGAAACATAGCAACAATACAATGCATTTAGGGCACTAGATGGGGACAAAATACAGGAACTGAAAAACAGAACAATAAACAAATAATGTTCATTCCTAACATTAATTTAACGAATTTATTTGAAAGAACCCTTGGCATTCAGTTAACATTGCATTGCTGCACATTATTGACTAACGGGGGATGCTTTCATACCAAATATGTATAATCCATATGTATACTTGTGGTTATGAGGGCCTAAGTAAATGTTCTGTTATACAGATTTAAGATGAACATAGGTGTAGTAGTCAGAGCTTGGTTAAAGGAGAAATTATTGACCATATGAAAGTTCCAGGTAGAAGTTAAATGGAGGAAAGGGTTAACAAACACATCAAGCTGTGATAAGTTAGTAAACCATTAGTACACCACAGTCACGAACCACAAACCGCTTAATAATGGCACTCCAGCGTACGTGGTTTGTGGTTACCAGCGTATTTTGTGGATTGCAGCCTAATTCAACGTTTGTTGAACTGGATTGAGAAATAAGTTTATTATAGTCAACGTAGGGGAAGTAGGATTGGTAAACATTTGTGCTGTACCTAATATTGGGATTAGGAAGTGTTCGATCTTGAGCGCATGCCAAACCACAAAGATGTTTATCCACTGTCTTGCTTTAGGGTAAATTAAATTAAGAACTCAGGTAACCATCCAGTTATTGCATCTCTAAAAACTGGAGATATAGGAGAGTGAAAACATGAATGCAACTTCAGCTCAGTGGGCTGAAATTTATTCCATTCCTAATCCTTCTGATACATTTTGTAAAGATCTTATAGCAAAGATTATTTTCACACATTTGTAAAAAAAATCTCTTACATGGTCTTTATTTTTTATGTTTATAGCTGATTTATTATGTTTGGACATTAATAAATTTAATTCAAAATAAAAATAATCTCTGAGTCTCATTAGGAGGGGTCTAATTGCAGTGAAAAAAAGTATATTTGAGGTTGGGGGAGTCTCCCCTATCACATGATAATCTTATTCTCCACCCCCAGTCCTCCCCCCAACATTTTCAAAATGGCCTCCACTTCATTTCCTGGTTCTTTTTTAAGTGTTTTCTGGGGTTCCAGTGGTCAGGAAAAATAATAATCAAACCTTGGAATTTTTTTGGAGCCTCAAGGGTGCCACTCCAAACTGTGTTTCCAGATCTTCCTTATCTGCTTCCATTTTTTCACAATTTGACACTGAATCTGAACCTGTCAGATCCACCATCTCTGTCTGCCTGTATACATAGCTGCTGTTTTCAAACAGGGTGAATTTATCTCCATTTCTCTCTCAAACTCCCCAACCAAAAGATACTTGATCTTCCATAATCTTAGTGGGGTTCTCCTACCCACCCACCAACCTGCAACACCTGCCTTTTAGAAACTCCTGTAGGCCAGTTGGAAGCCATCTTCTGTCTTTCCTCTCTGTCTCTCTGCTGCCTGCACATGCTGCCCTCTGGTGGGTCTTTACTGTTCATGCCTCTAACTTCATCGGCTTTCTAATGGACTGCAAGATCCGAACAGCTGTGGAGAACTCCATCCCACCCCATTCCACCAGCCATGTTTGAAAGTCAAATTAAGAACTGACGCTCCCCCAAAAGGCTTCTGAAACCAGAAGTAGAAGTATTTTTTCTCCAGTTTTTCAACTGCTATAACATTTTTTGTTTTTTGTCTGCTTTGTGTGATACTTAGACAGGATGTACTCCACACACAAGTGACCCTCCCTTTCAAATGTCAGACAAGTAGGATAAATGGTGCCAATTTTATAAACCATACAATGTCCGTGCTTTATAATAGAGACTGCATGCTGGCCTTAACTAAGGAGTGAAAGCTGCCACTCCTTAATATGGCCTCACACAAGGGCTGTTTATGTGCATTGTGAGCATGCATATGGACCAAATTTACCCCGTGCACATATGTATTCACCAGTTCACCCCTTCCTCTTCCCTCTGCCAGATGATGGCACAATTAGGAAGTGGGGGACTTTGCCTCGGGCACTGTGCACATGGACAGGAGCTACGTTTGGTCTGTATGTGCTCTTGATACATATGCACAGACCTTAGATCAGGGCCTACATTTACTTCCCATACAAGACTCTCTCCAATGTCCATCATTATGTCTTGTCCTAATTCCATCTTCTATTAATAAATGGGGATTATTATATTGTCCTAATAAATAGGAATTCCTGTCTTGTCCTAATAAACAGGAATCCTAAAATATGTCTCATCATTGGGGCAGGACTCCTTAGGACAGAATTTGTCCTTGAAAAGTATATGGGCTTATACTTGAAAGGACAATAAGAATTTTTATAGTTGAGAAAGTGAAAAAAGCAAGATTGATGATTCCTAATAGGCCAAGGTGGCAGAATAAAGATTGCAGAGAGAAAGCTGGTTTACATTATGTCTGTAGTTAAATGCTTTGGTTTTGAATTCTATAGATTTTGCAGGTGGTGCAATATACCCTTTTTACATTCTAATTTCTAGGGCAAGTGTGAAAAATATGTAAGTGAAAGACCAATTTACTTTCTGTTATTTCCTGAGAGAAGTAGTGATCACCAAGGAGGTATTCCTAGGAAGAGAGATGAGTTCAAGGGATAAATTGCTTGTATCTGCCATATGTGTAGAAGGACAGACAGCTACTAATTCTCAGAAAGGCATGGGTGTAAATTCATGTTAGATGTTAGCCAGGAAAGTGGACATCAAGAGAAGAAAGATGCTGAGTATGCAAAATTTAAGAAGTGATGTCATCTATTAGTTTTACTTTCTCCTTTGACCTAAATTTCCAACAGCACATTTGAGTCATTATTGCCAGTAATTTGCATAATTTCCTTTACTGGAATACCTTTCATTTTAAATTTATTGTTGTACTTATTATTCTTGTAGAAATCAATATTTTGTACAATGTGCATAGTACTAGGAATTCAATATCTGTATTTTTGACATTGAAAATATCTCCCAATTTCAGCCTATTTTCCCTTCTCTTAGCAAATAAGAGCTGCGTTTTAACTCCATGGTGTCCAGACAAAATCTGTAAAGCCCCCTTGAATACACAAAAAGAGAATGAGTTGTGAAGCCTGAGAGTTTGGTGGTGTCACAGAACTGCACCACAGAACACTTTAGAGAAAATCAATCCGACACTAACTAGATAAATGCTCGAGGGGGAAGAATAAAAGAAAAGAGGAGCAGCTACATCACTTCTCACTCTCTTTGACTTAGGTCTGTAGAGTTAGTTATATCTTTTGTTTTTCTTTGGGTGAGCTTTGAGTTTGTGGATTCAATTTCATATTCTCTTTGAAAAAATAAAATCTATACTCAGGGCTAGATAGTGTATTAATGTCCAGGCATGAGCAAAGGACGGCATGCAAAGATCCTTGTGAGCTTCAGGAGGCCCTGAGCCTCAAATACCTAACCCTGGATTGTGCCAGTGTCTATGTGTCTAGAGATACTGGGAAGAAAGGAAACACAACAGCACAGATCATGGTTTAGAATTCTTCTGTATGTAGCTCCAGTAGCTCCAGATATGGACAGTTCTACATACACCACTTGCCATAGAATGGCACCTGGCTGCATGCACAGATCTGTGGAGGAGTGCATCATGGACAGGAAGGGTGAATCAGTAGAGAGTTGGGATGTCACCCCATGCCTTCACTCTTTGTCAGGGGTACACATAGGGGCAAGCCAATGGAGGTGGTACCACGGCTAGGGCAAAACCTACTGTTGTTTCCCTGGATATGGATGCTGGGTAAATGCTTGCAGGGCTACATACGCACTCACCAGAGCCCTGGTAGACTTTGTATTTTAGAGGTTAAGGTCCCAGTGAGACAACTGGGGAGACAAGGATTCACATTACAGGCAATGACAGCCTGTAATGGAAACAGTCTGACATTTGCAGGGTTTGACCTTTTCTAGATCATCTGCCCAACCCCTTCTTGTTTTTAGGATGCAGCTAAGGAGTGCCATGAGTCATCTAGGGCTCAGAGTACATCAGGCTACTGGCTGAGAGGAAGACCAGCTAGAGCTGAAATGAATACTTGAAAAAGGACTATTTTTGATTAATTCACCCTATCCATTTCAGTTCTGACAGAATGGAGAATGGCCAGGTCCCTATTTGCTCTCATTCTTCCAGATATCCATTTCAACTATTTTATCTCTGTTATTTTTTTAAAATAATTAATGTTTCAGTATCTCATTTCATTTTTGCACTCATTTTGGTATTTCAGTGACTTTGTTTTGACTGTTCTAATTTCATATTAGTGCAAGTAGTAAAAAAAAAAAAAGTGTAACTGGAATACCAAAATGATCAAATTAACAAAAATAAAATAGTGAAATAATCAAAATAATCAAAATAATCAAAACAAAATACTTTAAAAAAAGGGGGGGGGGAATTGGATATTTATATTAAATATATACATAATTGTTCTACGTTCAGACAATATTTGGAGAGCTATCAAAAATGCAAATAATATCCATGGATAGTGCATCCATTCTTTGTTTCAGCCCTACATACCATCAGGGAAGAGGCCAAAAGTTCAAGGAGTGAGCTTTCCTCTATCTGTCTTTCTGTATTGACAAAGAGGACCAAGATTGAACTCAAGATGAAATGATTAGTTACAAAAATGGATAAACCCATCAAAATCACGATACTCGACCCAAACTAGTAATATCAAGTACTAATTGGTACTCGATTAGTGCCCAAAGAGCTACCTGATGTACCTAAATAGTAAATACTATTTTCAACCCACATTTTCAATTTCCGGTACCAATTTTCAAACTTTCAATATTAATTTTTCCACTTCTGATGCAAGGTCGGTTTTGTTTACCTTTCCGTCCTCAATCCTTTACTGATTTACTCAGTAATGGTAATACCCTGTATGATCAAGTGATCAGATGCCTGACTGATGCTTGGGTAGCCTGTTGAGCCCCAGTACGGTATTCAAAAATGTGAATATTACTCACAGGTAGTAAAGTTTCTGCCCATTTAAGTTCTAAATTCTGAACCCAGAAATGGGACTTTGGGAACAAGGATGATCCTGGGCATTATTAGCTGTGTGGACTTGACTCTCCAAAGATGAGCCAGGTTGAGCTGGACCACTTTTATTTATTTATTCATTCATTCATTCATTCATTCTTTGGCCTCGCCATTTGTCTAAAGCTAGGGGTGGCTTACAGGGCCTAAGATAGAGGTTACCAAATTGTGGTCTGGCAGCCCAAGTGGGGTTGGACTCTTAGCAGTTTGGGTGGGAGGGAGGGTGAGAATCACAATCCTGATGGAAGAAGAAGTAGAGCCATATAGAAAAGTTTTATTGCGAGACCAGTATGGTCATTACAATCAACAGAACAAAAGAAGTCAACCAAGATCAACATCAACATCCATATCAAAAAACCAAACACAACAATAAGCAACAAATACATGCATAAAAAACCCCACTACAGCAGGCCCCAGACACAAGAAAAAATAAAATAATAATAGCAATAATAAAATATAAAAATATAAAAAGCAGCAAAGTAATAAAATACATAGCTATATATAAGCCATAATGGGAGAACAATACACTCCCCGGAAACACATCCACCTACATAGCAGATTTCACTTTAATAACATTATGTACAAGCCCCCGCAAAAAGGCAACATTCCTCGTAACGTCTTTACAGCTATCACCAAGTAAAAAATTCACATAAACATCACTGGGTCTCCCAGGAGAACTAGCAATTAATGGGCTGATAAACTTCTTCCGTAGATCAGAGTAGAAAGGACAAACCAACAAAATGTGATTCATAGTTTCCACTGAACCCGTGTTACATTTACATAGGCGCTCGGCCATGGGAACATTTCTATACCTCCCCTCACATAGCACTGAGGGAAAGGAATTTACTCTTGCCAAGAGAAACAATCTTCTACACTGGCTTCTTCTAATATCATTCATATAAGTCATGGGTGTATCAAAGTTATTTATCATCCTGGGATACAGTCCCAATGCCCTGATGTTTTTAACAGCATCACAGGCTTCCTGGTGATTAATATCTCTCAGCCTATTTAACAACATCTTTTTAGCATCCTGGAAACCCAAGCGTTCAAGGGCTTCTGGAGAAAATCCCAAATGTCTGATTTTATCCATGACCTCCAGCAGCCAACTGCTGGAGGACCTATCTAGTAAAACCAATTGGGACCAGGGAGCAGCCATTTTGAAAAATAGGCAGAGTCAATAGGTCAATGCACCCCTTCAAATTCTTTCTTGTAGAGGAACTAGGCCACATTCTAGCTGCACGGACTGATTGTTTATTCCTGTCTGGGCCGCTAATATTGCCCTAATGAATCCTGTCTGGAGCCTTTTGAGACCAGAAGCCCTAGTTAGTGCCCAGAGATGTGCCCCATAGAGTATCCGTGGCACAGATTTAAGAGACAAGATCTTCAACGTTGGAATAACCAGTTGCCCACCCTTCACTTTAAAAAACGAGAGAAGTGCCCTATGCAACTGGAGTGCGTTGTTCTGCACGGCCATCCTTTGCATAGTCCAGTCTCCATTGGCCTGAAACAACAGGCCCAAATATCTATATACCCGTACCTGGGAAATTTGGATAGTGTCTAGATGCCACTTGTAAGTCGCTTTCCTGCAGGAGAACACCATAACTGTAGTTTTATCATAATTTACTACTAGCTGGTTCCTCCTGCAATAGGCCCCAAAGCAGTCCAACATTCTCCTAAGCCCCACCTGGGTACAGGAAAGAAGGACAGCATCATCCGCATAGAGCAAACAAGGAATGCAGGTGCCCCATGGCTGGGGCACATGGAAATCCAAGGCTGCGAATTCGGACAGCAGAGCATTTTAAAAAATCTTAAATAATGTAGGGGCCAATACACAGCCTTGTTTCACTCCCTTCTCCATAATAATTTTGTCAGACAACCCACCCTGATTATCCAACCTAACGCTCAATGTGGAATGTCTGTATAGACTGGAAATAAGATACAGTAATCAGGGATCTATTTTGAGAGCAGCCAGTTTTGTCCACAAACACTCTCGAGGTATTGTATCAAACGCTGCCCTTAAGTCAATGAAGGCGGCGTATAACCTTTGTGGGGGGACCAAATACTTCTTGACCAGGTGCAACAACAGAAAACTGTGGTCCCCGGTCGATCTTCCCTCCCTAAACCCTGCCTGAGCCTCGCTCAGAATATTGTTTGCTTTCAACCACTCAGGGTGATTTCAGACGTTACGTGAACACGGTGAATACCCACCTGTAGTCACCGTGTCCCGTACGTCTGTTTGCGGCATGCCAGATGTTGGCCACGGTCAATCCCCACATGGGGTTCATTCGAACCACGCTTCCCGGGCTAGCAGGGGGAAGGTCCCGGGAAGCGTGGTCAAACGGACCCCGGGCCGTGGCCAAGTAAAAGTAACGTCTGGCCGCGTGCCACGGCCCGGGATCCCCAGCAGGATCCCGGGCCGTGGCATGATCGGCCAGACGCAGCGGCCGCATTGGCCCCGCCGCCCACCCGTCTCCTCGGAGGGCGGGCGGCGGGGTGCGTGGAGGGGGCAGGGCCGCGCGGCCGCACGTTGTGCCGCGCGGCCCTGGCCCCTCCCACTTTCCCCGCTGGGATCCCCCCGGCACGTCTGTTGTGCCGTTATGGGGTGACCCCGGCGGGGAACGAAGCCGTTGGTGCCGGTACGGGGCCAACGGCCAGTGTATTGTCTGAAAATACCCTCAGTCAGTTTCGTGAGCAAAAACTTTGCATATAATTTGCTCACAACGCTCAGGAGGCTAATGGGATGATAATTCTTTGAGTCATCCCAGGGACATTTCTTATGGATGGGGACCACGATGGCTTGGCCCCAATCCTCAGGGATCTTCCCTGTCTTATTTATTCCCATAAAGAGAGTTGCAAGCACCGGGGACCACCATTTGTGCCCTATCTTACATAGCTCTGCAGGTATGAAATCAATACCAGGCGCTTTTCCAATCTTAAGACCCTCCAATAACTCATCAATATGTTCTTGGAGGACTGGATCCCATTTGGGGGCACAGGGACAGGAGGGTGACATGGGAACATCAACTTCTATGTCGCAATAAAGAGTGCCAAAATAATCTTCCCACCTCTCCGCTGAGATTCTAGGGTTAGTCATACCTCTCTCCTGTCCAATGCCTCTAACCAGTTTCCAGAAGCGTGAAGAATTAATATCATTTGCTGCCTTATCTAACTTGTCCCAGGACCATTTTAAAAAATCCTGTCTCTTTGAGGCCCAAAGTCTCCTATAATCCTTCTGCTTCCCCAGGAATCTTCGCACTATAGTCACACCCTGAGAGGCCCTAAGTCTGTGGTACAACCGTGCCTTTTGACACTCCTGATCAAACCAGGAGCAGAAGTTCCTCCGCTCCAACTTCCCCGCTACACTGCCTGCAGATTTACCGGATAAGACAGTTAACAACCACTCAATCCCTTCCTGGTACCAAATCCTAATGGATATTTGATGCATTTGTATAGTATTTTTCTTGACTAAGTCTCAAAATAGGGTCACACAGGCAAAACATTTAGGAACTTTTGGTCTAACAAAAGAGGTGATATACAACACATGGAGGAAGGGCATGGGTAGGGAGGAGGCGGAGATATGCTAAAACCAAGTATATACAAATTTTATATGCACTGGAAATTTAAAATTTATTTCTATTATGAACAGATGAATAATTTTCAGATATACAACAACATCCTGGAAGAGTCCTCAAGAATCAACTTGTCCAACTCCCTCCTCCAAACACATATCCTATTCCTACAGCATCAGCTCATCCAGTAAGTTTTTGGGTGTTTTAAAACAAGCAAGGATTGGGGGGGAGTGTTCCGTGGCCTCTGAGCGGCACAGCTGCAGAGCAGTCACTCTGATGGAGTGAGTGGGAAGGTATTCTAATGGACAACTCCCAGTATGACTACCGTGCCAGCTATCTCACACTCCCCCTGCCACGGGCCATGGGGGAGGGGGAAGCATGCCAGACTGTCCTTTGAAATTGACATGTACTGGCCATCAGCACAGGGCTACCAGGCTCCACAGAACTCATGGGCAGTTTGTGTGACTTGCAAAGGCCATGTCCCCTGTCCACGGTATCTATCTCACATGGATTGATACCTCAGTTCATACAGGCAGGGGATGCGTGGGCGTCCAATGCCACACATTTGTTTTTACTTGCGTCGCATGGCGCACTCTAGATTTCTCAGCAGTGCGCCATGAGGAAGTGCTGCGTGGCTTACAGGAGATGATACCCACCATCATCTCAGTCTAATTTAACCACCCATAACCAACTCAGAACTGTTTCTTTCTTAGGATGTTTTCAGATGGGGAAAAAGGCACAAGAAGTACACCAGGTTTCATTAAGAATCTGCTGCTGCTACAACAGACAGGATCATAGGAAAGGTACTTTAGAAGGCACACATGCTTTTATTCCTGAGTTATCCCAGAACCCCATGCTGGTGTGTCTCAGGGTGTTTTTAAATCAGACGTGTCCATGCATGGTCCCCCACCGACCATGCTTCCAACTGCTCATGTGAAGGTGGTGTATGAGGGACGTGCTCCCAAGAAACACGCAGAGGCCACTCATATCCCCACATGGAGTACCTCCAAAAAACAGGGACTGCGCCGTGTGTGTCCAGCCACATGTGCAGAGGCTCCCTCTGTGGCCAGGGTAGCTATGCCAGGAGCCACCCGTGTGAACCATAAGCACCATGCCACTCCACAGCCACAGACCTGCCTGCCCACCTTGCTTGTTTCAAAACACCCCAAGTCACCCTCTTCTGGCTTCTTCTCCAGCTTCTTGGTGTGTACCTCAAGTCTTCCCACCCTGAAATCTGACCCTCTCAGTCTAATTCCATTTTTCATAGCAAATCTCATGATAACCGTGTGTGTGTGTGTGTGTGTGTGTGTGTGTGTGTGTGTAAACATTGTAATGGCATTGTTACAATGCCAGAACTGCTTCTCTATATGTTTACCTAGTGGCACAGGAGCTGAAGAGTTCCACAGGGTTATAGCAAGGTGAAACAGTTCAGATACTATCATTACCCTTTGGCAGATCTTTTTCCAGTTTGGAGTTAAAACAGGGCACTTTCTGTCATGTCTTTGACATCTGAAAGTACCCTCAAATAGAGAAGTGCACACATATGTGGCTAGTGTAGCAATAGCAACAGAACAGGTAAATAATTAACCTTAAGGTAAAGCAAGCATGTATTAAAGATAATGGTGTGGTTGCACGATTGATTATGGTTCAGTCATGAACCTGGGATATAGTGTATATAAACACACACAGGACAAATGGCATTGCACCTAGTTTTTTAATGCACTATTAAACTGTAACTGTCCTGGGGAAAAGAACTATACACAAAGACTGTCAGGAGAGCTTAAATTCATATATCATCTTTTCATACATAAAAGTTACCTGTCAATGTACAGTTATTTTCAGAGCAATATCTGAAGTTAAATATTCATTTTCCAATTGTCTGTGCATCTGTACTGGGACTTTTTGGGTTTCACAAATACTCTGTAGTGGTTTTGTGTGAATGTATTACATAAACTGAATATAAATAGTATGATTCATTATGACGTTTGGTGCAAAGTTTCCCGTCAGAATGTGAACTAACACCATTTTAATTTTTTTAAATGGTTTAAAGATACCAAATTCCAATTTTTTGACTGGGTAGTTTTGTCAGTCATATTTTAAGAGAAATCAGGATGTTCAAGAGAGGGCAGAACTTAAAAATTAATAGAGCTGGTTAATGTTTTACACACAAACCCCACACAAACACTTGACTAAAATTAACATACTTAATAAATGGAAAAAAATAATTATTTGGGAACTTTTTGAAAATAAATTTTTAACACAAAGGGTGCAATCCAATGGCCAGAGCAAGTGACAGTGGGCCTGTAGTTGGAGCACCAGATGCGCGCACACAGCTGTGCATACCAACGAGACCAGAAAGCAGACAAACAGGCAGATGAGACCAGAAAGCAGGCAAACAGACCCACTATGCTGGAGACAGGCGGAATAGCAGCAGGCCAAACCCCCTGCACTCACCTTGAGAGATGGGACCATAGGTGGAGCCCCAGGCGTGATCAATAGAGATGCAGGCGAGCAAGGCTAGGCCGAGTAAACACCCAGCGTAAATCCTGGGGTGAATAGCACACAAGCAAATTAAGCCTGGGTGAAGGCAGCCAGCAAGCCAGGAAGTGGGGGAGGGGGTAGCGCTTTCAGGTAAAATCAAAACCCAGGCCCCCATGGGGGGGAAAACATGACCAAGGGCCATGACTGAGTGCATGAGCATGCGCACGCGCACACACCCCACCACGCAAACATACCAGTTCACCAGAGCAGCAAACAGCTACACAAAAAGCAGACAGTCCACAGAGCAAGAAGAAACAGGACAGAACACACAGGCACACACACAACAGCTGGTAAACAAGCAGGGGGTGGAAACAAGCAACATGAGTGGAACAAAACCTAACACGATGGTGAAGGATGGGGAATGATAGAGTGCAACAGTCATAAAGCTGATAACCACTGGAGGAGGGGCGGGAGAAGTGACAGTGGTGCTGAGTCAGTGCACCCCTGGGGGGAGGGGGGAGAACCCCTGAACAGGACCAAGAGCCCCAAACCCCAAAGAAGTCAGAAAAAACCACCACCCCAAAGTGGCCAGTCACCCCAAACCCATCTCAGTTGATACAGTCCAACCCCCATCCCCCACAGGCTGCAGAGATACACATTGCTGCAGATGTAAACCATAGCCAATAAAATGCTTACCCACTAGGGGTGGGACTTGGTCGGAAATATCAGTTACTGGTTTTACCGGATACCAGATCACTGAATACTGGATTATAACCGGTATACCGGTACCGGATCTTTTCCCATTGAAATCAATTGCCAACTTTTCCCATTGAAATCAATGGGAGACAATAGTAAAACCGAAATTACCTGTAAATTGCAATTTAGTTACAAGAAAAAAAACACAAGTGAATCTAACTGATAACCAACCAGTACCACCAGACCACACTTTGTGCCCAGTAGCCCCCACAGCCCCCATTAGCTCCCACAGCCAACTACCAGTATTTTAAAAATTATCTTTAAAATAAAAATACTTAGGTTTTTTTTCCACAGCACTCAGAAGTCAAAGTCACTGTCAGGTCATCACACAGGAACTGCCAGCCCAGTACTAGTACACTACATTTTGTGCCCACAGCCCCCAGTAGCCCCCAAGGGCCACTACTATTTTTTGTTTTCTTTAAGCAATAGGGTTTTTTCCCCAAAGCGCTGCCACTCAAAAATCAGATCATCATACAATCACTATCACAGCAACTGCCAGTAACAGAGACAGACTAGTAGACTACACTTTGTGCCTAGCCAGTAGCCCGCACGGGCTGGCCCCATCGGCCACACTACTAATATTTTTATTTGACAAAGGAATTTTTTCCACAGCACTGTCACTCAGAAATCAATCACAAATCAGATTGATTATATCACAGCAACTGCAGGGCTGAAAACAGCAGCCCAGAAATCACAGTTCAGAGTTTAAGATTACAACATTGCAGCAGTTAGTTTTGTTTTCCCCCAAACCAGACCCCCAAAAGAGATCACATTGTCATCGCCTACCTTTATCCTGAACCTCCGAATCCTCGATTTTCATTCCCTCCTTGGCCACCAGTAGTCTTCTTAATGGTACATTTTGGCAGGATGATGGGAATATCCTTTGAAACCCCCCCCCCCCCATTTCTCAATTCACACAGGTACACTCACACAGGTAAGATTTATGAAGAGGTCCTCTTAACATAAGGGCTCATTTCCATGGAAGGGAAAAGGAAAGGTTCTTTAATTCATTCACACCTACTGAGTTATGGGATTCCACTGAGCCCCCTTGCATTCAGAGACATGTACAATGACCCTGGGGTGGCTGAACTCAGTTTAAGGCCCAGACCTCAGTTGTGTTATCTCAATTCACACCCGATTCCACTGGGGCACAGGGTTTAGCCCTAAGACCTAGTCCTAGACCTGGTCAGTGGTTAATTATTTCTCCATTCACACCTGAGTCCACTGGGTCACAGGGTTCAGCCCGAAGGCCTAGTCCTAAACCTGGTCAGCGGTTAATTATTTCTCCATTCACACCTGAGTCCACTGGGTGGTGGGGGAGGGCACATTTGGAGTGTGTGTATATGTGTTGTATGCATGTATGCATATGGGATGGGGGTAACCCTGTCCCAAGAGTAACCCTGTCCATACCCCCATGTTATCACTCACCTAATGTACTGAAGTGCTCTTGGTTTAATCTCCACTGGAATGCCAGTTGTTTTCCATGGTAGTCAATGGCATTAGTCAAGGCTACAGACACAGAGATGCCTAATGGCTTCATAGGATCTGCAGAACACCCAATGATGTCAAAAGGCAGCAATGCGTCATGCAGTGCACTGCTGCCAGTGTAACATATTTAATTATTCTTCTGCCATTCCTGAGTCCAGTGTCATCGCAGGAGTCCTCTAGACAGACACAGTCAGACTCCAGGATGTGGAATGATTTTTATTTCAAATCCACAGGCTAGGCTACAGACACACAGGAACCTTTCGACTTCAGAGGCTCATCAGAAACACCCGCTGAGGAAAAAAGGCCCCATTGCATCATGCAGTGCACTCATTGGGGGTGGCTGGCAGTAGCATAAGCAATGGCATTCTTCTTTTGCCTTTGTGATCCAGTCTGTTCCAGATGAGGAGCCTCTGAAATGGAAGGACTCAAGCCTATGGAATTATTTTTATTTTAAACCCACAGGCCTGGAGTCCTACTGTGTCTGGAGGTGCAGTGATGGTGGTGGTGACACATCAGATGGCTGAGGGGGACCAGGCTGGAGCTCAGGCAGAGTGAGGTTGTGTGCCTGTGCCACTAGCCATGGTCTGGGATGTGTCATTGGGGAGTGTCCCCTGCCCCCCAGAATATGTTCTGCCCTCCCAAAGCCCTCTGCACATCTTCCTGGGGGTGGCCACCCCACACATGTAGGGCCAATGTGTATTGTGTTGTCTGGTCTGTGACTGAGTGAGGGGTCCTGCTGGGGTGTTCCATTTCAGACTCCGAGGATGGAGTGGAATGGATTAGCCCTGCTGGGGCACTCCACTCAAGTGTGTGTGTGTGTGTGTGTGTGTGTGTGTGTGTGTGTGCACGCAAGAGAGCGGTGGGTGGATGGGGAGGGTGCTGCAGGAGGGGGGCTAGTCTGGCAGATGGGCCATGTCATTGGGGAGCAGCCCCTGCACCCTGGAAGATGTTCTGCCCTCCCAAAGCCCTCTGCATGTCTTCCTGGCGATGGGGGCGGGGGCGGCCACCCCACACATGTAGGGCTGATGTGTATTGTGTTGTCTGGTCTGTGACTGAGTGAGGGGCCCTGCTGGGGTGTTCCATTCCAGACTCTGAGGACAGAGTGGAATTGATTAGCCCTACTGCGGGGCTCCACTCCAGTGTGTGTGTGCAAGCGAGTGAGGGGCCCTGCTGGGGTGTTCCATTCCAGACTTCGAAGATGGAGTGCAATGGATTAGCCCTGTTAGGACGCTCCCCTCCAGTGTGTGTGTGCAAGCAAGTGAGGGGCCCTGCTGGGGCGTTCCATTCCAGACTCCGAAGATGGAGTGCAATGGATTAGCCCTGTTAGGACGCTCCCCTCCAGTGTGTGTG
>QEPC01006161.1:238289-286400 GCA_003113815.1 Sphenodon punctatus
GTACCTGGGTCCACCCCCCTTTTTACCCACCCCTTGCCTACAACCCCCACCCTACCACCCTAGCCCTATACAAAAAAGCCCGCACAGTAATAATAATAACAACCCCCTGCCACCCCCTGCAGCCCCCGAAGTGCCCCAAAAGTGCCACGCCCTTTGGCCACGAGCCTGCGGCCGTGGCCTGCGGCTCAGCAGCTGGTCCCGGGGTTTTTAACCCCCCGCTACTTCCGGGTGGGGGGGGAGGGGACAGGTCAGCCCACGTGGCTGGCCTCTGCGATTCCCCCCTAGCCCCCCAAAGCTCACAGTTAGTTCTTCCCCTCGCAGGTCCCCCAGCGGGCAGCAGCAGCAGTGGAGTCAGTGGCAGCGGGACAACCAGACAGCAGGGCAGCAGAGCGATGGAGCACCCCCCCGCCGGCGGCAGAGCTTCCCAGCCCCCGCAGCAGCGAGGCAGGTAGGTAGATGGAACAGGCTCTCTGCAGGTTCTTGCGGCTCAGCCGCTGGTCCCAGGGTTTTTAACCCCCCGCTACTTCCGGGTGGGGGGGGAGGGGACAGGTCAGCCCATGTGGCTGGCCTCTGCGATTCCCCCCCTAGCCCCCCAAAGCTCACAGTTAGTTCTTCCCCCCGCAGGTCCCCCAGCAGGCAGCTACAGCAGTGGAGTCAGTGACAGCGGGACAACCAGACAGCAGGGCAGCAGAGCGATGGAGCACACACACCCCCGCCGGCAGCAGAGCTTCCCAGCCCCCGCAGCAGCGAGGCAGGTAGGTAGATGGAACAGGCTCCCCGCAGGCTCCCCGCAGAGGATGGCTCTGATGGCCTCGGTCCTAGTGACGGTATTCTGTACCACCAGAATCAGAATATGTGCACTGCAGAGAATGTGGGTGTGGCCACCATGATTGATGGCTGCAACCATATTATGGGAATTATTGGTTATGAAGTAACTGACCTCAAAAGTAGAACCCTCAGCCTGGGTCCACCTACCCAGCATGACGTCTACCGTCTCGAGGATTTTGTCCACTGTGTGATCCCTGTCAAACACCTGGGCATATAGCAATGCCCAGCGTTGCTTTCCAGAGGTCACTGCTCCTCCATTGCTGCTGCTGCTGATCCTCACTGCTGGTGTCAGCAACTGGTGACATCTGCCATCAGTGTGCAGTCAATGAAATATACATGTGGACTGCACTCTGGCTAGTACACAGGTCCCTGGTAGAATGTACCACAGCCCCCTCCATGTGTGAGAACTCCGCAAGGAGCTGGGACTTCACTCTGCCATACAGAGATGGGATAACCTTTGAGCATAAGGTTTTGAGGCAAGGGACACTGTACCATGGCTCTAGCAAATTCAACAGCCACTTAAAACCAACACCCTCAACAAGGTTGAATGGCCGCTCATCCAGGGCAATCACTTCTGCGATTGCCTTGGTGATGGCCACAGCCCGGGAGTGTCTGGGTGCAAATGGCTTCACCCTTTCCCAGAGAGCAGTTACAATCTGCTGGAAGGATGATGACAGGGAAGTGGTGGGCTGGGATGAGCAGCTAGCGCTCTTCCCCTGCCTCTTCTGGGGCCGGGGGGGTGGTTTTGGCACCATCACGAGATGGCCCAGTGGTAGCAGTTGCAGTGGGAGTGGAAGAGGGCTTCTCCTCCTCCGGGGAACTATCACCCACAACCTCTACAACTTCCACCTCCTCACACGGTCACTTGTAATGGGACCCCTTGGGATCACAGAGGTGTCCGTGGTGCTGTTCCAAGTGACTTCTAAGGCCAGAAGTGCCCCATCTCATGGGATTGGAGCCACCATGACTGACCTTGCTATGGCAGTGCACGCACACTGCCTTTGCATGGTCTTCCTCCCAGATATCAAAAAGAGACCACATCCAGGATGTGATCTTCTTCATGCATGTTCCTGGGAGGGCAGGAGCAGCACGACTGGCAGTAGACCTTGCAAAGGCAGTGCTCAGTGCAACACTTGCAGAAGAGGTGGTGGCAGCAGGCACAGCATGTGTGGGTGTGGAGGGCGGGGCCTGAGGAAATGCGGGCGCGTTAGGGTGCTTGTCAGCAAGGGGAGAGGGTGGGGTTTCAGGCACGCTTGAGTGCATGTCAGAGGAGGACAGGGCCGGGGAAGCAGGTGACTGTATGAGGGAAAGTGCATGCGCAAAGGAGAGCTGCGCACTAGGAGCAGGAGCAGTAGAAGAGGAGGTAGACAGTGGATGGTCCACTGCACTAGCAGAGGAAGAAGGAGCCCCCTTCTTACTGCTAGGCAGTGACCAGGAGGAGGAAGCACCCTCCTCCAATCCCAGCCTCTGCGGTGACTTCAAGGTACATCCAGAAACCTTAATCTTGGGTGCACTTGAAGCTGGTGTGCTGGAGGAAGAGGCTACAGGTGGCCTTACCTCCAGTGTCCCTGTGCCAGTCAGAGTAAGCTGTCTAAGAGGAAGAGGCTTCTTGCCTCTTCTGGCACTGCCACTCATGGTTGGTTTCTTAGTTCCATGGCCACTCATCTTTAATCTGTGTCACTAAGAATGAACCACCAGCAACAGGTGTGTGTGTTTGTTTAACTTGTTGGGGGTTAACTAATGGGGGGGGAACTGTATGGGGGTTAACTAACTGGGGGGAACTGTACAGGTGTTAACTAACTGGGGGGAACTGTAGGGGGTTAACTAACTTGGGAGACTGTAGAGCTAGGGGTGTGAGTGGGGTGGGTAGAGGTGCGGTAGAGCTGGGGGTCGGTAGAGCTAGAGGTGTGGGGTAGAAGTGGGGTAGAGCTAGGGGGTGGGCAGAGTACAGAAGAGTAGAGTGAATGGGGTGGGTAGAGTGAGTGAGTGGGGTGGGTTCCGATGTAGGGGGTTAACTAACTTGGGAGACTGTAGAGCTAGGGGTGTGAGTGGGGTGGGTAGAGGTGCGGTAGAGCTGGGGGTCGGTAGAGCTAGAGGTGTGGGGTAGAAGGGGGGTAGAGCTAGGGGGTGGGCAGAGTACAGAAGAGTAGAGTGAATGGGGTGGGTAGAGTGCGTGTCATCAAGGGGAGAGGGCGGGGTTTCAGGCACGCTAGAGTGCATGTCAGAGGAGGACGGGGCCGGGGAAGCAGGTGACTGTATGAGTGAAAGTGCATGCACAAAGGAGAGTGAGTGAGTGGGGTGGGTAGAGCTAGGGGTGTGGGTAGAGTGACTGGGATAGGGTACAGGTGGGGTAGAGCTAGGGGAGGGGTAGAGGTGGGGTAGGGCAAGGAGGTGGGTAGAATGAGTGGGGGGGTAGAGCTGGAGGTGTGGGGTAGAAGTGGTGTAGGACAAGGGTGTGGGTATGGTTAGGTGTGGTGTGGTGCGGTGTAAGTGACTGAGTGATGCACTCGACACTCGCTTACCCACAGCTGGCTACTCACACGTGACATCCAACGTTGCCAACTGCACAGTCCAACACAGTCCAGTGGCTGGTGGTGGTGGATGAAAAAAAATAATAATGTTTTAATGCACTGTGTTGTGCACAGTTGCCAGGCCCCACCATTGGCCTGCCAACTGGGAAACACCCCACACCCAAATCAGAGTAAACACACAAGACAAGTGGGCACAGTCAGGCAGCCAAATTTTCCCCATCCTCCACTGGTTCAGCTTCAACAAAGCCTCAGACAAGATAGCCAGTGTTTATTTTAGCAAAGGGAAGATTGATGCTATAGGAGAGACACAATTCCCTTTGCACTGCAGTCTTGCACAATAGAACCCTCACCCAGACACCAACTAAAATTAAAGCCTCAGCCAGCCACTGCAGTGCCTGCCCAGTGCCCACACACATGCCCCCCCACCCCACCCCAAACCTGAACAGAACACACAAGTCAAGTTCAAAAACTGCCTGGGGAACCCCCTGGCAGTGTCAGTCAGGCCACACACTGGCTTTCCCCCATCCCCCACTGACTCAGCTTCAAAAATCCTCAGAGAAGACAGCCATTTACTAGCACTGCACACTGACCCCACCATTGGCCTGGCAACCAGGGAACCCTCCCACCCCCAAACCGGAACAGAACACACAAGCCAAGTTCAAAAACTGGGGAACCCCCTGCCAGTGTCAGCCAGGCCCCACACTGCCTTGCTGACTGTGCCCGCTTCTCATGTGTTGCATTGGCTTGGTTGCCTGGGGACCCCCACCCCAACCCCCAAACCTGAACAGAGCACACAAGCCAAGTTAACACAAGCAAGCATACAGCAAGCCACCTTTCTCCCCAACCCACAATGGCAGAGCTTCCAAAAAGCATGCCAACCACTACATGCAACAACAAGCAGGGCATTGGGCACCCCCACACCCCAAAACAAGCGGGCACAGCCAGATTTCCCCCATCCCCCACTGGCTCAGCTTCAAAAAGCCTCAGAGAAGACAGCCATTTACTAGCACTGCACACAGGCCCCACCATTGTCCTGGCAACCGGGGAAACCCCCACCCCCAAACCTGAACAGAACACACAAGTCAAGTTCAAAAACTGGGGAAACCCCTGCCCTAGTAAACCAGGCCCCACACTGCCTTGCTGACTGTGCCCGCTTCTCTTGTGTTGCATTGGCTTGATTGCCTGGGGACACCCCCCAAACCTGAACAGAGCACACAAGCCAAGTTAACACAAGCAAGCACACAGCAAGCCACCTTTCTCCACAACACACACTGGAAGAGGTTCCAAAAATCATGCCAACCATTACATGCAACCACAAGCAGGGCAGTGGGACCCCACACCCCGAAACAAGACAGGGCTAGAGTAGAGACAAACTACGCACACACCATGGTGGCAAGGACACCATTCCCCACCCCCTGTGCCAGTGGAAACTCTCATCATGGCATGCCCAGTTTGCCCACCATGCTGCCCAGGCCCCACACAGCACATGTCCTCCAGGCTAAAATCGCCCCCCACATGCTATCACTAAGTCTAGGGGTACCCACGTACTACCCTCCCCATCCCCCTTGCTAAGGACACCAAGGGGATCCTGTACTAACCCAAAAAGGAAGAGGGAATCCCAAACTTACCAACAGTCGCACGCATGCATGCCTCCAGCAGTCTGTGGATCCTTTCAGTCTCCAAGCCTGCTGTAATATGGGCTGGCCAAGCACAAGCTCCAGAAGGTCCCCCAGAAAGAAAGACAAAAACCAAGATTATTGGCCAGCACCAGCATCCAGTCAAGTGCCCATACCCCTAAGAAAACCTTCAGGATTGGAATGACTTTTTTGAATTCAAAAAAGTCAACCAATCCAAGGCAGGGTAAAAAAAAGGCACAAAATGTAACCATTTGCACCTCTGGAAGGGGGCAAGGAGGGACTCAAGTAAAAACAAACTCTTGCATGACAAAAACCTGTGCCAAACTGCCACCTTCAGCAATTTAAAAGATCCGGTAACCGGCACCATTAAAAAGATCCGGTACGGCCATCCTCGGTATTACCAGATTACCAGATTAGATCTGGTATTGCAAAAACCAGTAATATCAGATACCGGGAGAACTGGTATTCCCACCCCTATTACCCACTGATGCTCCTCTGGGCAAGCCAGCATACACAGCACTGAGCTTCAGCAAGCGCATCCTTCAAAAAGTCACACAGAATATGCACCAAAGAGGCGAGCGCACACAGGGTGGAACAGGGACCCGGAGAACAACATACACAACACCATTCAGCTCAGAGTCATGTCTCTTCCCCCACCCCCATGGGTAACAAAAGCAATCGAGGCCCCAGTAGCTGCCAACAACCACTCGAGCACATAATGAGAGTGTCTGGGGGAGGGGGGGAAGGAAAAGAGCGAACACTCCATACCAGCCAGCATGGCAGCGACAGGAACACCGACATGCCATGGGAGGCCCACAAAAACCGCGAAGCATGCCACATTCTCTGACCAATAACCCAATAGAAGGAACCCAAGCTTGGACCCTAGCCAGTAACCAAAGCATATGACCCACTAGATGGCACACACAGTGAGATAAATAAAACCTAAGCAGAAAAATAAACCCATACAATTTCCATCACACATAATGGAGCACCGAGGCCAAACATGATACCCATACATGTAACAGAAGTAATAGAAATCCCCCCAAAATATCAACAATAAACCTGCCCAAGTCCGATCCAATGTAAGAAAGCACCTCCCATAGTGGGATGACATCCCAGGGCCACCCCCACCCATGTGCCCCACAGCATAACCGGGTCCACACACACACACATCTGACCAGGGCACCGGTTAACACCTAACCAGGTAATTCTTCAGCATAGAAACAGCCACCCAAAGCCAACCCCTTCAACCCAGTCACACAGCCCTAATAAAAGAAAACACATAAGCCCCAGGAAAAGTAAATAAGAAATGTATTGAAAGCAACAGCACATGGAACATAAAGATGGTATGGTTAAATCCAATTCAACAGCCCCCCTACCCACCCACCCAGTCCAGCAGTTCCATGGAATGAACAAACCCAACACAGATCAGAGACCCGACTTTTGGCAAAAAGAACCCCGCAAAGCAGGCAGGTGCATCAGCAAAGGAAGTTCACCAGTGATGTTATTAGTGGCAGCCAGGACATTTATTTATTTATTTACATTTATTGACTGCCCCCTCATGCCTACGGCATCCCAGGGCGGCTCACAACAAATAAAACAATAATAAAACTCATAAAAACATCAAGTAAAAGTAGTTAAAAGAATAATCCCCCAACATTTACTATACAACCCTTATTCCCCCCCCACCCTATACCACCCTCCCCTCCGAAGGCCTGGGCGAACATCCAGGTGTTACAGGCTTGACAAAAAGCCATCAGACCTGGGGCCAGGCAAGCTTCCTCTGAGAGGGAGTTCCAGAGTCCCAGCCCAGTCACTGAGAACACCCTCTCCATTGTGCCCCCCTGTTTAACACAGGGGACCTCCAAGAAGGTGCCCACAGCAGACCGCAGGGATCACCGTGAGGCATGGAGGATGAGGCGGTCCCCAAGGTATGAAGGGCCCAGACCATGTAGGGCTTTATAAATCAACACCAACACCTTGAATCTGGCCCGGTACGCTATAGGCAGCCAGTGCAGAGTGTGGAGCACAGGTGTTATATGCTCCTGCTACCTCGCCCCTGTAAGGAGACGGGCCGCCGCATTCTGCACTAGCTGCAGCCTCCGAACCAGAACCAAGGGAAGCCCCACGTAGAGCACATTGCAGTAGTCTAGCCTCGAGGTGATGAAGGCGTGAATAAGAGTGGCCAGGTCGGGCCCGGAAATGTATGGACGCAGCCTCCATACTAGATACAGCTGGCAGAAGGCAGCTGTCAATCCAGATGGAGGCCTGGATCCAAAACCACCCCCAGACCCGAACCTGTTGGGCTACAGGAGGGCAGACCCCCACCACTACCACTAGAGGAGCCGGCACCTCCCTCGCCCTACCCACCACCATCACCTCCATCTTATCAGGATTGAACTTCAGTCTGCTCTGCCGCATCCAATCCGCCATGGTCTCCAAACATTGGGAAAGCAATGAGAAAGCAGGGCCTGGGTCGGTGGAAAACAAGAGGTACAGCTGAGTATCATCAGTATATCAGCTGAGTATCATCACCTGGCCCCAAGTCTGTTAGTATTTCGGAGAAGATGTAAGACCTGGCTGTTCGCCCAGGCCTTTGGGGAGGGGGGTGGGAGTGGCTGATTTATTATCCCCCCTATCCTAATTGATTTTATGTCTCAGCCCTGTTCTTAATATGTAATTTTAATATGGTATTTTATGTGTTTTAGATTGTGTTATATTGTTGTTTTTTATGATTGGAAGCCCCCCCGAGCTGTGTTCAGGAGGGGCGGGGTATAAATGCAATAAATAAATAAATAATATATTGGTGACATCGCACCCCGAACCCTCTCACGATCTCCCCCAGGGGCTGCATATACACATTAAACAAAAGCGGAGCCAAGATCAAACCCTGCAGAACTTGCAGGTCAAGGCCTGGGAGCTCGATGTCTCAGCTCCCAGATCCACCCGCTGGCTTCTCCCCAAGAGGAATGAGTGAAACCACCCAAGGACAGTCCCGTCTAGACCCCCCCAGGTCTCGCAGCCATCTCAGCAGCAGCCACGGTAGCAAAAGCGGCCAAGAGATCTAACAGGATCAAGAATGTAGAAAAACCTGCATCCATCTCCCAGCGGAGATTGTCCACCAAAGTCACCATTGCCATCTCAGTACCATAGCCGGGGTGGAACCCAGACTGAAAAGGATCAAAGAACCCGATATTGTCCAGATGCACCTGGAGCTGCAGAGCCACTGCCTGTGACATGACAGGAACAGACATGGAAATTCAATAGGGCATCCAAGGACAGAAAACGAGGTCCAAGCGGATTAGGGACACATAGGGACACCAACGTCCACAAGGGACTGGAAGACATGATCACAGCCATCTAGGAGCCCCTAATCAGAAACCATCACCCTCTGCAAAACGCACCCATCCAAACATCCCCCTCCTGTATTCTCTGTGACACATATGTTGATTCAACATGAAGTGAGGGACAAAGGGATGCCCACTGGCAATAGCAAGCTGAACATCCAGCCGGAACTACACATCCACAAGGACAGCCATCCCCACCACATCAGGTGCCATGGTCAGATAGGGACCCTTAGGTGGGGGCATGAGCAGACCAAGGTCATGCATCCAATCCTCACACTCACCATGGTTCCTTGGATAGTGGCTATCAGCAGAGCACACACAAAGGTGATGGACACGCATGTGCCAAGATCCATGATGCATATCCGATATTCAGGGAGGGCACAGATGTCACACAAAGCCACAGTCTCAGTGGGCCCCTAAGGTAACAGCAGTCCAACAGGAGGTCTGATCACAGCAGGCTGCAAAACACGAAACCCCAACTCAGCAGCTCTCATCTGGCAGTCACAGCCACACACCAGCGTACCAGCTAGCCATAGAGCATGGAACAAGACCACATAACCATCAGTAGGTGAATAGGCATCCATAAGTAGCCGCTGCACATCAGGATGTGCCCAAACTCCAGCTAGTATAACCGTGTCATGGATTCCTCAAAGCATCCCATCAGAGAAACACAAATATTGGGAGAGCTTCAACAGGATCAGGGCTCTGTGAAAGTTGGTGGAAGAAAGCAGACAGAAGGGAGTATAAAACACACAGACTATCAAGGCCAGGAACGTTAAAAGTATAGAGGAGACAATGCATTCCACACTACGAAACTGCTCTCAGCCAAAGCCAAGGTCGAGCACAGTTAAAACCAAGAGTTCAGCCCCCATTGACATGGGAACAATCAATAAAGAGGAAAGGAAATAACCAGTCATGACACAGGCATTCAGCTTGGAAATGCAAGAAACCCACCCCAGTAGTCCTGCACATGTACACCAGCTCATTACCACAATGAAACAAGAAAGGTGTTAAGGTACAGGAATGATATGATGGGCAGGACACTGAATGGGGGAGGGAAGACAAAGTAGAAACAAATTTCAACCATGTAGGTGACTTGACAAACGCCACTAGAACATGAAATAGCCAAAAATTTACAAATCCCCATGCCACATCACAAACAAGTGTGCCCACCCTGAATGGGACAAATGTTTAGGACACATACAGAAATGATGTACATAAGCAGTAGCTGAGCCCTGAAAAGCCAACTCATGGTAAACAAGCTCATCCGAATTGACACATCAGTTACTACATCATAGCACCATTGTAGGCTGCATATATATGCAGAACTGGTGTGTGAAGGTGGGGGAGAAGTGAATGTGATAGCTATGTGGCTATCAACACACTGAAACCCATTACAATGGCCTCCATTGAGCCCCAATCATTAAGGGGGCACACCATCATCTTTTTACCTGACCAGCAAAACACCCCAAACCAAAGTGAATGCTTAGAATCTACAATCCCCTCCCCCCCATGTCCTCACCACAGCGCTGTTGTCACCTTGAAAAATATGTACGAGTGATGTTCTATCTATTCTGGACACCAATGGGATGTGGCCCATAGTCATGTTAAACACATATGGGTGGTACAGGAACCACCATATCCATCCAGACGTCCTCATCCAACAATGGAATTCTGTGCTGCACAGCAATACTATGGAGCATAGCACAGGCCACAACCATTGACGAAGACATTTCAGAGGACATGCACCCACTGTCATGTATCCTGTATATAGGCATATATTTTGACTATTTGTGTTTCAATATATTGGAAATCAGAACTAGCCTTTCTGTATAATGACTTCCTAAAGAGCCATCCTATAGTGACCTTTCTGCTGAACTCTTGACCAGATAGTGGACAATCAGCCTGTATACTGGAATAGCAGATACAATCAAGTCTGTCTCTTAAAGAAATCAACAGTTTCTGTTGACTAGTCTCAAGATATGTGACTCCCTGGCAGGGCAGGAAAAGGCCTTGTTTGTTTGGAGTTTACTCATTGTTAATCCTATCTTAGATGATAGGAACCTGTTTCAGAATGTATCAACAGGCTTCTTACTATGTATTTTGAGGAAAACCTTCCCTGTCAGCAGTCTTGACCTGACGTCATTTTTAGCTGACTTCCAAGCATCTTTCATTCTATAAGAGGGGAGAGGAGAAATGGATTTTCAGAAAGCTTCCTTTTCTGAAGCTTCTCTCACTTCTTTCATCTGTCAGAATGGGGAAAGGACTGGGTAATATGTTATATCCTATATGATGCATTGAGTCAACCATAGCAATAATATTTAGAGCATATGTTATATCTTATAGATGTTAAGATCTTTGAACTTGTAATAAGAGCTGTTCTTTGAACAAGACATGTCTTTCTAAGTCACGTACTTTTAACTGACACTGTTTCTTTTGTACTATGTCTTTATTTGAACTTAAGTAAACTATTGCTTCATATTTTTATAGTATTCTTAAAGTCTCATAGCCCCATTTATATACATGAATTGGTCTTTACAATACTTTGCTGAGATGTCTGGCTTATTAGCAAAGTGTAAACTCGAATTCCACATATTGGAGAAGAGCGCCCTATATCCAGACCAGATCATGTCAGGCCTGGACCACTAAGCGCATTTTCCTTTTGGGGAAACTGAGGCACAATGTGACACCACCATAAGAATGGAGACACCGAAACTTCTGTTTCAGCAGCCCAATTGCTAACAGGAATACGGTCTTTAAACCCCCACCCCATAATCAGTTCCTTTGCGTCTCCCCATATAATCAATTCATGCTGCGAAGGGGGTGCAAATGAAATAGTTATGGATGGGGGGGCAGCGTGAATTGATTATATGGGAGGCAGAGGAGCAAATGAACTGGTTATGGGGTGGAGGCAGCGTGATTTGATTATGGGGGTACAACTGAACTGGTGATATATATGTCTCTTTTCATGGTATAATGCACTTAATAGGCTGGCAGAATTTTTGGTGTCTAGTGTGTTTGATAGCAGTGCCTCTGGACCGGTTACACTGTGTGCGTACACAAGGCACAGGCAGCACCAACAGCAAGATGCAACAGGCCCTGGAGGCCAGGCTGGTTAAGCTGACCCCCCTCCCCCAGTAAGACAGCGGATGCAGTCAATCTCTCTGTGCCTGTCTCACTGCCTGCCCGACTGCCCCTGCAGTGGAACCACTCCAGGGGAGTGGTGGTAGATGATCGGCTGGGGAGATTGTGTGTGTGTGTGTGGGAGCATTGGGAGGCTGTGCCTGTCTATGGTCGCTCGGCTGAGTGCCAGGTAAGGCAATCAAGGGGTGCCAAATCTGGGGTGGGGGTGGGGGGAGAGCATGGGGAGGTCATGCTTCTCCATGGCTACTCGTAGGGGTGGAGAATGGGATTCCTTCTTGTCCAGAGGGAGTAAACTTTATGTATATTTTCACATTAGGGTGCAAAATCCTGCCCTGACATGCGCGAGAGAAGCTGCGGCAGATCCCCATTCGCACTGGCTCTTTTCCCGGCTGCCAGATCCTCTGCGCTGCCGCGTCTCCCTCACCTCTCACGCTGCTGCCACCACTGCCGCAGATGAGAATTCAGCCTAAGTGGCAGTGATGGTTATGATGGCAATGGTGGTGGGGATAATGGACGTAGGGCTTCTCTCACCAGACACCCTGATTCTGGGGATGCTCATAGATGGCATAGATGGAGATCTGTAGGCCCTGGGGTTCAAATGTGGGTTCCTGCAGGGGGCTGTTTGATCCTGCATTGACTTGGACAGATATGGCAAATGGTTGAGAAGTCCTACCGAACCAGGGCAATGGAGCATAGGAATCTAATGAGACTGCTCTCCAATAAACATAGTCAGTTGATGAAATGATTGGAGAGCAATGAGACAGCCATTAGGCTTAACACACAGGCCACAGATAAAGTGGCCGACATATTGCAGTCACATGCTCCGTGCCATCCCACACCATGCATGTTCGCTATACTACTCAGGGCTCAGGCAGCCATTCAGTGCTGCCACCTGGGTAATCAATATTGAGGTGCCTGATTTTGTATTCCATTCTTGCTTTGCCGGTGAGTTGTACACGGAGCTGTTGCATCAGGGGGTACTTTCATGTCCTGCCATTGCTGCTTTAATGTTATTATTGCTGGGTTGCCTCCACTCCTTAATTGGATAATCCATTTATTTGTCTTGAACGGCATCTCCATTGACAGTTGCACCTGGATTATCAGTGTCAGGTGGGGTGGGGATTTTCCTGTAGGTGGCTGTTTGGCTGGAGAATCATCTCCCACCATGTCCCCCCTTACCTTCACTTGTTTGATAGCCTAATAGCTGTCCGATACATTCTCCTCACCTTTACCCTATGCTGTGTCATTAATGTGTGGTGTATGGTACTTCAGTCACCTGTCTTTGCCTATTGTATGGGGATGTGTTCAGCTGTCAATGATTATCAAGGTTGGGCGACCATGGACCTGATTGCTTTGTGGTGTTTGGTTAACTATTGGTCGGCTCTGCATTCCCCCCCCCCCCCCGCACCTCCCTGGTTCTGGCCAATTTTTCCTCTTATTTTCAGCTTCTGTTCACTGTTGTATGTATGGTCCATGTATACTGTGTGTGAGGAGTTGTACATTAATGGTGCTGTTCGCTTGCAAATATATTTTGTGTTGTCTTCCTTTTCCTGTTCTTCCACCTTATCATGTCTGTTGACCATGTTTCCTTTGGGACTGTTGCAATATTGTTTCTGTACCTCCGTCACTGCATATATGTGGCAGGCATGAAACAGACATTTGCTGTGGTGCTTTTTTGCCTGCTTCAGTCACTTGGTTCCTGTTACAGTGATGGTGCTCCCTTGTGAATTACACACTGGATGGCGTTTGAGGATATTATTCACTTGTGTGGAACACCTGATTACCAGGGGTGGCCTGTTGTGACTGTATTGTATCCTTTATGGCCCCTCCTGTCATGTCGCGTTGGACCACCTTCACATTGTACGCTGATGTGTGGTATCTGTACTTGTTTGGTGGTTTTCATTTTCCGTGCTGCAAGACTGACTTGTGGGTCATGCCCCCTGCCCTGCACCTTGACAGACTGTGTCTATAGTAGTGTCAGGTGGGGCGGGTACAGTTACCTGAGACCAAAAACCCCAAGAGAAATAGGTTCCCTTCCCTGCTCTATGTTCAAGACATCCCACACAGAGAAAATGGGCCCTCAGGATCATATGGGGGTGTTCTCTATGACACAGAGAGGAACCCAGATCATCACCGGGCAGTGAGGGCAGGGATCCGAAACAGGGAGCATGGGACAACATAAAACAGGACTATGGGGGAATAAGAGACAATACTCACCCAGGTCTGGGGACTGCTTCCAGAGAGCACCAGGAATGTGAGTGATTGTGCTCATGCAGGGGGTCCTGGGTGCAGGTGTGGGGGGGGGGGCATGCAGGCTCCCTTTGGAAGGGATACCAGGCACTCCTCTTTTGCAACCAGGGAATGCAGAGGTCTGAAGGGTGGGGGACGGGCACCCAATCACACGCTTCACTCTCAACACTCTCACACTCACGACTTCCCACTCACATACAATCTAGGGTTGGATACAGAGACAATAGCTTAAGAGAATAGGTTCAAGGAGTCACAGATAGTAAGGTAGGGCCAGCCTCTCACAATGATTACTGGCAATGAGTGGATGTCCTGCCGGCTCTTTTATGCACCTGCTCTGAGTCCCCCAGGTGTTGCTTCTCCTGGCCTCACCCCCGGCCACGCCCCAAGTTCTCTATTGCAATGGGGAGGTCCCTCTGGTCTGCAGTGCTATGACTCCCAAGCCGTGTGCTGTATCACAGCTGTGTTCCCGGTTGCCCAGCAACCGGGGACGTATGTGGTGCAACTTCCCCCACATCCGGTCTGTCCAGGCTCCACCCACTTGGCCATGTGCCACGAGGCCATTGGCCTCCAGGCCATCCAGCACTTTGGGAGGTGCATGGACGGAATCCCACCGCCTGGCCAGCTGGAATCCCCCGCCTCTGGTACATGGTCCTGACAGGTAGCGTTTCTCATGTCTGTGCTCTTGTCACTGCAGTTCTTTTTGTTTAATCTTTCTGTTTGACTGTTCTTGGGAATTGGGCACTGAGGGCTTACTGGCTAGCCTATGGAACTTGTGGAGTTTTCTTGCCTCTCATCTCTGACCTGCTATGGCTTCGGTCTGCATTTCCCTTGCCTTTTGCTTTGCTGGCTTGCTGCCCATCCCCTTGTGTTGCTCGCTGTGTGCCTTTCCTGTACTGTAACTTGGGGAGACCTTTTCTGTGGTTTTGGGTGATCGGGTTGATGGGGGTGGGGTTTACGCCCGGCTTCCTGGCCCCATCACTGTACATGTGCTTTACCTAGGACTGTAGCCGGACAGGTGCCTGGGGTCTATGGATCTGGGCTGTGGTGGGTGGAGGTTGTTCCTTTGCCCCTGCACCGGCCCATCTTCTATGGCCTATGGGGTTTGTGCCCTCTCAGGGCATGCTTACTTGGGTTCCCCCCTGTTGTGCTTTCCCTGGGGCGGGGCACCTTTGCCTTTCTCTGGCACACTTACATGCAGCATGGCATCGTGTCTGGATTTGGTGCCTTGTCTCCGCCGGCGTGCTTTTGTTGTGCTGTGCTGTGCCTCCCAGCATGCCTTTGGTTTTCGCTACACATATCCGTGCACCTTTGCTACATACGTGCCTCTCAAGATTGCACCCAAAATGTATATTTTGTTAACTCATTTATATACATATACATATACAAACTCTTTCCTTTAATGATTTTAAAGTGCACCCACTTAAAATCATTATGCCAAGCAGTGCCCAGAAAAATAGGCTAGCAAGAGTGAGGCAATCACTCAAGAAGACAAATCCAAACAGTGCAACGACATACAGAAAGCCCAAAAAAGCTAGCAGTGCCCACAGCATGGGCCTTCATCAGCAGTGTACACACTTTAAATCATTATGCCAACCAAGCTCTGCCCAGAAAACCAGGTTAGCAAAAGTGGGACAATCACTCAAGAAGACAAACCCAAACAGTGCAACTGCGTGCAGAAATCCAAACCAAAAAACAGCAGTAGTGTACCCATAACATGGCCCACCATCAGCCGTGCACCCACTTTAAAATAATTATGTCAACCAAGCAGTGCCCAGAAAAGCAGGCTAGCAAAAGTGGGACAAAAGTGGGTTTGTCAAGAAGACAAACCCACAAAAGTGCAAATCCAACACAAAAGACCAGCAGTAGTGTACCCACAGCATGGCTTACCATCAGCAGTGCACCCACTTTAAAATAATTATGCCAACCAAGTATCACCCAAAAAAGCAAGAAGCACCCAAACTTTAAGTATATTTGGCACTGATGGCAACCCCCAGCATTTTCCCTAGTATGTGGACAGTCCAGGCCAGGGGAAGTGGAGCTAGGCAGATCTCTCTGGCCTCCATGGTGCCAAGCGGCAGGCAGCAGCAGTGTGTGGCACCCAGTTATTAATTATTATTATTATTATTATTTATTATTATTATTATTATTAAAAGCATGGCATGGTGGAAACAACTAATCCGCAACCCCAGCATTGCCCCTATGGACAGGCCATGTTGGGCACCCTTCCCCCCCCTCAAGCCAATTACTTACAAATCAGCCAGGTTGCACACACAGCCAAATTCAGTAGAGAATAGGAAATGGCTGTATAGTCACTTTTATTTTGCATCTGCCAGACAATCAAAACTTGCCATCTGGCTTGATTTTGCCTATGCAAAAGGAGTCACTTGTAAATGCAAACCAAAGAAGTGGTAACAGACTGAATAGTTTGCAGTTAATCAGTGGGAGGAAAACTCAGCTTGGCAATACATATACAATTTGTCATGCTGCTAAATAATTATTACTACTAATAATTTAAATAATGTATTCAGTGTTCAGAGTGTTTTATAATCCTTATCTAGTTCACCCCCACATCAGCCCTGTGAAGTAGGTCATTATTGTTCCCAATTTACAGGTGGGGAACTAAGGTCCATGAAATGGTGACTTGCTCAATGCCACCTACTCTGTTCATGATTAACACAGGAGTTGAACCATGGCCTTTCAAGTCTTTAAAGCCTTATCCAGTAGGCTCTCATACAGCACACACTGTACCCTTTCTATATCTAGGGTCCTGTGAATTTCTGTACTGCTGAAATAAAAGACATTTTATTTTCACAGAATTTGACACTTGGGAAAATTTTTTCAACAGATGCTACCAGCAGCCTTGCAAGGGCATGGGGCACTGGATGAGAGCCAACAAAATGCCCGCAGTACTGGAAGCTAGCTAATGGATGCTGGTATTATAGAGCTAAAACAAACACCTGAAAAAATTATGGTACCCAACTCAACCCGGTTACATCAGATACTAATTGGTGCTCAGTAAGTGCTTGATGGGCTACAAATGTACCAATTTAGTGACCGCACATACCAATTTACCAACCAATCTAGCAGTTTTCCATTACTGAACCTGAGTGGTAGAATGGAAAAATCAGTAACTTCGTGACAGTAATACCTAGTATTTCAGGTATTTGGGTGCCCCCAGTTGGGTACTCACGTACCTAACGGACTACCTGATTTCAGTTTTATGGTGAGAGAGAGAGATTCCTCATCTTAGCTCATGAACCTGCTGAGTCCCCTGCTGAGAGGTCTGTGTGGTGTTTTGTGTTTTTGTTTTTAAGGTACAAGATGTCAAAAGTGGAAGGAATGTCATGAAAGGAAAACAATTATATATAAATATTTGCACAATGCAGTTAATTTGTAACATTTATTTTGCAGCTTCAGATTTAATTTTTCTGGTATCAGAATCCGGATTACCCTGGTTTCAGAATTTAGATTACCCTCCACTCCCTCCAAACTACACAGGAACATGCTATAATTCTCTGTGTTGCAGTGGATCCCTCTCTGGATGAAGCAAAATTAGCAGCTCCCTTTATTTCCTTATTACAGTACGGTACAGAGAAGTAGGGATGGGTGAATAGAACCGAGTTCGGAAATTCAGTTCAGAAATTCAGTTCAGTTCAGACGTTCGGTTCGGTCGACTGAACTATTCGAGTTGAGTCCAAACTCCGAACTTCTGAACAAAGCTCGGAAATTCAAACCCCATTGAAGTAAATGGAATATTATCTTTTAGGGATGGGTGAACAGAGCCAAGTTCAGAGGTTCGGTTCGAAAATAGAGTTTGATTCGGAAGTTCGGTTAAGTCGACCGAACTGGTTGAGTTCGGTCCAAACTCCGAACTGCATTTGCCTATCCCTACAGAGAAGGTGTACGATGTCAATGAATTTGAATGGAAAAACTTGAAGAAATACTTTCTTATATTTGTATGTGCTTTTGTATAGTTTTTATTTTGTAACCCCCCTGAGTGTTAGGGAAAGGGTGGGGTATAAGGATAAATAAATAAATAAATAAATAAATAAGAATAATCCCCAACAGAATCAGTTTTTTAAGCAACACGGTTGAAATTCAATTCCCTTTACGTGTTCTCCTGATACTGTTTGTAAATTTTATCAAAACAATCTTATTCTGAGAAACTCTAAGCACCCACAACCTATTCTTGAGTGGGATTTGAAACTGCTTAGCCCCTCTTAAAAGGTATTCAGAGGTCTCTTTTCTAATCTGCAATCTTTTTTCTCTAACCTTCTGCCTAGCTGAAAAAATCAATTAACACTTTTCTAAAAGTATCTAATGAATGCTTCTGTTTAATTTTTAACCATTTTCCTCTTTGGGGGCATTCTAATAAGAAAATTATTTTATTTTATTTTTTTATTTTTCCATTTCTACCCCCCCACCCTCTTGCAATAGCAACTCGGGATGACTTACAACTGTATAAATATGAAACAATAAATGCAATAAAAATATATACATATTAAGAACCACACAAAATACAAACACTGGACACATTTGGTATCATGGGGTAACTCGCTACCCCAGATACAAAACTGTTATTTAACATATCCTCCTAATCAGAATTTTAGCTGTTGTGATATCAGATATCAATATCTACCACAATACACACTCCCACCCCATCCCATGCAAAAAGAATGCACACAAGTAACAGCGTAGTCTGTGGGGTATATCTGTGATCCATACGCACAAAAGCTAAACATTAATGATTCCAGTCACTTAAAACTATCAACTTTATTTAAAACACAGAACAATGCATGAAAGAGCATGTGATATGCCCACAAATAACCTATTTGAACTGTTGAACGAAGTTACTGTGATAGATAGTATTCAAAACACAAAACCAAACAGCAAACCTCCACCTGAGAATCCCAAAGAGAACAGTAACTTCCCAAAAGTCATATTCCCTCATAGCATCTGCAAACTTGGGTCCAGCAGAGCTGTTCTCAGTGGTGCGGGGGTTGGTCAGTCTGGCTTCCCTTTGCCTGGATGGGGACCTGTTCCAGGCCCACTGTGAGGAGTTTGCCACCTTCTTTTCAGACAAAATCACTTGAATCCAGAGCAACTTCGACACTGAATTAGGGGCAGTGGAGCGCGAGGTGATGAAGGCCCCATCTGGTCCATCTTCTTGGGATGAGTTTCAGGAAGTGACACCAGCTGATGCTGTGGATATCCTGGGGTCTGTTAGAGCCACCAGTTGCGAATTAGAGCCATGCCCATCCTAGTTGGTGAAAGCCTTCAGGGAGACATTGGGGATGGTGCTGGCAAGGGTAATAAATGCATCCCTCCAGCAGGGGAGATTGCCCCCCAGTCTCAAAGAGGCTGTGGTGTGTCCCCTGATGAAGAAACCATCTTTGGATGTGGATGCACTCACCAGCTATTGACCTGTCTCTAACTTTCCCTTTTTATGGAAGGTTATTGAATGGGCGATGGCACTGCAGCTCAAGGCGCATCTGGAGTCCAAGGGACTCCCAGTGAGAGACGGAGTCTTGGGGGGAGTGGGATTTGCCCCACGGTGAAATGGGGGGGTATTGCCCATATGATATGGAAGGGGGACTCACTGTGAGAGAGGGAGTCCCTGGGGGAAGGGGGGAGGGAACCCTGATGGCTCTGGGGGAGCAGCAGATAGGAGGGGGTCAAAATGGTGTGGACGGGAAGTGAGGAGCAGCTATAGGGGTGGTTCTGGGACGGGGGTGGTATGGTCGAAGGGGGTGTGTGGTTTGGGCCCCCAGGGGCCCTAGGTCCCTTGTGAAAGTTAAAAGAGCCTCCCCCCCACTGGAGGTGAAGGAGGAGTAGGGTCTAAGGTCCACCAGTGGGGGGCTGATGTTCAATGCAAGGTCTGTGGTAAATAAGGCACTGGTAATCCAGGATCAGATCTTGGATGGAGCTGCAGACCTTGTATGTATCATGGAAACCTGGCTGGATGAGGAGGAGGGGCCAATCTTGGCCGATCTTGTTCCAGTTGGGTATGCCATGCAGCACCAGACCCACACTGGGGGCAGTGAAGGTGGTGTAGCTATCATTTTTAGAGAGACATGGCCTCTTAGGAGGTATCCAGTTCAGGTTATCCCACGGATTGAGGCCCTCCATGTGGTGTTTGATTTGACTGGGGGCAATCTAGGGTGCTACTAGTGTTCTGGGCCCCTTCCTGCCCAGTAGCATCCCTTGCCACTCTAGCAGAGTTGGTCTCAGCGATGGTGTTGAACTCCTCCAGGACCTTGGTCCTGGGAGACTTCAATGCCCATACCGATGCCGGCCTTGTGGAAGTGGAACGAGAGTTCATGGCCGCCATGGCAACCATGGACTTGTCCCAAGTTGTTGACTGCCTGACCCATGGGGGGGGCATACCCTCAACCTGGTGTTCTGTTCTGGCCTTGAGACAGGTGATCTGATAGTGGGGGATGTGAGGGTTATGCCCTTGTCATGGATGGATCATTATCTCCTACAGGCCAGTCTCTCAGCGCACCACCTCCAGAAGGGGAAGGGACAAGTTAGTTTGGTCTGCCCCCAGAGGTTGATGGAACCTCAACAGTTCCAGGAGGTACTGGAGGATTTAACCTTAGACCCTGACAGTCACTCAGTTGATGAACTCATTCGAGCTTGGAACATTTTGCTCGGGGACGCCATTGACAGGGTGGCTCCGAGATGTCTCCTACTGCTGTCTCATCACCACAGGGCGCCTTGATTTACCGAGGGGTTGCGGTGTATGAAGCAGGCAGGTAGGTGACTAGAGCGATGCTGGCGTCAGACTCGTGCTGAATCCGACCGACTTCTCCGTAGGGCCCAATTGCGGTCCTATGTTGAGGCTGCGAGGACGGCAAAGAAAGAGTTCTTTGCCGCCCTCATAGCATCTGCAAAGTCACATCCAGCAGAGTTGTTCCAGGTGGTGTGGAGGCTAGTCAGTCCGGCCTCTCTCTGTCTGGATGGGGACTTGTCCCAGGCCCGCTGTGAGGACTTTGCCATCTACTTTGCAGACAAGATTACTGGAATCTGGAGCAACTTTGACACTGGATTAGGGGCAGTAGAGATGGAGCACGAGGCTATGGAGGCCCCTTCTGGTCCAGCTTCTTGGGATGAGTTTCAGGAAGTGATGGCAGCTGATACTGTGGGTATTCTGGGTTCTGTTAGAGCCACCAGTTGTGAATTAGGTCCATGCCCATCCTGGTTGGTGAAGGCCTACAGGGAGACATTGGGGGCGGTGCTGGCGAGGGTAATCAATGCATCCCTTTGCTGGGGAAGGCTGCCTCTCGGTCTCAAGGAGGTCTGGTGCACCCCCTGCTGAAGAAGCCATCTTTGGATGTGGACGCACTTGCCAGCTACCAACTTGTTTCTAATCTTCTATTTTTAGGGAAGGTTATTAAATGGGCGGTGGCACTGCAGCTCCAGGTGCATCTTGACAGCATTGGTTTCCTTGACCCATTTCAATCTTAGTACTGGCCCAGCTATGGTACAGAGACTGTGTTGGTGGCCTTGGTGGACTATCTCTGCCGGGAGAATGACGCAGGACGCTCAACATTTTTGGTCCTGCTAGATCTCCTGGCTGCTTTTGATACAGTGGACCATGGGATGCTTCTGAGATGATTGGGAGGCCTGGGGGGTCTGGACGGGACTGTCCTTGAGCGGTTCCACTCATTCCTCTCAGTGAGAAGCCATTGGGTTGTCCTGGGGGCTGAATCATCTAGCCTCTGGGCCCTGGAATGTGGCATTCCGCAAGGTTCCATTCTGTCTCCATTATTGTTTAATGTGTATATGCAGCCCTTGGAGGAGATCGTGAGAGAGTTTGGTGTGCGTTGCCACCAATATGCTGATGAAACCCAGATTTACCTCTCTTTTTCAACTGACCCAGGTCCTGCCGTCTCAGTACTGTCCCAATGTTTGGAGGCTGTGGTGGATTGGTTACGGCAGAGCAGACTGAAGCTCAATCCTGATAAGATGGAAGTGATGGTTGTGGCTAGGGAAAGTCTGGGAGTATTGTTGGATTCAGATCTCCACCTGGATCAGCAGGTGGAGGTGGTGGCTAAAGCTGCCTTCTGCCAGCTGTATCTGGTGCAGAGGCTGTGCCCATATATTTCCAGACCCGACCTGGCCACCCTTATCCATGTCTTTATTATCTCGAGGCTGAACTACTGCAATGCACTCTACGTGGGGCTTCCCTTGATGCTGGTTCAGAGGCTGCAGCTGGTGCAGAATATGGCGACTTGTCTCCTTACGGAGATGAGCCAACGGGAGCATATTACTCCCGTGCTCTGCACTCTGCACTGGCTGCCTATAATATACCAAGAGAGATTCAAGGTATTGGTCTTGGCCTATAAAGCCCTACACGGTCTTGGCCTTTCATACCTCAGGGACTGCCTCACCATCTGCACCCCAGAGCGACCCTTTCGGTCCGCTGGGGGTGCCTTCTTGGAGGTCCTCCGTGTAAAACGGGGGGCCACAATGGAGAGGGCGTTCTCGGTGGGTGTGCCACAACTATGGAACTGCCTCCCAGAGGAAGCCTGTCGCCCCAAGTATGTTAGACTTCCGCCGGGCCTGCAAAACCTGACTGTTCTCCCAGGCCTTTGGAGGAGTGGAGGATGGGTTGGGATAAAAACTTTTTTGGGGGTGGCTGTTTTGTAGAAGGAATTTTAGATGTTTTGATTTTTGTGTCCTATTGTTGTTTTAAATTATTGCTATTTTTTATGTTGTAAGCTGCCCCGAGATGCCATAGGCATGAGCGGGCAGCTAAGAAATATAAATGAATAAATAAAATAAATACATATTTCACATGGATACTGTCCAGAAAATTTTCAGACAGACACATATTCTGTGCAAAGCAGAAGTGAGGTAAAGTGCTGCAGGCAAACAAGCCATTCACAGTACTCACAGCGCCTTTGGCATTTCCGGTCCTGGGAGTTGTCACAGAAAGCACAGCATCCACTTATTTGTAGTTCTGATGTTGCTGGCAGTTTGGGAATGGTGTACTGCAACGAAGTCATAGCTGCTCTGACGGGCTTTGTAAGATGACGCACCTCTGTCATTCTATGTTTAATCTGTTCATCTCTCAACTCTTCTCCAAGATGGATCAAGAATGATTGACGTCTCAACCTTTTAGCATTTTCCCTCCAGGATGGGTTATTATCTACCCAAATGATAAAACTGGCAACAGCTGCAACGTCTAACATATTGAAAAATAATGTCATTGGCCACCTGTTTACCTTGCGTTTACATGCGGTCATCCTTATCAAATGGTCAAGGTTATCCACTCCACCTTTATTTTTATTGTAATGAAGAATGGCATCAGGCTTCCCACTGTCTGCATCCACTTCCATGTAGTGGTGCATACTCGATAACAGAATCACTGAATTATTTTTCTTGGGCACATAAGACACTAATGTTAGCTCTCCATCGTAATCAAACACTGATGATAATAATTCTCACCATGCATTTGCCTGCATTTCATTTGGAATATCTGGTTTGTTTTTCCGGATGGTACCAACATATGTCAAGTCTTCACGTAGCAGATTCACCGCTAGGCCCATACTCATAAAGAAATTGTCACCCATAACATTACATCCTGATCGGTACCAAGGCTGGACCAAGTTTTTGACTACTTGACTTCCAAGATTGGTTTTCCGTCAGCATTTAGAGGGTATGATGACCTTGCATTGCAACACCACCATATTTTTAACCCATATTTCGCTGGCTTGCTGGGAGTGTACTACCTAAAGGGACAGCAACCCCTGAAAGCTACTAGCTGCTCATCCACAGTAATGTCTAACCCAGGTGCGCACCACTTTCATAACTGTTCCACAAACATACTCCAAATGTCATAATAGGCCGCCCGCTTATCCACTGTTCGCCTTTCCTCCCATGTCACTTTATTATCGAAAAACATAAATCATGTGATTGTATGAAATCTTCGCAGACTCATAGTGGCACGAATGTATGGGCATCCGGTACGTTGTTCTCACAATTCCTCACGGTTTGCAGTGTAAATGCCAGCAAGCAATAGGAGACCAATATAGGCTTTCAATTCCGCTGTGTTAAGCCATCTCCATGTCTTGATGCATTTGGAATTCCTCTAATTCCAATCCCTGTATTGCCTTTCTGCCTCCTTGTTTGTTTCTTGTATGATCACATACAGGATATTGTCTGTGATATACAAGAAAAACGTTTCAAGCACTGTATCTTTTTTACTACCAAACTTTGATCTGTTCTGTTCATGTACAATATCTCTTGCTATTCTGCGATGTTGTACTAGCTGTGGATGCATTCTCCATAGTCTTCCATTCCTACCTCTCACTGTGTCAGCATCTGGACGGTTTTCAGAGGATGGTTGACATGGTGGTTCTGATTCTGCCTCTGCTTCTGCTTCTGCCTCTTCCTCAGCCTCTTCTATGATGATTTGGCGTTGGCCTCTACCTCTGGGTCTGCCTAGGCCCCAGGCCTGGCCTCAGCCTCTCCCCTGCACCACTATTGCCAACTGTTGACTCCTCCTCTTATGAGGTCCCACTTGATTCCCTCTCCTCAGATACAATGTCCTCGAGTTCAGAGCAGCTTCCCACAGCTTCTGGAATGAAGTCTTCATCATCATCCCCTTTGGATGAATAGACATCACTTGAGGAACCTCGTTCTGTGTTACGTAGCAGTGCGACAATCTCAGCAGCAGAGAAAGTGTGGTATCTTGCCTGTTTGGACTACCAAAAAAAAGAGAATACAGCCTTGATTACCCCATGATACACATGGAGAAAAGTAGATGTCAAACCTGCACTCTATACACATGCACTCTGATGCGAGTCTGCCCCCCCACAATCTTGCTACACCCTCTGGTGTTAGTCTGCCTCCCCCAGGTCTTGCTACACCCCCTTTTGTTAGTATGCCTCCCCCAAACCTTGCTAAGCCCCCTGGTGTGAGTCTGCCCCCCCAAGCCTTTCTTATCGCCCCTTGTGTGAATCTGCCCCCCCAAACCTTGCCAACCCCCTCCCCCCCCATGCTGGAAACCTCAAGCCTTGCTTATTGTAGAAGGGAGCTCCATGGTGCAGTTTGCTGTTTGTTCTTCTCTATTGCTCTTGTTCCTGGAGAAGTTATACAATTGTCTTCTAGGGGCTCTGCAAGTGTAGATTCCCCTCCCCTGACAAGTCCCAGGACAAGGTACAGGTATTAGGTGCCATGGTAACAAATGTGGTGTGAACCCAACCCCTTGGTGCTCTGACAATAAGACTGTCCTGAACTGAGAAAAACAGGTTTAACCCTCAGAAGGACTGCAACCCCACCCCAGAGCTTTGCAGACAAGCCAAGCTCCCAGGATAGTACCCCAATAGTCCCCCATTGACCTCTGTTGTCATGTTCAAAGGCTGGAGCAGCAAAAGACTGATTTTAGAGTTGGGGTAGTTACCCCACCCATTGAAGTCAATGGGCATTTTGGGGTAAGCAGTTACCCCAGGTGTTTGTTTGTTTGTTTTAAACCGTTTATGGCAAATGATTGTCCTTTGCTGATATTGTACCCAGGGGGGAGGGTGACAATGTCTAAATAGGACAAGGTTAGGGGGTCTGAAAATGTCTGAGTTATTTTTAAAAATGCACATCTGGGGTTGGAAGTTACCCCATGACACTGTGTGACTTTTAAAGGTCAACACCAGCACCTTGAATTGGGCCCAGAAGAAAATAGGCAGCCAGTGCAGTGCTCAAAGCAGCAGCATATCCATAATATCTGGGACATACCAGTATATACACATATCTGAAGGGGAAACAAGTATCTATACCCCAGATAGGGATGGGAGAACGCGGTACCGAAGTTCGGAGTTCAGGCTGAACTCGACCAGTTCAGTCGACTGAACCAAACTTCCGAACCGGTCTCGATTTTTGAATCGAACTGAATTTCTGAACTCGGTTCTGTTCACCCATCCCTATAAGATAATATTCCATTTAGTTCAATGGGGTTTGAATTTCCGAACTCTGTTCAGATGTTCGGCATTCGAACCGAACTCGAATAGTTCGGTAGACCAAACCGAACTTCTGAGCTGAACTCCTGAACCGAACTCAATTTTCAAACCAAACCAAATTTCCTTACTCGGTTCTGTTTGCCCATCCCTAACCTCAGATACACATATCTAGGGCATACCAGCATATCTGTCTATGCCCCAGTCAGGGGGGCATGGAGTCCAGCCAATAAGGGTGAAGTTACCTGTGGATGAGCCATGAGGACCTCACCATCCAGGAATGCCTGCAGGTGTATCCTACTATGTGTTCTAGGCAGATGCAATCAGAAACACGGGGTTTTCCGTCACACACTCTATGCCGGTGCCAGGATGGTGGCGTGAATAAACATGCTTGCTCACTATGGCCTGCCTGGGAAACTCTTGGGCCCAGACTGTGGTCCCGGTTCTTTCTTGGCCCATGTTCCTGGCAGTCGCCTATCTGGTCAGGGACAGTAATGGGCCCACATCTGGCAACCCACTAACAGACACTTGGGTTAGGCTCTGGCCTATGCAGGCCATAGTCAGCCATAACAGGCCAGCATCATGTGTGTTAACACCCATTGCTTACATTTTCATTTTACATCGCTGAACACTTTACAGTTTGGTCTTATGAAAAGGAGATCCTTCTTACCTCAGATTTGTATGGGGACTCCTGTGACATCTTGATTATAGAAGTCTAGGTGGTAGAGTGTCAAAAGATACCACTGTTCAGTAAAAGAAACATCTCTTAGAGCCATTGCACTGTTAATGAAACACTGAATTGGTAGCTAGAAACCTTGGGATTAATTCCTTTAAAGCCATCTATATTTCTTGCTTATAGGCCTTATCTGAGAAGTGCAGCATGCTGACACAGTAGAGTATTCTTACTGCTAAACAAAACTTCTGCTAAAATAGCATTTAATTTTGCCATTGTTGCTGTTGTTGCTTCCACATACAAACTACCTCCCTTTAAGAAATGATGAATCTATTGCCTGTGTATGATCAAAGATACCCACAACCTTTCCCTTGCTGTAATTCCAAACAACTACAACATATTTGATTTCCCACATTTACATGTGGTTGGGTACCTTGGCATTTGTTCTTTAATAGGGAAATAGAAAAACTTCCTAAGACAATTCTGTATGAATTTGTATTTATTGTCAGGTAATTATTTCCACATGTGAGGGGTCTACTCTTATCACTGTTCAGCATAATTAGCATCAATCCTCAAAGTACTGAACCAGCTTAAGACCCGATTCACCTCAATGTACTGAAGCGGTTGCTTTGAGGATCAGGGTGATTATTGTTAGCTGCCCTGTTGTTAGTAACTGTGAAGATGTCCTTTAACTGAGCATTATTCATGCAATGAGAGTAATTTCTAAGGACAAGGTGAGCATGGACAACAATCTAGCTCTCTGTAAGTAAAATAAATTTATTATTAATTATTAATTATTTATTATTATTATTTATTATTATTATTATTATTATTATTATTTTAGTGCTCCACACTAGATGTCACTAAGAGCACTTTACAGCATACATAATGCATACATAATGCACATAAAATTAATTTAAAGCATACATCAATTTTTTAAAAAATTAAAAGGGCATGGTAAAAAGCAAGGGGAAACACATTAAGGGGCAGCAGCAGGGACCCTAAAAGCACCTGGAGAATAAATAAGTCTTCAGGTGTTTTTTAAAGGTGAAGAGGGGTGAACAGAGATGGACACACCTGGAATGAGAAACTTCCATACTGAGAAACAAAGGCCCACTCTCCTGCTGATTTAAGGCATGATGGCTGGACCTCCAGACAGCGGGTGGTTTCCAAGCGCAGATAGCCATCAGTGTGAACTCTTCAGGAGCAGATCTTGTCAGGGCCTATACCCTTCAGGGCCTTGAAAACCAACAATGCAATCTTAAATTCAGTCAGCTGCTCTACAGACACCCAATGCAGAGAATGCAGGGCAGGCATAATATGATCACGGTTTCTCAGATGGGTATGGAGACATACTACTGCATTCTTAACAAGCTGAAAGCAATGGATAAGCACTGCTGGAAGCCCCCAGAAGAGGGAGTTACAATAATCGAGCCTTGTGGTCACTGGGGGATAGGTCACTGTGGCAAGGTCAGTCTGGGATAAATAAGGACATAACCAAAACAAATTGCATAGCTGAAAAACATATTTTCAATTACTTGGGATCTATCTGGGTAAAAGATGTCACTTCAGGGCTAGGGCAACAGTTTGAAATCTACAACCAAGATGGGGCCAGTTTGTTGTTACACTTCTGCTGGAGTCTGGGATGGAGTCTGTAATTTGAAATGAATAGGCAGTTTTGTAGTCTTGACTATTATTTAGATACTCAGATAGGCATCGGAATAATATTGGCATCCAAAGTGGTTGTTTGCATATTTGCTTCTTCTCCCCATAGACCAGAAAAAATCTGGAAACCCCCCTGGACACACCTTGGCAAACTTCTTGAACCCACAGCCAAAGCACAACCCAGAAAAGCAGGCTACCAAGAGTGGGAAACAAATAATCGCACAAGATTCAGACAACCCCACAAAAGTGCAGCTGAAAACATGCAGAAATAAATAATAATAATAATAATAATAATAATAATAATAATAATAAAATCCTAACAGTAGTACTGTGTAGCCACAGCATGCATGGCCCACCATCAGCAGTGAGGGCACCCGCCTTTACTATAAATCATCATTATATTTCCAACCAAGCAGTGCACAGAAAAGTAGACTAGTAAGAGCTGGGACATTCGCTCACAATCTCTTCCCCCCCCTGGGGGCAATGGTTGGCAACCTCTTGGCATGGATTGGTGTGGCACTGGTAACTTGGGGAGACCAAGGATACAGGGGAACTCTGTGGGCAGCTCAAGGTGCTGCTGTCTGACTGCCAAGCTGAGGAAACCAAGCACCCCAGATGGCCTGGGAGCACCCAATTATTATTATTTTTTTTAAAAAAAAACTAGCATGCTGCCCCTGCCTGGAGGCAGTCAGAGGACCCTTGGTTAAAAGAAGGCAATTTGAATCAACCACGCAGACTGCAAGCAACTGCGATCCTGAACACCAAAAGCCACACACACACACACACACACACACACACACACACACACACACAGAGGACTCCCTGGCATGGAGAGAACTTAACTCCTGGAGCCAAGCAGAGAGAGCCTTCTGGGTGGCTCATGGTGCTGCTATCTGACAACCATGCAGCAGTAGCCAGCAAGCAATGTGCCCCCCACCCCCCAGTGGAACCCAGGCAGGCCAGGCCAACCCATGACATGCTATGTCAGGAGCCTCCCTCCTCCCCAGCCCAGCCCAACCAATTACTCACAGTTAGCAGTGTAGCGGTACACAAATTCACCAGAGAATGAGATGACTGTGGGAGGTATGTGACAGTTTTGTTTTTTGGTACCTCTCTTTCTATTGGCTGCAACCTTGTACCACTCAAGCTAGCCATCTGGCTTGGCCAGCCAATCAATTCAAAATCTGCCTTACCCCATAATTCAACTGTCCCCTTCCATCCCTGCCTCCCCCCAGCAAATATGGTACTGTTTCCAGAAGCTTCTGGAAGCTTCTCCAGCCAGTCTCAGGCACACAGGCACTTCTAAAGTTTCCCAAAGAACATCTACGCTTTCCTGAACTTCGGAAACCATCGTTTCCAGGTCGAAGTTCCCCAAATGCAGCAATTTCTGAATAATTCCGAAGACATGTTTCAGCTCTAATCTAAACAAAGTCAATGTTTTTGCTATTTTTCTAGAACTATCTTCTGACTTGTAGATGATTCCTTTGAATTTTTAAAATAGCAGAGAACTTAAAAACACAAGAAGTGTCATGCTGGGTCAAACCAATGTAGCCCAGCAGGCCACTGTTTACAGAGCTTGTGACACACATGCCATTGCTTTGAAGGTCACTCAGCTAGTCTGGAATCAACTTATGATGCTGTCTCTGTCTTCTGTATTGATTACTTTCTGGGATTTCAAAGTGCATCCATGGCAAGCAAACCAGGCGGTGTCATCCATTATTTAGTCCCATCCAGTTTTATCAGGATGGGTTTAAGATCAGGGTAAACTCCAGGCTGCACTGCAATAGCTAAAGCAAAATTTGAGATCAACCATAACTAGTGTTTTCAAACTCACAACTTGTAAATAGAACCAGATAGAATGAATGTCCTGCCAATGTCAAGCAATAAACAACTAAACTGTGCTTCCATACCTCCCACCATCAACACCACCAGGGACCAGGCTGGTGCAGCAAATGGCGGCGGAGCGGAGGCAAGCAGCTCTTCCCCCATCCCTCCTGGATACAGGACCTGAGGGTGCTGGACTTGGAAGGAGCGGGGCCCCATTACCAGCATCTGGGGACCACAAGACTCCCTTTCCACCTTCCCCCCCACCCTTGCGGGGGCGGGGTTAGGGGAGGGACGCTAACGGGCCGCTCCCCATACCATCGGGGGCGACCGGAGGCCATGTCAGGGGCACGTCCAAAGGGGCCTGCCCTTTGGCCGTACCCCTTCGGCGGGACCCAGAGGTGGAGGTGGAGGGGGTATTATATAGGAGGGGTACTGTAAATCTATTGCTGGTGCAGGTGGTGAAACCATCTCCCCTTAGTAAGAGGAAGGGGCTACCTCCTGGACAGCCAGGAGGGCTCTCTCCTGTTGTAACTCCTGATCCCTCAGGCATCTTTGGATAAGAGACAGGGAGCCACCAAGCCCTACCTGCCCCAAGGATTCGGCAGAGAAACCTAGGTGATTGAGCTCTACCTCTATCTGTCCTGCCCAAGGCCTATGCAACCCCTCAGCCACTGACATGGCCAAGAGGGAATTATCCTGAGGCGGAAAGAGATGCACCCTTGCCCAGTAATTCTGAAGTGATAGCATGGCCCTTTATCTCAAGGTAGAGCTAAACGTTTCGAACCACAAAAACACCTGTGGGGTCCCCCTAGGGAGCCCCAAGATCGAACAAAGGATTTGGTTCTGAATAGTTTCCAGATTAAATAAGAAGGCTACACCCCAAGCAGGGAAGGCATAAAGACACTGGGGGATAACCTTGGCCCTAAAGAGCTGCAGAGCCGGCAACACCAGTCTCCCCCCCGTTTAAAGAAATAGCCAAGAATGGCAGCCAAAGATCTTTTGGCTTGCAGTCTGACCGCCTTCATATGGGGTGCCCTGCTCAGAGAAGAGGCGAAGAGGACTCCCAGGTATTTAAATACGTTAACCTGTTCTAATGTATTAGGGCCAATCCTCCATAAGTGGCTATTTTTGGCACCCCGGTGCCCCATTACCATGACCTTAGTTTGCTGAAATTGATTCGGAGGGCTTCCGTCTCACAATAATCTCCGAAACATTGCAGCGCTCTCCTGAGTCCTACCAAGGTCTGGGAGAGCAGAACTGTATCATCGGCATACAGGAGGGCCGGAACCCTCCTGGCGCTGATCCGAGGGGCATGTGTGTCTGTAGCCCTCATAAAAGGGATCAGATCGTTGCAAAATAAATTAAACAAGACCTGGGCCAAAAAGCATCCCTGCCTAACCCCCTGATGAACCGGAACTAACCTAGTTAGCGAATAGGCTGGAGCAGAATGGATTCTGATCTGGTTATTCCTATGAACCTTTATTAGAAGATATATTAATCATGGGTCCATTGAGGTAGCCCTCAGTTTAAGCCATAGCCTCTCTCTGTTGACTGAGTCGAAGGCCATACTCAGGTCAATGAAACCCAAAAAGAATCTACCCTGTCAGGATAGATATTTCCTGGCCAGTAAAGAGAGGACTATTATCTGGTCCAAAGTAGATTTTCCAGACTGAAAACCCACTTGCTCCGGTTCTAAGAAGTTGGTCTCCTCCACCCAGGCCAGGACTTTCCCCAACAGGAACTTGGTATAAAGTTTCCCCACCACACTAAGGAGGCAAATGGGGCAGTAGTTCCCGGGCAGAGAATGGTCCCCCTTCTTAAAGATTAGGACCACAATTCCATTAAGCCAGACCCTAGGTAACTCCCCAGTCTCATTGATTGAGGAGAAGAGGGGGGCCAAAAAATTGGCCCACCATTCTGGTTCACACTTCAACAGCTCTGGGGGAATGAATTCTTCTCTGGGGGCCTTCCCTAATCAGAGCTTAGAGATAAATGTCATCATCTCCACCTTAGAAACAGGGGTCCAGGCTGGCATGCTATCCCTCGGCTGTGAGTAGAAAAGACCCTCTAGAGGGCCAAAATAAATATTGGTATAGAAATCCACCCAAACTGCTGGGGGGATACAGCACTCATGCCCACCAACCCTGATTGGGCGAATAAGGTCCCAAAAAGTTCTATGATCATTCTGAAGAGCAGCCCTCTGTAACCTGGCCCAGCCCATCTTCTGGGCTGCTAAGATTTTGGAGAACACTAGGGAGTGATAATCTCTTGTTGGCGCATCCGAAATAAAACAAGGACAACCATGATAGGTTTAAAAGGCCACACTCTTTATTCAAATCGGAATTAGGCATGGTGGGGGTAATTTCCCACAGGCAATTCAGGTCCAGTGCAAACTTCAATAATTGGGTACGTAACAAACCCAAGAAAGGGGAGGCTTGGATGTACCCTCCATAACCCCCCTTTAACTACTGAACACAAACGTCTCCCCTCTGGCATTGGCTAATGGCTGCCTCCATCGGGAACGAAGTCCTTCCGGACCCGAGCCAAGGATTTAAGTTACCGCCAGCTTGGGAACCGCACATATCCCTTCCCGCCTTTGCCAGTAACTCAACTTGGGAGGTTAACCCTGTTGCTGGCCGCACCCAGCCTATGCCCCAGGTGTTCCCCCCACATCTCTTAGGGAGATGCCTCTTTTACTACTTATTCTTACCAACTTATTACAGCACTGGACCTGCAAGAGTGTGACAAAGTCCAACAAATAACTACTACCTTCCCTTGATCCTGACTACCTGGGATTGATCAGCCACAATAATGAAACACTAAGAGGAAGGCAAAAAATGAGAACACTATTTGCCCAATTATGTTTTCCCTAAAAATTTCCTTCCTGGACCCTACTAAGGCAACAGGTTAAAACCCATAGTATCTCTGGGAGGGAGGGTTGGGGGCTTGCCACTCGCTGCGGCGCTGAGAATGGCGCCGAGTGAGACTGCGGGTGGGAAGGCACCTCGCAAGGGGTGGGGCCTCCACGCTCGCTCCTCATTGGCTGGCCCTGTTGCCCGGCAGACCACGCCCATGCCACCGAGAGATCCTCGCCACAGCCCGGGCTGCATGGACTGGCACTCCCCTTCCAGCGGTGCTGAAAGCGCCCTGGAGGGGAAAGAATGCAGCCTGCTCACCTCATTCCTTGCTCCATTTCCTAATGGAGCTCAACAAAAAACCCTGGTGGTCGCCTAGTAAGGCAGGCCAAGGGGTCTTTTCAGAGATTGTAAGGCTTTTCTAACAGGCAAGGAAGCATCCCTCCTTAATCTGTTTGCAAGCCGACGCAGTCTAGATCTCATGAGGCGAATTCATTATCAAATCAAGAGGTGTATTTCATCTTACCATGGGTTATCCTCCGTACTGCTAACAGAGGAGTAACAGAGCCATCAGGCCCTCAGAGGCCTCCAGATGGTCCCCTTCCCCAGCCGTAATCTTATCTATGAGTAACCCCACCTCCTTCCTCCAAATGAAATCCCCAAAAGCTAATCTGAGTTCCTCGGACCACTTAACATGGACGAGGCCCGGGGCTCGTCCTCTGGCCCTAACTCCTGTTCTTGTTTCCTCGCTAGGTGTAAAAGGGTCAGTTAAATTGGGAGATGATTAGTTTCATATTTCGGGATTACACGAAAATCCAAAATGCTAGGGAGATAAAGGTCTGGCACCAGAAAATAATCTATGATGCTGGAACCCTGGAGTGAATGATAGGTGAAATCCCCCTCTGGGTCCCCCCTCGAGCGGCCATTCAAAACCAACAGCCCCCACTCCTCCATGAATGTTTCCAATCAGCCGGCTCCCTGGCTAGTTATAATATCCCTGGAGTAGCGAGCACGCAGTGGGTACTCAAAATCATCCAATCTTGGAAAGACCAGCCCAGGGGTAGGGTCTCCCAGCCTGATATTAAAATCGCTCCCCAGAAGAATCATGGCCCCTGGATGAAAGCAAAAGGCCTCAGCCAATATCTTTCTGACTTTGTCCCAGAAATCTGGCACAAAAAAAGAGTAGAAATGGGAGGGGGTGGTGGTAAATAGATATTCCCCAACAACATCTCCAGCCCAGTTGGGAGTAAACAGTGGAATAAGGCAAAGTAATCTCCTATTGAGGCATACAATTTAATCTGGGCGGACAGAGCTGTGGAGACAAGAAGAGCCAAACCCCCACTAGGCCTGCCAGGGCGGACTGGAAGAAGAGCATTTAAACAAAATACTATAAGCCCCTTACAGGAAAACTCGGCTAGGGTCCAGGTTTCCTGCAATAGTATAAAACTATAGTCCTCTAAAAAGGGAAGGAAGTCGATATTACAACTACTGGACTTGCACCCGGAAATGTTCCAGCTAAGGAATCTAAGGACCCTAGGCGCTTTGCATAATATCATTGAGTAGGAGCAGCCTGAGGGGGAGCTCCATCCCCACCCCCCGCCCCGCACGAAGACCCATGGGTCCTTAAAGGGGGATCGCAATGGGTGAGCACTGCAGTACAGATGATGAGCTCAGTACCATTATCGGTGGGGGGGTGAGTAATACAATTGCTCCTATCGATGTCCCTTACTGAAACTTCCCCAGCCGCTAGGCTTACAGAAGAGAGGGATCTGCTGGGAGAGGGAGGTACTAGAGATGGATTGATTCCTCGGCTGCTCTTTAAACCCATAGGACAAGCTCTAGAAGTTTTGGGCCTAGCACCACCCCCACCTTCTATCGGAGAAAGATAATTCAGTAGGGCAGGGTGGGGCAAAGCCTTCTTCACCACTGGCACCATCGCTGACCCTTGTGAGAAGGGGAATTAAAAGGCTTTATCTGTCTCTTAAAATCCCCCAAATGCTTGGAGAGAGACCCAAATTTATCCAAGAGAGCCCTTGGGCCCTCCAAACAAGGGGTGTTTACAGGGCCAAGATGGAGGGAGCCTGCCCCAGATGGCCTAGAAGGGGCCAAACCCGGGATCAGGGGATCAACCTCTATGCTACCCTCTGCAGAGGGACTGATGGAATTAGGTATGGAAGAAGATACCGCCTCAGGGCCCCTTAAAAGAGAAGGGGTCCTGGTCCTATGCCGATTGGCCTCCAGACCAAACGCCTTGGGGGGCACCATCTTATCTACATAGGGATAGTTCTTTGTGAATTTGATATTGTGTATTCAATTTTGGGGTGCCTGTGTGTAGGCGTTATGCCCTGAGATTATTTTTGTGAGGGTATGGGGAAAGCTGGCTTAGAGTATATTGTTTTTTGTGTAGGACTGGTGTTAATTGATATTGTAATTTTGAGGTGCTTAGTGTAGGACCATTTGATTTGTAAGCCGCCTCGAGCTACTTTATTAGAAAAGGCGGGATATAAATAAATAAAATAATAAGAACTATTTATTTATTTATATTTATTGGCTGCCCCGATAGATTAGATTAGATTAGATTAGATCCCTTTTTTGTCATATTATTTTTAAAATTGGCAAGTTTGGGACATCTGAGAAATAATTGTAAAACTGATTTTAATTTTTAGTTAAACTTTTCTGCCTCAAATAGCAATTTTATTATCATCAAAATTTTGCAATAGCCATTTAAAAAAAAATATACCCTCTATTTCCATGAAAAAATAAAATTACTAATTTTGACATTCATGTTTAAATGCAAATATTATAGGTAGATAGATAAATATAAACTTTGATCCAACAGAATAGTTTCAAAGGAGTTTCAATTTTAATATGTATTTGAAACTGTTTCTTTCAGATAGACACATACACACTCTAAAATTTCAATTCCATTCAAAATTAGGTATTGGATCAAATGTTTACACTAGAATCTCAAACTCATTTTAAACTCACTATGCTCAAAACTGCTGCTGCTGAAGCCAATGGAAATTTCTCATTGACAGTAAGCTAGAACAAAAATTATTAAGAGTAAGGTCTTGTTCTCCAGTACATGTAAGCAGTAGTTTGAGGATATTACCACTCAGTATTAACGTATTGACATAATGGGTATTTTCAGACGTGACGTTGACACGGTGAACCACGGTGAATACCCACCTGTGGTCACCGTGTCCCGTACGTCTGTTTGCGGCGCGCCAGATGTTGGCCACGGTCAATCGGCACATGGGGTTCATTTGAACCACGCTTCCCGGGCTAGCCGGGGGAAGGTCCCGGGAAGCGTGGTCAAACGGACCCCGGGCCGTGGCCAAGGGAAAGTAACGTCTGGCCGTGGCAAGATCGGCCAGACGCGGCGGCCGCATTGGCCCCGCCGCCCGCCCGTCTCCTCGGAGGGCGGGCGGCGGGGTGCGTGGAGGGGGCGGGGCCGTGCGGCTGCACGTTGCGCCGCGCGGCCCGGCCCCTCCCACTTTCCCCGCCGGGATCCCCCCGGCACGTCTGTTGTGCCGTTACAGGGTGACCCCGGCGGGGAACGAAGCCGGTGGTGCCGGTACGGGGCCGAAGGGCCCCGTATCGTCTGAAAGTACCCAATGTGTGAATGCTAATAAAGGGTACTAGCTCCAAGGCTAGGAGACTGTGGTAGCTTACTGCATATTCTAGATCATCACAGTAGGAGTTACCAGAGGTTAGATATCCTATGTTAATTCTTTTCCAAGGGCATCCTATCCCTAATCCTCATAGAGCTGAATGAGGGTACCCAGAAAAATGGGCACCCTGCTGAATTTGGGGCACCCAAATTGACCTGGTTTGACCAACAGGCTACCCTCACGTTCCCTGGGCTGACTCATTTGCCTGGTTGCACCACTACTCCTTCTGCTCCTCTGTCAGCTGCTCCCAGTGATCCTCCAAGCCCAGCCCACTACTCAGCTGAGCCAGGTGGCATTCCACAGTCCCAATATGAGGTGGGTGGGCTTGGAAAGGAGCAGCAGCTCAGCTGGTGGGTGAGTCAGCTCAGGGAGCGTGTGGGGGCAGGAGCTTCCTGGGGTGTCCCAGGGCACTTCCCGGGTTGACTCACCCACGCTCTGGCTGCTCCTCTGGCTGCTGCTCTCGTTGCTCCTCCAGCTGCTGCTCCTGGTGCAGCTAGGCAGGTGAGCCAGCTCAAGGAGAATCCCAGGAAGCTCTTTCCCCCATGCATTCCCTGGGCTGACTCACCCATCCGACTGCACCGCTGCTCTTGTTTCTCCTCTGGCCTTGTACGCACCCCTGCTATGGGGACTGTGGCACACCACCCAGCGTAGCTGAGCAGTGGGCCAGACTAGGAGGAGCAGTGGCCGAAGGAGAAGTGGGAACAGCAGAACAGCTGGGCATGTGAAACAGCCTGGGGAGCACTCAGGGGAAGGATCTTCCTGGGACATCTTGGAAAGTCCCAGAAAGTTGCAGAAAGACCTGTATTTTCAGGCAACTGGGCACCCAATGGGGGCTAGGTAAACCCATCGGGTGCCTGCTGTGGGTGTCTGGAAATGCACTACCTGCTGTACCACTAATGTGTGGGAAAGGTATAAAGGAATAGTTTTGTCCACCATCAGGAAAGACAGAAGAAAGCAAAAGGTGGGTAAAGGAAGTTCTGAAATAACTTTCTCTGAATTTAGGTGAAATCTTCCACCATTAAGATCTAAGGGGAGATAAGTCATTGACTTCAATGGCAGATGATTGCACCCCTTATATCAAACATAAATTGTTCAGAATGATTGTTTAAACCACGGAACTTTTAAATTAGTCTCATTAAAGGCAAAGTGTTGGAGATGAAATGGATAGCAAAATCATTATTCACAGTTAGCAACAAGTATTCCAGATAGCTTGGTGGCTATTCAGTAACTATACAGAAAATTCAGAAGTTAACCGCCAAACGGGAATACTGGATATTACCATTTTATGAATGCCGTTTACTTTATTAGTGCATTACCATTTGCCACATCACCATACAACCAAACCAGTCCAGAAGGAGGGAGTGAGGGTTTGGGTTTTTTTAAAAGTCAAGACGTAATTACATGGTAATGCAGTGAATGGCAATGCAGCAAACAATATGTGATAAACAGTAATCAGGTTAACTTGATAGCCACTGAATACTAAACCGGGCACCATATGACTGCCAACCTGTGGATACATGATACCATGCATACCGTGATATCTGGCCATCTACTGAACAGTTGCAGTTACTCATTTCAACTCTGCAAAGTGTTATGGGGGCAGTTTTTAGTATATAAAATCATTTTTAAAAACTATCTCAGTAGAAAAATAGTCACTAAAATTTATTTTTAGGTTTATGCTGAGGAAATATTAATCAAAATTTTAAAAAGTTGATGAAAGATTTTGAGAAGCAAAACTGAGAAATTTTGATTATCTCTATGTAGTGGCTGTTGTAAATAGAAAAAAGGAGAATTTCTGAATAGGGCCTAGACTGCTTTCCGTAACTATTCAGAGGTCACAATCCACAAACCACTTACACTGGAATAGTCCCAGTGAACACAGATTCTGACAGAACAGATAATGTACAACACAGGAGACCCTCTGTGCTTCTCACTCAGAACTACCATTAAAGTATTTACAGAATCGATCCCCAAAGGCGCTTAAGAGCTTTTATTTCCTAAGAGAAATCATGCACCACCATGAACATCATCTACAACTCAGTACATCTTTCACAAGTTAAGGTGAACATTTAGAGTATATAGAGTAGTAAGCAGAAACATACATCTATGAACTCTCACAGAAACACTGTTTGGCATTGAATAGCAAAGGCTAAATAGGACTGGCAAAAGGATAATTACTTGTATGCTTGCCCCTTCTGAATTGTCCTAAAATGGCACTCATGGCAGCATATCCCAGTTGGGGTGACTTACCAGTGTCCTGGTTTCTAAGGCAGAGTGAAAATTATTGCTACATTTCTAAATTGACAGTGAAATTGTTCCGCTCCAAATGGAAGTTGTAGAACATGAGACACATGATACTAAATCATCCAGCAACACTGAACATTTCAGGAACTTGATTGATGCCAGATTTCTATTGGGGATCAGAATCCATCAACCAGAGTAGCTGTTGTCATCAATCACGTCTTGGAAACGCTCAGTATTTCTATGACTTACCAGCATACAACAACCCCTGCGGCTGCAGGATTTATTTTTATTTTTTTTAAAAAAGAAAGAGAGAGAGAGAGAGAGAGAGAGAGAGAGAGAGAAGAGACTTGTGAGTCCCCAAACAATGATCCTCCAATGCTGTCCAACACTGCAAAAACTCAGGAAAGCAAACAGAGACAGCAGGAGAGAAGGACTACTCAAACCACAGCAATATGGTGATTGGGCCATGGGGATGAACAATGGGAAAGAGAGCGTGAAAGTGGTACCTCACATTGTGCACCTCTCCTAATTTTGGGTTGCTGAGCCTGAGAGCTATGTATTTCTAGAACAGCTGTTGAACATGACCTCAGAGTGTTGCCACAAAGAGGAGATGATCAAACACAGATGGAAACAGATGGTGCACTCTCCAAAAGGGTGATGCATTGGATTCACAGCTATTCTAATTTGTACCAGAGGACACAATTGGCCCTAGAATGCTAGGACTGAAATACTACTTTTGTTTCCCCTGTGCCCTAAAACTTGTATTGGTTCATAGAGTAAATAAGCAGAACTCAAGAATGACTCACAATAGAATTGCAAGCAAAGTAAACCAAAAACACTGATGAAAATAGAAGGTGTACATTTGTTAGATGGTTTGGGTGTTAATATTTTGTACACTGGACAACCATTTTATATAGAATAGGGCCTTCACTTTGTATTAATTAGGCTCATTATACAGAGTGTAACTGGGTCTCATTAAGATAATGAGGAACACAAAACGAACTCAAGGATGCATTTGCTTGAACGTTAGAGCAGAATTTAGCCAAATATTTCCAATTTTAGTAGCTGTGAAAGAAGCGACAGAGAAAACACAGTGGTGTTTTTTCTCTCCTTTTTCTTTTCTCTTTCAGGGGTTGAAGGAATACATACCTTTCCCATCCCAGCCTGTTCAGTGAATCAGCCCAAGAAGAGCTGGAATGGAAAGGAGGAATGGACCTCAGGTTTGCACTGAATATCTCCGAGGATGGTAGCCCAGTGCAGTCTTAAATACTGACTTGCTTAGACCTGTCTACTGTCAATAGGATGGTCATCCTTCTGACTGCAACAGATCAGTCACACTGATTGGGGTGCCTCTTTGCTTATAAGTGCATAATTTGGGTAGTCTGGTGTACCAGGGTGTGCCTGGCCCAGGGCGAGTCCTTACAGGATCGGGCCCCTCACGAGCCAGCCTTCCAGTGAATCGGCTCCATTTCAGTTCAGTTCTTCAGTTATCAAAGTCCCAGGTTTCAGCCCTTTTCAGTTTGTGCAAGTAATAGCAGCCTTGCTAACACCGGGAATACACCTCCTCAAGTAATCCCGGGCCTATCTAGCCCCAGTTCATACAGGCTCCAATCCCCTGGCTTCCAGTAGTCTCTCAAGGAGTCCACTAGGCAATTTCCTCAGACTGGCAGACTCCCGCTGTCTCTGGGGTCTTTGAGCTCAAGACAATCCCTCTGGTGTCAGGCCCCTAGACAGAGTTCATCAAGGTTGCAACCAGTCCTCAACCCTGTCCCAGTCCATGGGCCTCTCCAGGGAGCCTGTGTCACTCAACGTCAGAGCCACCTTCAGTACCTTGCAGAGGGGAAAAGATTTGTCCCAGGCAGTCTAAGCATCCAGACTGTCTCAGTAGCTTAGCCTAGGTTCAGGACCCTGGAGTGGACTTTTGATGGAGAGCCAGAGAGCTCCTCTCAGGTCTGTTGGCAGACCCAGAATGATACCTTCTCAGGATTCCCTCTCTTTCTACAGCTGAAGGGGGCATGGCCAGCCCTTCTGGCCTCCAGCCTTTAAAGGGCCAGTACCCTGCCATGCTCCCCACTGTCTTTGAACTGCACCCTGGCACTCTTAAAGGGGCCTCAGCCCTGGCACACTGCTCCCTGCATCAGCTGGCCACCCCTGAAGTTGAATTTTGCAGCCCTGCAAAGCTTACTCATTTCAGGACAAGATGGGGAGATATTTAAGGGAATCCAGCATTTTTGGCTTGAGGGACTCTAGGACACTGAAATTCCATGTTCTAGTTTCTATAGGAATCCTCAGCTGGGAGGCACATTTGAAGCTATCTGAAGACTTGCTTCTTCTCTCATTATTCCTCTTCCTAGTCAGGTAGAGCACTAGCAGCTCTGTTTGGGACTGCAGAAGTGCAGTGGAGGAGCCGTGTGGGACTTGCATGAACCTGCACCCTTTTCTGCAAGGGACTGACAGCACTGGGCAACTGATGGGTGATTGTGTTACTCCTCCATATTTGCACCCTGGAGAGATGGGAAGAGAGGAGAAGGTGTGCCACATACTCTTTGGGGCTTCAGCTGTTACTGGTTAGGACCTGAAATTGGGTTGGTAGAATGTGCCCTAGGTTACAGAATGGCACTTGTGCTACACAACATATTTACTGGGTCATGTCAGGTGGAGGTTTACAAACAGGTTTTTGGATGGAGTCAAAAAATGTTGGGAAAACAACTTATCTGGATATTGTATTTCAACTCCTAGTCTGGGTTATGCCAGAAGAAGCCTGGGCACAGGGTTGGAGCATAGTTGTGCCTTAGGCCCTTTTTTGTAACCTCATTTCATTAGCCAGTAGGTGGAGGCAAAACACTGAGCAGGGCCAAACAGTCTGGTGAGGCAGTCTGGGACCCTCAGTTGGGCAACAGTTCAATTTGAATTGAAGAACAGAAAAGTCAGTTTCCGTAATGTGCTCCATTGCTCTTTTCCTTTCATAAGAGACCCTAGCGCTTTAATATGTGCCTCAGTCATGATTATGTACTCAAAAAGATAATGAGGCAGATCTTCAACCTGACCTGATTTACAAATACAAAAGCTGCAACTAGAAGGGATGCCTTTAAGTTTGTCATCTAAGACAGCAGAAGGCATCTGCTAAAACCTCAGCTGTGTCAGGCATTCCTTAGGATATATTTGCCAACTACACTCAAATAATTTTCATTATGGTGTTAAGCTTTAATCATCCTATACCATAGAGCTATTTTACTACAAGAAAGTTCAGCTAATTCATTTTGTACAAAAATATCACACGACCTATTCTTGAATTCAATGTTGGCCTTAGTTTGTGTATAACCTTGAAAAAACTCTAGGGAAAACCCTGCATTACATAGTATTCTGTCTAGATTATAATTCCATGCTGGATCACGTTTGGTACGCAGCTGTTCCATCAAACGTAATCTAGGCAATTGTTCATTAGGCATAGATAAGATTCTCAGCCAATAATTCAACATATACAAGTAGACTTTCATCATTACAGGTAGTGCAACCAGTTTCAATCCTTGCAAAAACAGAAGGGGTGCTTTTAGGTCAACCCAGTACAGTTTTCAAAAACCTGTATTGAAAAACCTCAATCTCTGTCGTAGCAGAGTATCCCCACAGTTCAGCACCTTATAAAACCTGGGGGGTAAAATGTATGTTTCAAGAGTTTGAGGGGAGGGGAAGGACATGCACGCTCCTGCGCTCCACCCACCTCCACCCATCAACCATGCATGGAACAATGGGCACCAATGCCGGCTACTCTGTGCATGGAGTTAGTGGAGGTGGGTGGGGCCCATGGGAACCCACCATGCCACCCACCCATTCCCCCATGCACCCACAATGGTTAGAAAGGGCCAGTCGGAAACGATCCCCCTATAATTTAGCAACAATATCATTTATTTTTTAAAAATTAAAATAAAAATGGTACTAGGTACCCTTGCTTTACTCCATTTGAGCTAGGCAATAGGATCAGTCACTCCTTTGTATTAGTCCTCTCAACCCACCACTCAGCACCAGTCTTAGACTGGAAGCCACACCAGTCTGGCATCACATTAGAAAACAGACACCAGATGTTAGCACGGGATGGATTCTGACCATGGTGGCAGCTAGACCAGGCTGTAGGTGATTTCAGATGTTATGTGGTTAAATTCACCACAGTGAATCCCACCCCGGTGTGCATGGCTTCACCGCGGGCTGCGGTGAGATGCACGGCCCCAACAGACGTGACGGGGGCGGCACCACCGGCCGGGGCCAACCTGAGAGAACACGGGCCGGGGGAACCCAACAGACATGATGTGGTGGTGAGAACTGCGGTGGGAGCCCCACAAGGCACTGGGGTCACGCAGACGCAAACATGGCTGCCTGAAGGCAAACAAAGCCAAAGATGGCAGATGGCAGAACACAAAGGGAGGTGGTGGAGGGAGCTGCCGCGCTCGCAAACAGCAGCTGCACGGAAGGTGCGCACACTTCAAAACAAGAAGCACACACACACAAATGAAGCAGCACACACATACAAGGGGAGTGGAGCACGGGGGTAGAGGGAGGCACACACCAGTGGGGGACAGGGAACCCCCCCGTCTGGTTGGACGCATGGGAGGAGGGGGGGAGGGGCCAGCATGGCCAGACCACCAGGAGGGGGAGAGGGCAGGAGCCCAGCGGGCAAGGGGAAAGGGGACCCAGCAGCCCAAGGAGACAGGAGGCAGCACAAGGCACAGTGAAGCACAACAGGTGTTTATTGAGGATACAGGCAGCACTGGCCAGGTGCAGAGACATACAGCATAGGAGAACATATGTGGGCATGGGCGCGGGAGAAGGGGCAGCAGCAAGGGGGGCACAGGGCCCAGTCCAGGAGGGGTAGAAGCTGCACAATGGCCCACCATGGAACCAGGGTCTGATGGAGAAGCACACCCACTGCGCGAGGGGAGGCACCGGATGAAGGCATGGAAAGCCACCCACCCACCCACACGGGAGAGGAAGAACATGGAGGCCTGCAGACACACTCTCCAAGGCATCCAGGAGGCCAGTTAAAGGCAGAGCCATGGACGAGGGCCACCAAGGTGGGTGAGCAGCCCCATCCCCACAGAACAGGGGCCCCCAGGCCAGGTTCAGGAGTGCGGGGCACAGGGCTGGGGGAGGCAGCTCATGGAGACTGAGGGCTGTCAGTGACATGTCCACAGGAGGCCAAACGGAGGGTTCCGGGGCAGCAACCGCAGGTCCCAGATAAGAGGCCGACAGGCAGGCGGGCGGAGATGGGTCAAAGGGTGTCCAGCCATCCCAAGGAGGCAGCAGGCGTTGGTGCGAGCACCCAGGCCACAGGCGGAAGGAAGGCGCTGAGGAGGCAGCTGGATGTCAGATGGGCCCGGCGCACACTTCACCTGCAGGGGCTCTCATCGGGTGGAGGGGGCGGTAATGACAGCAGGTGCACATAGCGGGGCCATTGCCACAGCCCCCTGCAGAAGCCTCGGCCGGCCATGTGGAAGCAGATCAGGTAGAAGGTCTCGAAGGGATCTGTAGAGCTCATCCTGAGTTGCACATCAGAGCGGCTGCACACCTCCAACGGGGGCACCAGCTCTGGCCCAGAGGAGGGGTGTAAGCCATAATCAGCTGCAGGGGGGCAGGGCAGGGCAGGTGGGACAGCTCCAGCAGATGGTAGTAGGCAGCCCCGTGGGAGCGTGGATACCCACGGGCACCCTGCATGCTGATGAAGTAGGACACGGCCAGGGCAGGGCCACCCTCAAACAGGCAGTTCATATATCCCGGGAAGGCACACACAGAGAGAGAAGAGGCCATCTCAGCAGTACTCCACACCACAAGGCCCCCCCATCGTGTCTGGTACGCACCCCTCAGGGAAGGGGGTGATCCCCAGCTCCTCACAGTGCACGTAGCAGTCGCCAGTGGTCACGACATAGCCAAAGCTATGGCACCTATAGCACCGAGCATACCAAAGCTCAGGCACCGATAGGCATCTGGCCGGGTGGGCAAGGAGCGCAGGCAGCACTGAACGATGGTTGAATGCTACAGGTCACAAAGGGCTATGCTCTCCCAGGCGGTCCAGGTTCAGACAGATCCCCTGGAGCCTCCAAGTGGGACCTCAGGCTGGGATGCAGCTGCCATGGTACAGCTCTTGGAGGGTCTGAGCCGCAGCGGCCGTGGGGGCAGCATGGGAGGCATGGCTGGGGGGCTGGACAGGCAGACGGGGGCTGCCAAGGCTGATGGATAATGGCAGGATGGGAACAATGGGACCGCCATGGAGAAATGCGAAGGGAGTGGGCAGCGCACAGCTGCCGGCATACAAGGCCGGACAGCCCCACGCATGCACACCTGCAAGATGAGATAGAAATGACAGCATGTGCATGCACAGGGAGAAGCAGCAGCCTGAGGGCCAAGGCCCCAGGCCCGGGGAGCCACACAGGGTACCCCCAATGTGGGACCACAGCCAGCACCGGAGGGAGTTCAGCGGGACCTCAGAGATCCCCCCATTGCCACCACTACTGGCTGACACCCCATGCAAGAAATGGAGCTCCCAGACTGATAGTCCAATGGACAGGAGGTGTGCGGCCACCGGTGATCACCCATAGGCCCATGGGGGAGGGGAAGCATGCACATATGTGGCACAGGTGCGTGTTCAGGGGTGGAAGCGAGCGCACGGTTCCCCAGCCATGACCCCAACCAACAGAGTGGCCACACCTTCAGGGATGGATCACGTCCAGCTGGGAGCTCGCATAGCCCTGCTACAGGTGGTTGTGGAGTGGTTCCGGGAGCACGTGGCACTGCTGAGACTCATCACAGAGGAGCTGGATGGGATGCATGTGGAGCAGTGGTACATGGTCAGGGTGGGGGCGCGCACCCATCACGCAGCTAGCAGGACCGGATGGCTCCTAGCCCTGAGGATGGCACGGTGGCTCGGATTGACCTACAGCAGGTCGCTGCTATAAGCCAACAACCTACCAGACGGCAGCAGGGATCTGCTGTCCAGGAGCGCGTGGGAGAGGACTGCCAGGTACCTAGCGCTGCAGCTAGCCATGCCCATCCAGACGCGCCTGTGGGCCGTGCCGAGGGCTCATCAGTGGTGGCAGAGGGTGCTGGCACGGTGGGACGATGTCACCTTCCGAATGGACAGGGGCACCCTCATGCGCCTAGAAGAGCAGCTGCAGGAGTGACTCGAGTCCCATAGGACCGAAATGAGAGATCCCATTCCCGTGCCACAGCGGGTTGCCATCGCTGTGTGGGCCTAGGCCACCACGGAATCCTACCGGTCTGTTGCCCAGCACTTTGGGGTGGGGCTCACAGCTGTGGCATGCCTGGTGTGGGACTTCTGTGAGGCAGTAGAGAGGGTGCTAATGGAGCGCGTTGTACAGCTGGTTGATCAGGACACCGTTATGGCAAGTTTACGGGAACTGGGCTTCCCCAATTGCCTGGGGGCGATCGATGGCACCCATATAACGATCCAGCAGCCCCCAGACGATGATGCGGCCAAGTACGTAAACTGGCATGGGTACCACTAGCTACAGCTCCAGGGGCTGGGGGACCATTGGGGGTGCTTCATGGACATATTCACCGGTCACTTGGGCCTCAGCCACAAAGCACGTATCCACACCATCTCCCCGTTGTTTGCCCGCATGTACAGGGGGGGACTTCGCAGACATGCGAATGACCTGGATAGAGGGGGTGATGATGCCCCTATGCATCATTGGTGACCGGTATATCCCCTGAAGCAATGGCTGATGAAGGCATTCCCAGTGCCCATCACCCCAGCTCAGCAGTCGTACAACACCTGCCTCAGCACAGCTTGCACCGTGGTCGAGAGGTCCTTCAGTGCCCTCAAGCAGCGTTGGTGATGTCTAGCCGGCCGGCTGGAGTATACAATGGAGACCTCCTCCCTTGTCATTGGAGCCTGCTGTGTCCTCCAGAACATATGCGAGTCCAACGGGGCCACTCTGGAGAACACCCCCTCATGCCGCCTGCCTGGCCTGGTACCACTGTATGCTGACCTGCACAACCCCCATGAGTACCTCTATGCCAAGCGCATCAGTGCAGCACTGGCTCATCACGTCGAGTGCCTGTCCCGTCCCTGAGGTGCCTGTCACCTGGACCCTCTCAACCGGACCTGCACCATGACCACAGCCACACTGATGCTGCTGTAGCCCTGTACCTGCATGAAATAAATCACTCAGAGAGATTTAGGTGTGCCACCGACAATTTATTGTGCTCCCCCATTCCCGTCCAATACCCCGGTACACCCGTGTGCCCTTGTGACCATCCCCCCTCCCATCAACTATGCTGCCCTGCCCCTCCCCCTCTCCCTGGTGCCACTTGGCCGGCCCGTCCCCCAGCGAACCGGGATGACCGAGGCTACCGACCCCCCCCCTCGTCCGAGGTGGAGGAGGAGGTGCTGTCAGCCGTCTGGGCCGGAAGGCTTGCCCCTACCCCCTGTCCAACACCCCTGAGGGGCCCCTGCCCCTCCCCCCTCACCGCCTGATGCCTTATTGGGGCCTGGAAGACCAGCTGCTGGCATCTCAGATGTGGGGGAATGGGTCCCCAGATCTGTGGTCCCTGATGCTGTTGGGGTGGCGGGGGTGGAGGTGCTGGCAGGGCCTGTGGTGCAGCCAGTGAGGGTGGAGGGGGCATGTGTCTGGGCTCTGGTACAGCACCCAGCAGGGCTGCTGCCATGATGAAGGCACTCAGGGCCCCTGCCTGCAGGAGGAGGGATGTGCCCTGCTCGAGCAAGCGGTCCAGTTTCCGTCCATGCTCCATGGCCTGCCGGTCCTGCCAGTCCGAGTGGGCCTGGAGTGCCACCAGTTGTCGGTTAATGTCCCGCCCCAGCAGCCTCCGGTCCTTCCTCATCTCCGCCACCAGCGCCCGGTACCTCCCCTCCACCTGTTGCAGTGCCCTTGTTGTCCCCTCCTCCAGCTGGTTTACAGCCACCAACATCTCCTCCATTTGACGTGTGCTGGTGGCCACTAGCTCCTGCACGAGGTCCTCCCTCCACCTGCGTGCCTGCACTCGGTGCTCCCGCATCCTCTGGGCCGGCGGTACTGGCAGCCCCTGGCCACAGCCCTCCCGCGCTCGGTGTGGCTCTGTGGAGTGATATAGGGGTCAGTTAATCATGTGGGGTGCCGTTCCCCAGCCCCCCTCCCATCTCTGTGCTCTGCGCGCTCTGCGCGCTCCTTCCCCCCGGCCTGGGCGCCACCCGCCTCCAATTTCCCTTGCCAAAAGCCTAGTGGAACAGCCAGGTCTTGCATTGATGTCGAAAAGTGTCACATTGGGTGATACAGTTAAAGGGAAATCCCTGGTTAGATTCTTGGATGAACCTTTATTTAATTTCTGTGACTTGGGAAACTCCAAGGACATGGGTGACAGGGTAGTGCATAATTGAAAGGCTGGGACAGTTCTGGAGAGAGCTTTGGCCAGTGGGGACTGTAAGTGGGAAACCTACATCACAGCTCATCTGGAGAGGGGCAGAAGAGAGCCCC